>VWZI01020014.1:195652-246809 GCA_013396835.1 Psilopogon haemacephalus
TAAGAATTGAATTGGGAAGCACTTCCTCTGTAGTTTCCAAGCACATTCAAAAGTATGAAGAGGGAAATAAAGTTGTACGGTACTGAAAGCTGCTTACCCCAAAGGTACCTGTTTTTCAGGCATGCAAATTTCAGTGCCAGGTCACACTTACTGTTTGAAACTTTGTTATACTTACATACTGCTTTAGATGCACTGAAAAGGTTCTAATATCTGCAAGCCTGGCATACAGAGGGTACTTAGAGATTTTTTACATTGCAACATTAAGTTTGATGGGAAACATATTAGCCACTTTAGAACAGCAGAAAGATGCATTTTTGCTGTTTCAAACCCCATTCTAAGACATCTCAATCAATTTTTACTATTAAAATGGCTTATTAGAAGCTTGTCTGAGAACACTGGGTAGGAAGGCAAGAGTCCTGTCATTCTCTGAAAGCAGAGATCTGGTAAGAGAGGAGTAGGAAAAGCCATAGGTCTTCAACCATGAAATAAGGAAGAGTAGTAGTATTGTCATGAGAAGAAATAAATAAACTGGTTTGTTATCCAAAGCCTGATAACTCTTCAACTGTGTGATGTGGGTACATAGCAGTGAACTGCCTTCAGTTCATGTTGGGGTAATTTTCAGTTCTGAAATCTGAATGCTGGTGAAGGTTTGTGTGTGTGATATAAAACTGAACTTTGGCCAGTCTTTGAATACAGACTATAAACCACAAAAGTCTAATCAATATCGATTATTTGTGAGATTGTAGTTAGTTAACATTCCAGCCCCTTCAATTTTAGACATGGTGTTTTTAAAAATAGTTCAACTGTAAACTATTTCCTTTGATTATTTGTTGATCATTGTTATTTATTTATACTGTGTGATTGGGCTATCCCTGTTATTCCCAGAATACATTAGAAGCTTGAGTAGAACGCCCAGTATTCCAAATCCTGTGGCTACGAGGGTATGAAAACTTGAATACTTGTATGGAGTTGCTTCAAGTCCTATTTGTGTCTGAATACTGGCAAAAGCAATTTGTGGTGGTTTAGCAGTTACCTGTCCCCCCACCTTTTGAAATAAACACCGGATAGGACTCAGAACACTGGAAGTTGATAAATGAAGCTGTATATTTACAGCAATGCACAAGCAGATATTTACAATGTATAACAGATATTTACAAATATATACAGTGAAAAGGTAATACAGGAACACCACAGCCATCTCAGAGATCAAAGTCCCCAAGAGGGGTAACCAACCACGCCTACCACCTTTCCCCCCTTCCCCAAATCTTATCTCACCACCTGTTGATGCTGCAGATAAGCTGAGGTAGATCGGCCAGGGGGATTAGTAGTATGAAAGAAGTTAGTAGAATTATTAAGAATCAGCTACAAAAGACAGAGGCAAAGGAACCATGCAAGGAGCAACTGCAGCCAGAGAGGTCTGAAACCGTCTGACTATCTATGTTTGGGTTACACTTTTAAAACAATTTTTTTTCCTTTCTCAGTAAAGCTCTGGGTGAAGTGACATACTGTGTTTTCCTCTGTCAGCCAATAGCCTAATTTCTCACTCAAAATCTCCAATTAGTTCAAACCAGCACACAATTGCACATTGAAATCTGACCTTCCATAATGAAGCTCCAAACTCATTAACATTGGCTTGGAATTGAGTGAAACACTGATAGTTGTGAGAAATGTGCACATACAGACTTCTGCATATAAGTTTGTGGCATGCTTCCTGTAGTCTGATGATTATGGTCTAATTAGTAGTACAGCAATCATAGGAGAGGCATCAATTCAGGTATGCAAGACCATCTGTCATCCTGATTATATAACTTGAGCTGAGGCCAATGTTCTTCAGCCTCCTTTCTATCTACAGTAACATGACCATGCGTGTATTTATCCATGCTGTAAACACACTGTGGTTTCCAAATAGGATATGCTAATAGAGAGTATCTGCACTTAAACATTTAAGTTCTGACCCCACCCTGTACTTTGTTTCAAGTAGGAAAACAGTTTAGGAGTTACTATGTACTAGCACTGCTCAGAGAGGACTTGTTCAGTGAAAACTCCTGCATATATTAATCATAGAATCATAGAATTGTCAGAGCTAGAAGGGACTTCAAGGATCATCTAGTTCCAGCCTCCCTGCCATGGGAGGGACACCTCACACTACATCAGGCTGTCTAGAGCCCCATCCAGCCTGGCCTTAAAAACCATCAGGGAAAAGGCTTCTACCACCTTCCTGGGCAACCTGCTCCAGTGTCTCACCACCCTCATGATGAAGGACTTCTTCCTAACATCCAATATGAATCTACCTACATCTAGTTTTTCTCCTTTGCCCTTAGTCCTATCACTACCCAACATCCTGGAGAAGAGGAGGCTCAGGGGTGACATCATTGCTGTCTACAACTACCTAAAAAGAGGTCGTAGCCAGGTGGGAGCTGGTCTCTTCTCCAAGGCAACCAGCAACAAAAAAAGGGGATACAGTCTCAAGTTGTGCTGGGGAAGGTATAGGCTGGATATTAGAAAGAAGTTCTTTACAGAGAAAGTGATTTGCCATTGGAATGGGCTGCCCAGGGAGGTGGTGGAGTTACCATCCCTGGAAGTGTTTAAGAAAAGACTGGATGGAGAACTTAGTGCCATTGGATAGGGCTGGGTGCTAGGTTGGACTGGATGATATTGGAGGTCTCTTCCAGCCTGGCTTATTCTATTCTATTCTATTCTATTCTATTCTATTCTATTCTATTCTATTCTATTCTATTCTATTCTATTCTATTCTATTCTATTCTATTCTACAAAGTCCCTCACCAGCTTTCTTGTAGGCTCCCCTCAGATATGGAAGGCCACAATAAGGTCTCCTCAGAGCCTTTTCTTCTCCAGACTGAATAGCCCCAACTCTCTGTCTGTCTCCATAGGAGAGGCACTCCAGCCCTCTGATCATCCTCATGGCCCTTCTCTGCACACACTCCATCATGCCCATATCTTTCTTTTAATAGGGGCTGCAGAACTGGATGCAGTTCTGAAGGGGGAGTCTCATCAGGATGGAGTAGAAGAGGAGAATCACCTCCCTTGACTTGCTGGCCATATTTGGGATTGCCCAAACCCAGATGCAGGACTGGCACCTGGTTTTGTTGAACTTCATGAGGTTGGCTTGAACCCACCTCTCCAGCCTGTCAGGGTCCCTCTGGATGGCATCCCTTCCCTCCAGTGTGTCAGCCACACCACACAGCTTGGTGCAAAGCCATATTTCCACTCGTTACATACATAAAAATATTTTTAAAGTATTTTTAATAGATACAATTTTTTTTAAATAGATATGTGAAATACATACAGATGTTTTGTATGAATATATGTTATATATATAGTATATAATGTATACTACATATTTGTTCTTAGACTCTTCCAAAATAAATAATATTAAGTGAGCATTATAAAAAATACAAAAGTACAGTTTAAAGTAATATTTCATCATCTAAGAGTGGTCTATAAAATTGCACTCTCTGTCCTCCTGCTAACCAGAGCTACTGCCTTGGTTTTCTTTCAGCTTCCATTCTACCATTATTTATGTAGAAACTGTGATATTCTGAAACTTAGCTTGAGGCTTGCATCAGACATAGTATTCATATAGATTAGTTTCTGAAATCATAGGACTGGCTGTATCAGTCATAGCCATACAAATGTTATGTATTGATTGCATAGAACATTAAAAAAAATAAAAACATGCCAAAATAAAACCAGACATTTTGGTAAGATCAATGATGAAAGAAGTTGAAAGCCTTGTGTTTCTGAGACCAGCCTTTACAGATTTATCTCAGGGTAATACAGATGTGGATTTTAATCCTGCTTCACACTGTGCCTGAAATTACTTTCTCCACCCTCAGTCAATTTTCCAGAGTGCAAAATACCTTTGCTTGTCAACAGTTTAGCCATTTTTTTCTTCAACTCAGAAAAATCCTTCTATGGTGGATCTTTAAGAGAATTTTAAAAGTTACAGCAAGTGATTTTGATTCCTCTGTGCTACATGATCCACTCTTAGCATACGAACTCAGTTGACTAGGAAATTGGTAATAAAGGGAAACAGAGAAAACACGTTCAGTACAAGAATTTATATTGATGGGTATCATATGAAAAATTGTTCTTTCTCTTTGTGATTTTGATTTATTCTCTGGCAAAAACCCCAGTTGTAAATCACCAAGTTTGGATCTTGCATGAAAAAATAAACCACAGAATCCACAGTATTTCCTGTGTTTGTAAATCTTAACTGAATAATTAAAGTTCTCTTTAAAGATGCTTTAAAGCAGGTTTTTTGTTTGCAGTTCTGTGGTTTCCCAAATGAATTATGATGCTCTCAATAAGATTAAATATCCTGTAACAAAATACATTACAAAATCCATTAGGTTCTTTGGCTTCCTAAAATGATCAAAACTGAATTACGACAGCTTTGCCCAGGCAGGCACATCTAACTTGCTGTAGCTGTACAATTATCAGAATTTATTTTCTCTGCAACTGACTGAAATTTTATCCAAAACAGTTTACTACACTTGATACAATGTAAGGAACTAATAGTGTTTTACATTACTCCTATGATACTCTTTGGAATCTTCTTTTCCAAGATACGTGGCGTTACCACTGAAGCTGGTGTTATTCTTAGCATTGGCTGCTGTTTGGATTTTTCCCTGTTTCATGTGTTCCAAGATTTGAGTTTTCAGTTGTATTTAACTAGCTTGAATATCCTGTTATAGGCATTTATTCGTAACTATCCGTGAGCATTAAAGGCAGCATTTCATGTGCAAAGAATTAATAAAAAGGCATACAATCTAAGAATGCATTGTAAAATGCAGTGCCTGGTGATCAGATTTATGAATCACTTGCATTGTCATGGTAAGACATTTGATATTATAATATGTTTGGTCTGCCAAAAGGTGCCTTTTAGTAATATCACTTTTCTACTGTTGGCCAACAGTATGAGATATTTAGCTTTAGAGTATGAGATACACTGCAATGTCTTCTCACGGCATTTCATGGTTCTGTGCATGTAGACAGCGTTACCATCCCAAGTGACATTACAGGGAGTTGAGATATTTTAAGTTGGTTTTCCTAAGTGAAAAGGCTAGTGAAAAAAAAAAATAAAGTGATTCCACTAATTAGCAAACTTTTGTTTTTATCAATGAAAGTTCTGAAAGCTCTCTTGGTTACCGCAAGAGCAATCTATGATTTTAGCGTGTTCAATAAATTGTGTATCCTCCAAAAATGAAAGACAGGCAACTTCAGAAAGTCATTTGATATAAAAGAATCATGAATAGCATCTAGTGATTTTTGGCATCTTGATATATTGAGATGTTCTTCTTGACCTTTCCAGACACATTCTTTAAAATCTCGGTATTGCTACCATCCTCTGTAATGATAAGCGGTAGTGAGTGGCTCATGTATCTTGTTACTGTATTTGTGCTAATTTGGCACTAATTTGGTACATGAGTATTTAAGTGATTTAGTTTTATACCTCTGGGGGTTTTTGTAATGGATGTAACTTAAGTGGGAAAATAAAATTGCTATTACTAGCATCAGCTTGTTCCACTTAGATAGATTGTATAGTTAATTATGTTTATACTCTGGATTTTCTTTAACGTTTAAATTGTTGTAAGCAAATACTTTGCTTATGTAAAAGCTAATCTAATCCTGGCATTTTCAAAGGCCTTTCCACAACTTCTTTGCGTAGACTGAAAACACACTGTGCCATGTAAGTGCATATGGTATTATCTCCTAACATTTAACTATTGATAACTGGTTGCATATGAGACCAAATCACAAGACTGAGCCATAAGCTGCTATAATCACAGGTAGAAAATTAGAACAGAGACCACAAAGAGGGGAGAAATGAACTTGTTTTTTCTTTTTTAAAAGGGCCATTCTTAGCAGATTGATGATGATGCTGTGTCACCAAAGTAGACTCCAGCAAAAATCAGAAATTAAACTTCAGTGCCTCTCAAAAGGTGTTTTGTTTCATTAAGAAAGTGTTAAAATAAAATGGTATGAGCTTGTCCTCCCACTCACATTGTTACGTGCGTTAGTACGCCTCTCAGTTATGCTAATAGGAAGATTTTTAAGCCAAACAAATTGTATCACTGACAATTGTTTTTTATATGAAAATGGCTGTTTCAAGTTAAATTTTTTTCCAGGAGGGAACTTTCTTCTGTCAATTTCACAAGTTTGCAACTAAATAATCAAGCTTCCAACATTGTTTTACCTCATTTCCTGCTCTGGCAGTTGGGTTGGACTAGATGATCTTCCAAGGTCCCTTCCAGCCCTTGAGATTCTGTGATTATAATGCTTCCATGAAAACACCTGTTTCCAGAAACCAAGTAAAGGCAATTAATATAAAAGCAAATTAAATAATTCTGGATATTTCTAGCCCATTAGTTAGATTCTAGGATAGAGTGGAAAGTTCAACTGGGCAGGGGCAGACTATTCAATTTAAGAGTGTAAAACCTCTGTTAATGTGAGACTGGTTTGCAAAGACCTTTTCTGGGGATTTTTAAAAGACCATCCTGATTTTTAAAATATTTCTGTGCCTGAGAATTTTCATACAAATAATTAATTTTGTCTATAATAAAGAACCCGATTTCTGCAGTTCATACACTTGTGAAAGGCTATCTCAGCTGCACACATGACACTGCAGGGTTTTTTTCTGTGAAATGTGAACTTCCTTTGTCCTCTATAACCACCTTTCAGCTGGTTTGGCTTAAATGTGCACTAGCTTCAAGCTGTGAGCAGGTGGGTTTAAACTGGACACTAGGAGAAATAGTTTCCCAGCACAAGTGGTCAGGTATTGGAATGGGCTGCTTAGGTAGGTGGTTGAGAACCAACCGTGGATGTGTTTAGAAGTCATTTAGATGTGGTGCTCGGAGATAGGGTTTAAGGTGAACCTTGTGGAGTAGGAATATCTGTTGGACCTGATGATCCTGAGGGTCTTTTCCAACCAGAATGATTCTGTGATTCTGAGGGTCCATGAAAAATCATTGATACAGAAACAAGGGGCTTCAGTAAAAGTATCATGTACACCAGGGAAAACCGTTGTGGTTGACATGAATGCCTCAATATTAATTTCTGTTTTGCAAAGCACTCTTGTTTGCATATGTTGCTCTTAATCACCAGATATACTAGTGCCACCATCCATTGTAATTGGTTCTCAGCCTTGCCTTTATTTCAGTTGCTTTAAACACTGATACCAGAGTATTTGCAGATCAGCTGAGAACACAGTGGTGTGATTAATGATACTTTTGTAAAATATGCCACAGTGACCACAGAACCAATTTTATTTTAAGCATTGATGAAATTCCCTTTCTGCCATTCTAAATGCTGCTAATAGATAAAAGTTAATTGAGGTTAAGATAACATTTAATTAATTCACTGTGACACTAATATAATGTCATATCTATTCAAAGAGATATGTGGTCTGCTGAAGTGGTCGTATTTGGACTACAAATGAGACGTCCAGGGAATGTATGTTTAATCTTGCAGCATAATAGACATGTTTATTTTCTGATTTACTAGTTGAGTGAAGAGATGCCTTTCCTTCTCTGATAGATGTGTAGAACAGCATGAGTAGACCTAGTATCTGTTGACCTCTGTGTGACAGAAGTTATGTATATATATATATATATATGTGTGTGTGTCCATGCAGAGATAAAAATATTTCTTTTGATATTTGGTTCACTGAAGTTACTTATTGGACATTGTTAAGGAATCTGATACTTCTGTCAATTGAAAAACTGAAAAAAGCCCCTTTTTTCTCTAGGAAACTGCAGACTAAGAATGCATAAACCTAAACTATCTGTAAATGCACATTTTAGTAAGATTCAAAAGTGTAAACTTCTCAGTAAAGATTAGTAAGTGGTTATCAAGGTCCATGCAGTGGACTTGTGATGGCTTGTTTGCTGTGATCTGAAAGTGTGAAAACTCAGGTGACCGTGCCAAAAGGGCTTGCTTCAATCAACAGTAAAACTTCATTGTTTGCCCATAAAAGCAGCGTGCAATAGGTAGAAAAGGGTGAGAGAAGAAAGGAGAAAAGTAACATAAAGTGAAAAGAGAAAGAGGCTTATAGCTGCCACCAGTAAGAGAGTCTCTGGTCCCAGATCCAGCCCTGCTGGTCCTTCCAGTACTTTCCTGAGCCCTGTGGGGAAAGCTAGGGCAACCTCTTTTATACTCAATCACACACCTGTCCACAGCTAATCTCCACCTCTCTCCACCCCTCATAAGAGAGGCTTCCACACATGCCCAAGGATGGGTGTCCAAAGTGTGATTTATACCCAGGAAGGAGTGTCTGAGGCATAATGTGCCTTGGGGGTGGGTAGCTTTCAACCAGGAGGTGTGTTTTCTTATGTAACTACATTATAATGAGCAAAGTTCACCTAAGGCTCATGATTTCCTTATCAATGCCAAGGTATCATTCCTTTTTACAGCATTTATGATTTTTGCTCCAGCAGAATGAGCCGAGACAGTGGAATGATCCATTATCTTGACTCTCACTATGGCAACGGAAGTGGTTTGGTTCACCCAGTACCTGGCAGTCTTGTTCTGTGGAGCATGCACCTGTGTATCCATGGAGACCACATTCCATTGTACAGGCTCAGTAACTTAATCAGTAACTTATTACTGAAACAGGCTGCTACCACCAAGATTTTAGCAAGAATATTAGTCCAAGTTTTAGGGGGTTCTGATTTCTGATTACAATGTTAAGACAGATAATGTTCTTTGGACCAGTTCTTACTCCACCCAAAGGCTCAGTGTTGTCATCAGAATCGCATGATGGTAGCATGTTCCTCTGAGAGGGAGAAGTGAGAGAGAAAGTGAGGAAAGAATAGAGAAAAGTAGAAAAGTAATAGAAAGGAAGGAAAATAACAAAAACATTCTTATTATTTTGTCAAACAATTTATATTTTTCAAAAAGGATATTCATCAGGTTTTTAACGTACACCAAAAAAAATCTTTTAATATAACTTTCGAACTCAGTGAGTCTTGGTGTCAGTAAATTTAGGGATGTCTACATTAGATGGAGCATTGAGCAAATTATATGTGTTAAGTGCAAGTGCTAAATGTGTTAACCAGTTTATCATTCTGCAATTTCTGACTCACAGTATTGATCCAAAACAGTATCAAGAGAGCAACAATGAGGTGACACAACTTGTTCAGGATGCCTGTAGCAGTAGGCAACTGTCCAAAAAGTGTGTCCCACCATCTATGTTCTGCATCTTTTTCTACCCTTTTCAAAACACAGTGTATTTCTTCCACATTGCCATGAACAGTTATCAGGATGTTCTGTCTGTTTTCCATGACCTTTTCCAAAAACCTTGATCTAAGTCCTGTGCTTTGCCAAGAGTGCATAAAGTGAGCCTTTATCTTTTACTAATGCAGGGTATTGATCATCAACCTCTTTGGACATTCTCATTATGAAGGGATGAAACCCACTTTGGGGAAGCTAAACTTAGTTACACAAACACACAGCTTCTGCTGTGTTGCACTTCTCTTCCCTAGGTGGTTGAAGGGTCCAAAATCTGCTACAGGTTGTCCCTTCACTTCTCCAAGCAGACAATCCTCATTTAGATAAGAACAGCTCTCCCTTTTGCACTAAGAGACTTTTTTTTTTTTTCTTTTTAATCACAAAAGACAACTCTCAACTCAAGTTTGGAGTGCTCTATGCCACACACACGTGTGGAGTGCACAAACTTCTGATTGCCCCCTTGTGTTCTGGACACCTGGCACCCTTTCAGGGTGTACAACCAGGTGTGGCTGAAATGAAACATCCTTCCCCTGTTACAGACCACACATATCCTGCATTCCTGTCTCTCACGATCCTGTCTGTGGCACCAATTTAATGCTAATACTTACTTATAGCTATATAAAAAGGTATTTAAGAGCAGACATTTCATCAAGAGGAATAAAATCCACTGCTATCAACTTTTAACTGATGACTGGAGAGTCATGTTGGTAATCCATCTGATATGTGTGTCATGTTCTTCCTCATGATTATTAAAAAAGTGTAAAGGGCATCTCAGGCTCAGTCTCTTAAATGTAAAATCAGTTGAAGTCCTCTTAATTTACAAGGAGTGTACAAGAATTCTATTTCCCTGGATGAAAGAAAAGGAATCAAATAACAGACCATGTTTGCTCACACCTTTAAAAATTCTTGGCAAGCCAATACTTTCAAAAGCTCCTCTTTTGGGTTCTCCCATATTTCCTAGTATTTTTACGTGTCCAGGGATTTGTCTTTTTTTTTTTTNGCAGACGTTTCATCAAGAGGAATAAAATCCACTGCTATCAACTTTTAACTGATGACTGGAGAGTCATGTTGGTAATCCATCTGATATGTGTGTCATGTTCTTCCTCATGATTATTAAAAAAGTGTAAAGGGCATCTCAGGCTCAGTCTCTTAAATGTAAAATCAGTTGAAGTCCTCTTAATTTACAAGGAGTGTACAAGAATTCTATTTCCCTGGATGAAAGAAAAGGAATCAAATAACAGACCGTGTTTGCTCACACCTTTAAAAATCCTTGGCAAGCCAATACTTTCAAAAGCTCCTCTTTTGGGTTCTCCCATATTTCCTAGTATTTTTACGTGTCCAGGGATTTGTTTTTTTTTTTTTTTTTTTCCCTTCTACTTTCTGGTGGTTTTATTTGCTCCTCTTAAATGCAGTTTATGGTTCTTCCAGTATAAGTCCTTGGAAATCGCTGTGCAGAATAAACCAAGCAATAGCCTTTGTTATTTTTGCTATTAAAATATAAAGGGAAATTTAACTGCTTCTCCATTTAGAGCAAACAGCATTGCAGCTGTGAGGCTTAATAACTTAATTGTAAAATCCAAAACAGAAATGTTCCTTATCGTTGATTTTTTCACTATTTGTACACTACGTACAAAAGTTCTGCCCCAGCAGATAAGTGCACCTGCTCTTAGTATCAGCACAACAAAGAATTTAAGAACATATTTAGTTAAAGTGTGAACATGCACTAAAAATTGATTCTCTGTTTATCTTGCTGGCCTGCCATCTTTGCACTATGTATAGTTTTTGATCTACGTCCACAGCCAGGTGCAATTTGTTGTGCAACCTACTCTAACTTAGACAGATAGTCTTTGTCTAAAATATCTTAATGCTCTGCTCTTTTCAACCAAGTAAATCTGTAGGGAGAAATGTCATCATATTTTCTCTATCTTATATAAAATATATTCAATCTTGTTTAAACAGGGTAAGAGACAAGAAGTTCCTAAGGAAGAACAGGGACCAACGACAAAAAATTTGGATTTCTGGGCACAGCTTATTACTTTGATGGTCACCATCATAGATGAAGATAAGACAGCATACACACCTGTCTTGAACCAGTAAGTAATTACTTTCCCCATAAAAACTGAGAATTGTGGATTTATTAATATTACAACGGGAAATGCACCTGAATTAGTAGCTGTATTTTTGTATAATCTAGCTAGTGATTTTAAACATACAAAATATAACATTAACATAGTGTGATAAATATTTAGTGCTCTGACCATGGGAAGACAACATTTTGTTTTAGGAACACTGAAGGTGTACGGTGTATGAACAATCCCCAAAAATTAATCAGCAAAATATTAATGCAAGAGAATTAAATGGATAGAAGGTAAAGCTCAGTGAAACAGTGTGATGGTATTAATGTTATGATAGTATCCAGGCACATGAAGTGTTTAAATCACGTTTATACTTTTTAGGCATTATAATAGGTTTTAGGGATGTGTTTGTGAAAGAATAATGAACGTCACAAAAAGTTTATACCTTGAAGTTCATGACTGGCTAGAAAGAAAGCCTATTCAGGCTGACATGAAAATTTATAAAATAGAGAGCAATATCCTGGAAGTACCAGAGATGAAAGACAACTTCTCAGAATTTAAGAGGTAGCGGATGAAGGGGGTACAATCAATGACCAAGACAATTCAAATAACTTACACTTGATACACTAGGAGAAAAGAGAGACTCAATCAATAAAAGCAGAAAGAGGAGATAGAGTGCTAGGTTTGGAAAATGAAATTGACTGAAGGAGCACAAAGGAACATGTTTCATAGAATCACAGAATCATTCAGGTTGGAAAAGAGCCCTGGGATCAAGTCCAACCATTAACCCTACTCTACAGTTCAGCCCTAAACTGTGTCCCCAAGCACCACATCTAAATGGCGTTTAAACACATGAAGGCCTAGGGAAAAGTTTGAGCTCCTTGGAGAGAGACTGTATAAAATCTAGACATAATCTAGGTGTGACAACTTGGGCAAAAGTTAAAATGGAAATTTGTATCTGTATTATGCCTAAACAATTAATAGATGTGGCTTTTAATTGAGTGGTCTGAAGGGGAACAAGAACAAGACTCCTTCAACCAAAATAGAATAGATAGTGAAAGGCACTCTCTAGGTGGAGATGGGCTTGTATGTTGATGAAAGGTGCCATATGTTTTATGGAGCCACGTTATAATTACCAAAGAAACCTCCTGGTGATAGCCAGCATTTGGAAGAGATTTCATTGCCTCTTTTAAATAAAAAAAGGATTGCACAAACATCTTTGTTCACTCCTTTCCTGCCCTGGCCTTATTAAGGAACAAGTTATTAGCCTATAGAGAAACCTCTCTTCCTGTTTAGTCCATTTATACAGCTCAGTGTGAAAGTCTTCAGCTAACAAAAGCTCCTTTTTTTTTTTTTTTTTTTTTTTTTATTAGAAAACATCAAACTGGGAAAGAATATATATTTGTTTTAAGTTTTCATTGAAATGAAACATGAGTAATTGGGAGTTAATTATTCTAAGAGTTGTTCTATGTATATTACTCAAACATGAGGGACTAAGTTCTTTTAAAGCGATTAAGAGGATCCCTAATGTACAGCTAAGTGATTGTGTAAGATGTGAAAAGAGAATCAGAAATAGATGGATTTGGGACAGATTACAGGAGAGAGTCTGTGTGTGACTTCTCTGTCATTTCCACTGTTTTGTTCTTTTTAGTGGAAGGGTGAATGCAGGGGGGTAATGTGCTTCAGAAATAGGAGCTATGGGTGGAAAATTTTGAAAAATATTTCAGAATTTCCTCAGATATGTTTTATTTTTAAAAGAAAAGCTTCTCCTCACACAAAAGTAGCATGTAAGACCTGTTGAGAAAAATGACAAACCACCTCTTTCTGCTTGTACACCCCAGAAAACAGGTGAAAGGAAAATATAAGTTGGATGCATAAGAATATTGCAAACTATGACTCCTTATCAGAACTATATGGCCATGTAGTGTCTCAGTGGAATATTCAGGACTACATCCACTTGAATCCTGTTGTTAAAATTAGGTTACCGAAGATCCCCAGGAGAGCTCCAGGCATTCTGAAAGGAGTTTTCACAATGACATAATATTGCTTAGAATTCTTTTGCTCAACCAGTTTTGGAAACCTTATTTTTAGGTCTACCTTGGAGGGGGAAAAAACACAAAAAACCCACAAACCAAAGCAAAGATGCTGTGATAGAGCAGAATGAACTTAATCAGGATATGAATCCAGATGAGACATGACATGTTTGCCTTAGCAAACATTACAGCAACTGAAAGACCAGAGCATTCAGTGGGACTTGTATTGGCAACTTGCACATCTTATATGGCATAAGAAATTTATCTTATATCAACTGGAGGAAAAAACATGAAGTCTGATATTCAAGTTGTAAAATTCTCATTTTACTAATTAAAACAAATGAAAGTGTGATTGGGACCTCATTCACAAGCAAATCTTCAATTACAATATGCTTGTGTAATTGGAAGTCAAAACCTAAACTTTGTGCACATATTTAGTAAAAAGGTTTCCCTTTAATTTTTTAGCACACAGAATAGTCATATGTCTTGTGAGGCAAAATCAAGAAACAACACACCTCAGGTGGGACTTTTACATTTGTTATTTACTGAGCTTACATCTTTGCAATGTAAGGATCTGTTTTCTTTTTACTGTAAACACTGTGTGTGTTTCCTACTGTTATTTAGTACTTTAGTGCTTCTTTAGTACTACTTGATGAGTTGCTTTAGTGACTTGTGCAGAGAATATTGAAATACAGGGCTTGGCTAGCCCTGGAACTTCTGTCTCCTAAAAAAACTGTTTTGAAAGAAAGATAAAAATCATGGTTACCATTTAATAACAAATACTATTAATGTTCTCTGAGATTACCAGGATTGGGTGGCCACAAAACTGTCAAAATCAATGAAGGACCCAGAAGTGATAGCATTTATTATATAGATTTTAAAAAGCATAAATGGTGTTTCAGAATTGATGATTGGATACTTAGAGAAAGTTAGTCCAATGTGAAATACTACTGCAAAATCTGTTAGTATTTGCAGTTAGAAAGAACTGGAGCAGTATCAGCACTATGTTCCTGGAGAAGACATAGTGAATAACTAACTCAAAAATGGTATTATGGTAAAAAGCAGACCCTACAAGAGATGGGGAAAAAACTAGTACGATTATCAAAGTTAGATTTTGGAAGTCAGAAGACATTACCTTGACATGTAAAATGTTAATGGAGATGAAACATTACAAAAGAATGTAAGAGGGGGGAAAAAAAAAAATTAATGCAATGGGATGGAGTTCTCTTTGCAGTAAATGTAGTATTTAGTTACAATATGATCAGGGCAATCAGAAATTAAAGGAGAATAACAGAGGATGAGGAATGTTGATGCCAGAACAGAATGGCAAATAACATTGGGTGTTTGGAAATGGAAATTATGAGAGGTGCTATAAGAGCAAGATTCCAAAAGATATTACTCACCCCATCCCAACTCCATAATGTGGAAAGAACTGACATGTGAAATGTGCAGGAGCAGATTTCATCATGCTTCGTGAGCTAGGATGTTTAATAAATCCATGATGTCAAGGATAGTAGCAGAAAGCATAACTGTAAGGTATGAGTCAGTGAGTTACAAAATACACATCAGTGGGGGGAAAAAACCAACAAAAGCATAGAATGAAGTGAAAAAAACTGTAAGGGAAAGTATCATAAATTGAGCTATGTCAAAATAAGTCTACAATTTTTCTTTCTAATGGGAAGTCTCTCTGATGTGGTTTGTGTCTTGATTCAGTGACATTCCCTGTTACCAATTCCACTTCATTCTGTGGGAGCCTATGAGCATCACCTATTTCATTGAACTTGTGAACATTATCCTGTTTTACAAAGCGACAAGCTGTGCTTTTGCAACACTTGCTGTCATTTTCTCATATGGCAATATAACACTCTAAGACTAGAGTAGTTATAGACTGTATGTCTTCTATGTTATCCTTTCTTCAGGAAAGGGAGTATCACTTTGGCTAAAAAGGTAGGGTAGAGCATCAAAGCTGAGAATGGTTTAAACAGAATGTATATTTTCCATTATGATTTTTCAAAGCAAATAGAACTGTCCTAAAACCTATAGAAGACCACGCACACCACTCCATACATAGTGCAGTCTGAATTGTTGCTACATGCACGACACAAAAACAAATGTATTCATACTCTGGGACCAAACTGTCAATAGCATCTGAACAAAACCAGGAATATGAACAGCCCTGCAAATATACGTTGGGACTGCAATCTTGACAGCAGACTACAGATTTAACAGCACACATTAATAATAATAAAGCACTTTTAATTGTCATGGCAGATTTTTGTTTTGTTTGTTTTGTTTTGTTTTTTGTTGTTTAGAAATGAACCAGACACACAGTACTATCTAGGATAAATGCTTTTGGGATATATTTGTGTTTGCATCACACACCGATTCTTCTATTTTTTTTTTTCAATATGAGTTCCATTTAATTCCACTGATACATGATTATATATATAGCACTTTGTTAGAACTAGCCACAGTGAACAGTTTTAGGGGGTTTTGTTTTTTATTTTTTACTTCATTAAATTCAATAGAGGGAAAACATTAATTAAGAGCCTACTTTCAGTCTAGTATTTTTTTAAATACTGTGGAATTATCATGTGCAAGCAACCTAATTACTAATTTGTTTTCTATAAAAACCTAGCCTATTCTGTTTATTGCATTCTCCCAAACGCTGTTGTAGGGCTGGCATATGAGTTGAGGATTAGAGACTGTCACACAAATGGTGAAAGGGATTTTCATAGTAGTGTTTTAGATAAACTGATATTTTATAGTATTGCTCTAAGAATGACAAAGCAATTGGGAAATTTATGGCTGATGAGACAGCAATAATTGCAGCAAGAGGTAACAAAATTACTAATGGAGCACTCTCCTAGTCATCCTCTTACTTCACTTGCAAATGTGAAAATATGTGGCTTTTACAAAGGTTAGAAAATGTAATCTATAGACGTTTACATAGGGAATTTCTCTGATATTTTGCTGCTTAGAGACAAAATTCAGTAGCAGTTTGCAAAAGAAAAGTATTTTTATCTAAAAATAAGGTGATAAAATACAGACAATGCAAAATTCCTACCTTACCTAGATGCTTCAGATTTTGACCTTTGTTTATCCATTCTCTTTAATAAGTCAGCTGCTGCTGTTACCATTTAGCTTGTGGAATATTTTGTATGCTACTGTTGGGTGTTAAGCTCTGTTAGTGACTCACATATAACAGCACTACAACAATAATTATGATAGTTGCATAATACCCATAACTATGATAGCTCTATAGTACCCATGAGCCTCTGGTTGCTACTAGTATGGACACTAACAGGAGTTTCAGAAAGAAAGTTCAGAGACCACTTGAAATTCAGTATACACATTACCAATATACAGTAAAGTCTACTAAATGCTTAGACACAGGGAACAGAGAGATTAACTCCACAACAGAAAACGCAAATCCTTATGTGGATGCACACTCAAGAAAGTAACTCAAATTTTCCATTGCATATACACAGGAAAAGGTATGGAGATTAAAACCAGAGATGTTAGTATAAATTGTGAAGCAGACATGGTTTCCTTTTTTAGCCCTTCCTTTAGATAAGGAAGTAGCAGAGTTCAGAAGCATACTGTAGTAATTGCCTGTTATTGTCCAGTAACTCCTGGCTTCTAGTGGCTAATGTACTAGAAGCATTACTGATTCTTTCCTAGAAGAATAAAGACTGGGGAAAAATCTTGCAGAAATTAACCAACGTGTCGCTGTAACATATTGCTTCATAACAATCAAATCAATAAAAATGCCCATTAATATTAATTGAAAAAATACAGATGTTTCCCACATTGTTCACACAAACAGTCCTGCTGGGGAAGTTAACTGGAACACTCCTTTTTTACAGATTTTGCAGATGGTTTTTTGCTTGCTGTGGTAGAACTTATTTGTATTGGCCATTTATAATTACCATATAGATGTTGATGGAGGTTTGACTTGAAATTTCAAGCACAGTTGAAGTCAACCTGCCTTCATCACACTTATGGTGGAATCAGTAATGCAGCTCCACTAAATAAGATCTGCAAAGTCATTATCTGTGTTACACATTGCAGAAGAAGCAGCTCATGATGCCTAATGTGATTTACTATCACTGGATTGCACCTTAAGTCCTAACAGTAATGTAGCTGAAAGGACAGAATATCTTGCATTATCAGCAGCACTGTTGTCAATGGCCTTTTGTTCCCTGCTCATCAACGCAAGGTCTGAGATGTGGTATAAGAAATATCTTACCCATTGTCTGCTTGAAAGGTGCCACCTCTGCTACAATTAGTGAAGCTGAATCAGCTTCTCTGACAGATACTATGAGTTTTAACTGAATAACAACTTCAGGCACATTTGGGAGAAGTGTGGAAGGAAGCTTCTGTATCTGATGTGCTACATTTAACAAAGTACATTAAAATGTTGCCTGTTTAAAGTTCTACAAGGCTTTAACTTACTTGCTTGATATCTATTTTAGTATGCCCACACTTGCATAAGAACTCCGTCAAATGGAAATGAAGTGGATAATTGAGACTTTTGTAGATAAATTGACATGTTTTAAAATGCTTCTTTCAAGGACTTTCTCTTGGGTTTTTATTTAAAATACGTAAGTGATTTTTATTTGAATAAGAAATTAAGAGGTCATTTGGATCTCAGGGGGGTTAATCTATAGAAATCTCAAAGGTGCTTTTTTTTTTTTAATAATTCCAGGAATCTTTTTAATTGCCTCTTTTGAGGTTTTGATAAAAGAGGTCTCATAAGGAATGAAATTTGTTACTAAAACAAATTTCATGCAATGTAGGAATGTTAATCAAAACACAGTACTACAGGAACGTCAGCTACCATTTTAAGGATGTTAAGAAGAGACCAAATCCTGCCAACCCTCGTGAATAGAGATGCTAATGCACTGAGTTGTATTTTGCTTTATAACATAATTAGGCTGCATTAGAAAGACCATAACCCACAAGTTGAAGGAGGTGATTTGTTCCTTCTAGTCAGAACCTGTGACACTGCATTTGGACTTTTTTTCCAGTTTTGATTCCCCAGTAGAAGACAGTCATTGTCAGCAGCTTCTGTAAGCAGAAGCTGAGGAAGCAGTTTGTAAAGCTAAGGGCAGTGCTGACTGCATTCTTCAACTTCCTAATGAGATGTTATAAGGAAGAGGCACAGCCAAACCACTTCCAGAAGTACACAGTAAAGGCATGAGGACAATTTTCAGGTAGGGAAACTAATATTAGTTTTACAAGAGCAAATTCATATTCCACAGTGAGAGGTATCAAACACTGAAATACATTGACTGGAGAAGTTGTGTCATTTTAGTATTTGGTAGTCAGAATTCAGTTCTATGGGCCCTGAGCAACCTCACATCACAGAGGTTCTTTCTCCTTTGAGTTAGATGACTTCCAGATGTCCATTCCAGCTTAAACTGTTCAAAAATGTTATAAAAATAGCTGCATTAGCTCCACCCAAAATCCAGTCTTCTGTCCACGTGGTCACTACTAGAGACACACTAGAGTATCGCAGTCATCATTGTTGTCCAGGCCAGCTAATGGTTGAAATAGTAGACACATTAATATAGTCCTTTCTGTCAAGAACAAAATTTTACTCCACACAGCTCCGTGATACTTGTTGACATAGGTCCTAGCTTTATTTCGTTTTCATTGACATTCATAGCAAGTCTTTTGAATGCATGATATAGTTTGTCAATCCTGTAATCTTTGTACAGTATTCATTGATAGAATAGCTGACTGAAATTGCACATAAATGTTACTTTTATATATATATTATATATATGAATATTTATCTATATATTTATATATCAGTGGAAAAAAATCTAACTCCCAAGGTTTCAATGTTAGCAAATGCAAAAGCTGATTGAAAACTTTTAAATTATTTTAAAAATTTAGATCTTACATTCCAATTAAGAAAGAGCAATGAATGCAGAAATGCTGTCAGTTACAGTTTGAAAATTTCTGTCCAGTCTTCTGTAAATAATAATTGAAATTTTTTAAATTAAATTGTCTGTCCCATACAGCTTTAATGTCTCCATGTAATTCCATTTTCAACCATTACAGTTAGTATGTATATAAAAGAAATGTTAACAATGGTAGATAAGTTATTTCTGAAATATGTTTAAAAGTAATATTTTTTTTTTTAAGAAGCAGCTTGTGGCTAATTAGGTTTGTGATAGAAGATGTTGTATTGTCTCAAGTTGCCATGCATCAGTGAACAGGATAAGGAATGCAGAGCAGAGTAATAGGGGGAAAAAGAAAAAAAAGCTTATTTCCCTATGTCAACACAATTGGTATGAATGACAGATAAAAGAAAGGCATAAATCAGATGTGAAATGGCTGTTTCTAACGTCCAAAGTTTTTGTTGTGTGTGCCTATTGAGCTGGTTGAAGGTGCAGTAGCTAACGTTGTGAAAGCAGCATTGAAAACTATAAGCTTACTTTGTTTATTTTTACTTGTTCATTTATAAATCCAAGTGAAAAAGCAGCAGTGGTGGTGTGTGGAGAAGGAGCTGGGATAGTGCTGCAAACAGAGTTCTGTACTAGAACAAGATAAGCAAGTAGTTTTACTTCCTCAAATGGGATTAAATTCTCTGGAAGACAAATTATTAAACTGTAGGAAACACTCATAAACTAAAGTCTGGCTGAACCCTGGTATACTACATAATGTCTTTCCACATGTTAGTGCTTGGAGAAGTATGTTTTGTAGGTAAAATCACAATATAATGAGATCTACAGGCATATTTGCTCCCAGTTCAATTAGCATGTTAAATTAATGTAACTGAGTGAAAATGCTGATTAGGCTATCTGTCCACATGGCATGACTAAACTGCTTTGGAAAAACTAAAACCCTGTTGTCTGAGTCTCTGATAAATGCACTTACAGGTAGCATAGCTGCCACAAAGCAAATTTATTCCCTCTGAAAAATATGAGTTTTACACTATAACGAAGTAGGCTTTCTGTTGTATGACCATTTTTTTCACAGTATGCTAAAAGGTCACTTTATAGGATAACATGAAATAGGATGTGTGGGAATTGGCAATCAGTTCTGCAGGCCTGTGTACAGAACTGTAACTATAAAATTGCAGATGTCCATACCCTGGCCATTGGATGGGAGGATTTCATTGATATGTCCAGATGATGGTCATGCACTGACTTTATATTTCCCAGGTACACAGAAGTCAACATCTCTGAGTGTGAACCTCAGGTACTTAACTGAAGCCAGGTGGTATTAATTGAGAATACTGTGTTAAACTGCAACAATTTAAGAAACAGTGATAAGATAGTTGCAGTTTGTGTGTGCATGTATTTCAACAAGTTAAAATGTATACACATATATACACTATTAATAAAAAAAGTTTATTTTTGTCAGACCCAGACCTGCACTATGGCCAGCTTTTCATATGCATGAAATAATGTCAATATTAAATCAACTTCTAAATATTTCCTCAGAGCAACTTGTCAAAGTTCAAGTCTCTTGCTAAGAGAGCGCTAAGGTTGGGCTGGAGGCAAAGAAATTAAGAGAGATAAAATACATTTCAGCTCTCTTGAACAACAATTAGTTTTGTGTTAAGAGAATTAACACAAAGTCTGTATACTGAGCAGCCATTAGCAGAAAGAAGACGTATCAGGGATCTGAACTTGCAATTGCTTCATGGGAAAGCGACAATGCTAATGAGTGGTTTTAAGTGCTATTTCTATGCAGATATGATCAGGGTCAAATACGTTCCTGGAAGAAAAACATCACCTACATCATATTGTTGCTGTCTTGAAGCTGCACATCACTGAGTCTTTCTTGGGCAATAAGAACTTTAAAAATAAATGCTGTTATTAATGTCAGTCCCACATCTGCAGTAAGGACAAAGGGGTTTTTTTGTTTTATTTGTTTTCTTCTTGGGTTTCTTTGTTTTGAGGAATTAAAAAAAAAAACAAAAAAAGGATGAGGTCAGACAAATAGTTCTCCTTTCAAACATAATGTGAAATAGTGTCAGTCACTAAAATGTCAGTCTTTACTAGTGTAGTGGTTTAGCAGTTACCTGCCCCCCACCTTTTTATAAACCCCAGCTAGGACTCAGAAACACTGGAAGTTGATAAATGAAGCTTTATATTTACAGCAATGCACAATACACAAGCAAATATTTACAAGATATAAGAGATATTTACAGATATATACAATGAAAAGGTAATACAGAAACACCACAGCCCTCCCAGAGACCAAAATCCCCAAGAGGGGTAACCAACCACCCCCTACCACCTTTCCCCTCTTCCCCAGTCTTATCTCACCACCTGTTGATGCTGCAGATAAGCTGAAGTAGATCAGCCACGTGAATTAGTAGCAGGAAAGTAGTTATTAGAATTACTGAGAATTAGCTACCAAGGCAAAGACAAAGGAGACCATGCAAGAGGAGCAGCAGCAGCCAGAGCGGTCAGAAACCGTCTGATATCTAATGTTTTGAGTACAATTCTTAAAAACAACTTTTTTTTCTTTCTTAGTAAAGGTCTGGGTGAAGTGACATAAGGTGTTTTCCTCTCTCAGCCAATAGTCTAATTTCTCACTCAAATCCTCCAATTATTTCAAACCAGCACATCTAGTAACTAAGTGAGGGTGTAACTGAAAGATTAAAGCTTTTCTTTACAATAAGAAAGAGCTGGGATCTGTGAAAAAGTTGTTGAAATGTACTTACCTAATAAATTATCTAAGAAGGACTGATCTTCAATGACATGAAGCATGATACCAAAAGTAAAATTTTGAATCAAAACTAGGCATTTTTCTACCTTTTATATCCGTTCCTGTTTTTCTGGGCTCTGAACAACCTGAATGCTTTGAAGATGTCCTTGCTTAATGCAGAGGGGTTGGTCTAGATGGCTTTTAAGAGTCCCTTCCAACCCAAACTATTCTATGATCCATACTTCATGGTGAAAGTCTTCAAGAAGTGAGTTGGATTCAACTAGTACAGACCACTATAGTTTCACTGTTTTCCATCGTGTAAAAGGAATTGAGAAAAACTCATAGCTGCTAAACCTCTAAGCTAACTGTTTTACATTTTTCATAAGCACTCTGTTTTATTTAGAGTTGGGAACTTATATGTGAGATAAACAGACATTTCTTGGTTTAAAGTGTGATGTGAGAGAAGTTGTGCAATGTTCAACTAATTACTTAGGCCCTTGATATTACACTAAGGGAAGTTTTAATCTGAAGATTCAATGGTTGAAATAATTGTACAAAACACAAAATACACTAATTGCATGTTAGGGAATTAATTTTGTGGGAATATTTGCCATTCTGCTGTGCAGCTGTAGACACAATTTCTAATAGCAGTTGAACTTATGTAATGTGGTTGATTTCAGATTCCCTCAAGAGCTGAACATGGGAAAAATCAGTGCCGAAATCATGTGGACTTTGTTTGCCCAGGACATGAAATATGCTCTGGAAGGTAATTAGAACAAACTATTGTTTACACTAGAGAGTTCGCCAAGACTGAGTTCCACTGCAGATGACACCTGCCATCAGATTTCTGGGGGTGGTAAGAGCTCTCTTTGTCAAAGATGTTTTGTAAGTTACTGAAAAAGAAGTGTAAAGGAAGAAAATCGTTGCACTGCAACTATATGAAGTTACCTGTTGAAACAAGTTACAAGAATTGTAGCTTGAAATTCTACTTCTTATAACCTGGATCTGACAAAATCATCAGTATCTTGCTGGAGAGCACTGTAGACGTTCTGTACTTTCTTCCTAGCAGAAAATTTCAAACTTGCCTATAAGAAACATTAACAGAATTAAGTTATATAGAGTGAAAACACACACAAATTATTAAACTTTTTTGTGTTCAACAGGCAGTTCACTCTAGTTCCAACAGAATGAAATGTAGTTTCCTTTTATTCTTTAAGATACTGTTGTGGTTTACCATAGACAAATATACTTTTTTTTTTTCCTCTGTAGCAGATAACCTCTCATTAATATATGTTTGCAGAAAACCAAGTAAAAATGCCTGCACTAAATGTTTTTTAGAACACTGAAGAGAAGTAGTTAGGGAAATAGTCTTAATTGATGATACGATTATTGGATTTCAGCAACAATGTAATTCAACAGGCATAAAGGATTTAAAAGAAAACAAATAATATTTGAGGATTAATATGTATTCTTTGCTGTAGAATCTCTAATTTTAAAAATATCTGTGTGGTGGTATTTTGGTGATTCTGTAGATTCTCCTGATGATAGAGAAAGAGAGGAAAAGTGTGTGACTAGAATAGCTATCAATGGAAGAATTATTTTGTTCTTTCTGGTATCGCTTCATTAATTGTATTATTTGGATGTGGAACGTACAAACTTAGAAATGGACAGTAGAAGAAAAAGATAAGAAGAAATGAGTTTCAGCAACAATGATTATAATATGCAAAATGACAAAAGCAGGCATGGGAAATTAAGTCAAAGATGTGGGCAGGAGAATAGATGTTCAAACTAATACTTGAAAGTAAAGTTTTACAGTCACTTCTAAGTGAATCAAATGTACAATTTTGAGAAAGTTACTGTCAGGCAGGAGATCATAATTTGAGAGTGATCAGTGAATTGAAAAGCTACCAAGAGCTTCCAAGAGCTTTTCATGAGCAGCAAGAAGACCAAATGAAAGCTGCTCTGGATCAGAACTTATTCCTGATCACACCAGGGAGAACTTCCTTGTATCTGGAGAGGTTGTAAATCAGGAACAGGTTCTCAAAAGATGACTGTTCAGCACCTCACTGTTGTGATTGTGCTTAACAGATTAATAAGAGTTTCTGGTAGCCATTCTATTGTCATGCTTTTGTAACTTGGAAGGTATATTTACACTCTGCACACAGATGTCCTTGAGCACCCCAGTTCTTGTGGTGTGTTATTCACTGAACTATAAGCTTTCTGTACCTCGACAAGATAATTCGCAAAAGATAATTCACTCTGTTTGCAAAGTAGAGCATGCTGATCACTCAAAAGAAAGCTTCAGACTAAGCAGTGAGTTTGTTTCTTGGTCATGGAGAATAAAACAGGAAATTCTTGAGGAAGACATAATTATATAATATATGAAGAGTGGATGACTGGGCTGGATCAAGACTTTAAAATGAATTTAAATGGTAATATCCTAATTCTGCAGAGAGATAGAGGCCTCATTAGGAGCACTTGACTTTCTATGCCTGTTCCAAATGAGCCCCTGAATGTGATCTCATCTCTGTGTTGCTGTGAATGCTGTCTCTTTGAAGACAGTAAATGGCATTTCTGTCTTTAGGAATTCTAAGGAGCTCCTAGAATCAGCAGTGTAATAGTTCCTGTGTATAAGTAATAATTAAAGTAAATTAAAATTAATGATAAGTTAATTTAAATAAATATCATTTCACCTTCTATGATTTCATTCATAAACAGGAACCTCAATAAATTTAGGCATAAATACTAACTAGCACACTGTTTCTCTCTGCAGCTTTACTGGCTTTTAAGTAATTAATTCTTTCCATGGATATTCTACAGTCTGAGTTTGATTCTCCAGTTGTTAATGGCAGTAAAACATCTTGCTTTGAATTCTACAAGATAAGGAGCAGACCCTTAAATGTGATCACACTAATTCTTCATGGGTTTAATGGAGGTCATTAGAATGCATTGAATTCTGCTATGCCAGTGTCACCATCCAACTTATTAACAGAAGCTGCCATCTGCTCATATGTAGTGTCCATGGCTGCAGTTGCAACCTTTGCCTGATTCAATTTAGTATTGATCTGAAGCAGTGGTTTTGTAGTATAAGTTGATTGCTTTCTACATCCAGTCAAGAAGCAATTAAATGATCCAACATTGTATGCAAAAGTATTGCTGATGTCATTAACAGGATTATATTAACTCATCCAAGATCCTATTTCTGGTTTTTCCAGATATGTATACAGCTATTTCTATCAGTTATGGCATAACTCCATTCTCTTAACTGAAGACCTATACTGGAACATTCAGTTTACATTACATTACGTTGTCCCTTTTTGACTGAGAGCAGTTGACAATGACTGTCCGGCTATGTCCTCTCACTATACAGCTGAATGCCTCCTGTGACTGCTCAAAGGATGTATGAAGTTGCAGCTGCTGCGGGAGGCAATCACTGCTCTTCAGCCCTTCTGCCTACTTCCTTGGCAATGGGAGCCAATGGCCTCTATGAGCCAGACACTAGCAGCTGTTACCCCCCATCTGCCATAAGTCTTTCACAGGACAGTCTAGCTAAGAGGCTGCTTCTGTGACATGGAGAAGATAGAGTGAACAGCAACTTCCATAGCAGTCGTCTTTTTGAGAGACAAGTGTGTGTAGTGGCGCCAAGTCATTATGAATACTAAGGAAGCATATTTGCATGTGACAGGGTAGATGGTTGCTGTCAGAGAAAACAGCTTTTTAGGTGAGGGAGGAAAGGCAATTGGGCAGAGGCCAATGGGATGAGGTTTAACAAGGCTAAGTGCAGGTTTCACACTTTGGCTACAACAATCCCAGGCAGTGCTACAAGTTGGGGACAGAGTTGCTGGAGAGCAGCCAGGCAGAGAGGGATGTGGGGGTGCTGGTAGATAGTAGGCTGAAAATGAGCTAGCAGTGTGCCCAGGTGGTCAGGAGAGCCAATGGCATCCTGGCCTGTAACAGGAACAGTGTGGCAGGCAGGACAAGGGAGGTTGTACTTGGCACTGGTCAGGCCATACCTTGAGTCCTGTGGCCAGTTTTGGGCACCTCAGTTCAAGAGAGATGTTGAGGTACTGGAAAGTAACCAGAGAAGGGCAACAAATTTGGAGAGAGGCCAGGATCACTGTGCTAGAGGGGCAATTCATTGGTGCAAGATATTATTTTTTAAAAAATTAATATTGCTTATTAATTTTTATATTCAGACAGCTTGCCACCCCAACCACTAATTTTAATAATAGTCAGATTCTTCGCATGGGCATGGAATGCATTACATGAAGGAATAACTAGATCTAGAAATTACTAGCAAAAAATATATAAATATTTTAAACCAATTGAACTGGAAGAGGAGGTTATTGTAGTCAATATACCACTTGCCCACTAGATGGACTTAGGAAGCTCCTTTCTGCTTATGGCACAAGGCAATTGGTAAATTACAAGAGGCTTTAAGTATTTACTCACAAAATATTATTTCCCAATTCATGGGGCTAGCTATAGCTTAAGACAGTACCCAAACACTTGAGAGAGTTCTGTTGGTTGTCTTGTTGGTTGTTAAGACTTCTGATTCTTCCGAGACTTCACAAGATGCTGGGGAAAGGGGGCAGACAATCTCTGATGTGGTCTTGATTTCTCTAGATGACCTGTGTACCTTCAGGACTTCCTGTCTTGGCAGGAGGCTTTCAGGTGTAGGCAGGATATCTTGTGATGTGTAGTCTCAGGACGGATGTCATGCTGGCTATGCATGCCTCATGTGGAGGCATTTAAAGCCTGTTCCAGGTAAACTCGAGGCAGACAGTTTCCAGGCTGTTCAGCAGGCAAGCAAGCATGAATACAAGCATGTTGTATTACCACCTTATCTCTTTTTTCATCCATGCAGCCCAAGACTAATGGGCCTTTGGACACAGAATAGCCAATCAGAATGGCAGTTAGCCAAGCCTGATGATATTAGGTGAAGCCATAGGCTTGCTTTACTCAAATTTGGGAAAAAACATAGGCCTTACATGAGGCAGGCACAAGCCAAGTGTTTACCACAGCCTGTAAACAGGAGCAAAACAAGCCAGGGCAAGCCAGCATCCTTAGATGCAGTGGCTCCAGGTTCTTTTGTCCTCCTTCCCGCTATAGCTTCTCCCCAAAACAGAAGGAGGGAGAGCAGAAAAACATATTTGGCCAAGCCAGGACATGTATAAGCCTATTTTGGCCTATCAGGCCTACCACAACAAGCACAAGCCCTATCCTATGAGGAGAGGTTGAGTGAGCTGGAGTTATTTAGCCTGGAGAAGAGGAGGCTCAGGGATGACCTCATTGCTGTCTACAACTACCTGAAGGAAAGTTGTAGCCAGATGGGGTTGGTCTCTTCTCCCAGGCAACCAGCAACAGAACGAGGAGGGACAGTCTCAAGTTGTGCTCGGGGAGGTATAGGCTGGATATTAGGAGGAAGTTCTTCACAAAGAGTGTGATTTACTATTGGAATGGGCTGCCCAGGGAGGTGGTGGAGTCACCGTCCCTGGAGGTGTTCAAGAAAAGAGTGGATGGAGCACTTAGTGCCACTGGATAGGGCTGGGTGATAGGTTGGACTGGATGATCTTGAAGGTCTCTTCCAACCTGGCTAATTTTATGATTCTAAGTCTCCACAGCTATTGAGATCAGAACTACACCATGCCAGGTTCACATACCTTGCAACCAAAACTACCAAGATCTGGTACTGAGTTCATCATTTGATTCTAGATGTCTTCCATTTTAAATTAATATGCCTTTGCATAGTGTTAAAAGTTCTATGCAAATTCAACAAGTTAAGTCCACAACAATTGCAATTTTTTTCTGATCCGATAACCTTGGGATTATTTTCATGTATAGTTTTTTCATGGAAAATACATCACATTTCTCTTTAAGAACTGACTTTATTAGATTTAGCCCTTACTCTTTTTTAATTCTGTGTAAGTTATTCATGTACCAACAGCGATTTGCATGATAGACTAAATGTTGTCACCTGGCATTTAATTTACACAAATCTATCTGAGCTTGTAGGTTGTGAATATATTTGTACAATCTCTTCCTGAAATTAAACTGTATTTATGGTACAAACAAATGAGCATTTCACCAGCACTACAAGTGATTAGTTACTGACCTTATATGGTAAGAAATCTTTTCCTTTCCAAGTATAAAGATGGGAAGGTCAAAAGATGCTGAGAGAGTAATGAGCTGAAATTAGACATGCAACTACAAAAGCATCTTCTTTATTCTGTGTCCTCAGAAATGTCTTCTTCAGTTCTTTCATAGCTTTAATTTTGTAATAGGTTAGATCAAACATCCAGAGCTATCCACTGTGCTAGAAAGAGAACATTCTAATTGCCGTTATTATGATAATCTAATTCTGGTAGTGGCCAGAAGTCAAGACCAGGATGAGACCAGAAATGAGTTTGCTGTCTGTGTAAAAGCAGCAATAAACAGTCTAAATTCTGAAGCTAAGATTCTGAAGTGTCAGGCGCAGTAAAAATAGTAGAAGAACAAGAAAGCCATTAACCATTTCATGCTTTTAATGTAGGTTTGCTTATTAACTTTGCCGTTGTCCTCAATGCATAAGCAGATATCATCTTCCTGTTTCTTTGACAGATTCCTCTTTCATGACAGAAATTGATAAAGTGATTTGAAATAGAAGAGGCAGGTCAGTGAGCTGATGCTTAGCACAGAGACAGCAGAGGAAAGGGGAAAAAAAAGGCTAGTGCTGCCTAGAAAAAGGTCACGCCATTTAGTGGCAGATTTCAAGTCTATTTTCACTCCAACTTCACAATTCATAAAGTTCCCCTTAAGACAGAATATAGCTGTGGCTTAGAGAGAGACTTATAGAGCAGATTTCAGGAGGTGGGGCTGAGGTTATGGAAGGGAGAACAGGGCAGCATTCACCAGAGTACAGGGTTTCATCAGTATGAAGACACAAAACTATTTTGTTTTAGTTAATCTCATTATGTATTCACACATTTCAACAATTGTATGCAATGCTTACTTTTCCAGTGCTTGTATGATCCTTCCTTATACACTGAACAACTGTTCTTTCAGGCTCCGTTTTATTAAACTCCAGAATTAGTCTTATCCTTTCAGGGCTTTTCCACACATAGAGGTTCATTAGTGTCTTTTTTCTCTTACAGATACAGAGGTAAATGTCCTCTTATAAACAAGTGCATTAGCTCTAAATTAAACATTTGATACTGGTTCCCCCACTCCCCAGAAGAATAGGATAAATCCATTGAAATTGCTTCTTTCCACATTATCTTTTAGTAAGCCTTAAGTGAAATTTGCTGGATAACAATTAGAGACCAGCTCTGTGGTTTAGCCTTTGCTTCACCTTTACAGGTAGAGCCAGATACAGCACAGATAATTATAAAAGTGCAGTCTCACATTTATCTTGTCTGATTCATCCTGGTTTGTAATCCATTCTAATAATTGCTCACAAAATGCCACCTTGCCTATTTGGTAATGTTTTATGCTCACTTTACGCTCTTGTGACAAAGTGCAGAGAATCAAGTCTAAATGTTTCCTTCATGGAAAGATATATTTCTAGAACATGAAACAAGTAAATGAAAGTAACATCATAAAAATACATTGAAGATGCAAAGCCAAGTATTTAGCAGGTAAGATCCAATGCAATTAAGGCTGCCTTTATTATCTTTATTCTCTTTTTCCTCTCAGATTCAAGCTTTATAACATAGCATTTAGTTATGTGGTAACATTTCCCAAGAGGCAGTGGTTTCAAGGACCATGTGTATTCTGTTTTCATTTTGCCAGTTTTACATATCTTAGAAACTTATGAAGCCTGAACATAAATTGGATTCCTATGCCAGTATTACTTTTCCTCTTTTATTACTTCCTAATTATGCAATTACTTTGAATAAATGTTGAAACTTCAGTAAAAAGTACATGAAACTTTCATCATACTCTTCCGAATGAAGGGTTTAATCATCATCTTGGCTCTAAGGATGGGCCATGTCAGTTTCTCCATTTATGGGTTGCTTTTCATTAGGCTTTGAATCAAGAAGGTTGGTAATTGGTGCTAATCATGCAGAATTATGTCACAAGAGTTGAAAATAGCATCTGAGTTTTGTTGTTGGTTTAGCAGTTAATCCAAACACAATTCCCTTATGCTTTGCTTCCATTTTAGTAAACTGTAGGGCAGTAGCATGAATGTGACAGGCAAACCAGGAGATGGCAATACAGTTGGTTTGCTATATATAAATATTATTTGTAGTAGCTATTAATCTCTGAAACATTATCTTTAAAGCTGGGAAATTTGACAAACATTTTTAATTAGATATTCATGTCTATGTATATATTTATGTGTATCTAGTCAATTTATTTATTTTTTACAAGCAAATTTCCTTCTTGCTGTTCTTGTTCATAAGGGTTAAAAGTGTTCTTTAAAATAACTCATTAGAATCTTTCAATCAGCTTAATTATATGTTGTTACTAAAGGCAGCAGCTAGGAAACTGCACTTTAAAAAAAAATTAATTTACTCTTAGATTTTGTATCCAAATAAGGCGAAATTAGAGTTGAACACAACATCATGTAGATTACCTGAATATTTTAAATGCTTATCTTTTATGAAGACTGTTAGATTACTTTTTTCTTTTTTAGCAATTAATACATATCAAAAATTATGTGATGTTATTACCTCAAGTTTAAAAATTTTATGCCCTGAGCAAGATTCCATACCATTATGTCTTCAGCATCATGTGAATGTTTTTGCTTAAGAAGTCATCAGTATGACTTCATAGACAAAATACTGTGACACTATGGACATCAGACCAATACATAATATTTGTGTGACAGTTCCCTTTTGTTTGCTGCCTTGAGAAAATCTTCTCAGCTTTATTTGGCAATTGCTGGAAAGATGAGCAAGAACTGAAACATGATTCCAAAGTCTTGTTGTTTGGTCACAAACTTGTGAGGAAAGTATCTTGGCTTATAGTCCTTCCTACAATGCATTTTTTAATGTTTTTCTGTAAAAGAACAATTGCCTGCAATGAGATTGTTTGCTAGATACAGTGTCACCAGGTCCACGTCTGATTTGCATTCCACATAATAGTCTTCAAGCAAACAAATAACAAACAGCTTTATTCTTTCTTGGTTACACAAGCACCACCTGAATAGAAGATTTTTTTTTTTTTTCCCCTCAAAGCTGTTCCTTGCTGGAATTCTTCTTAAAGCCATTACTGTAATTGTCATTTGTACAAGTGAGATGTAAGGAGACTTTTATACAGTTTTCATTGTAGTTGCAGTTACAAAGCCTATTACCGCAAACATGTGGAAAGCCTATGTGCATTAGAGCACTGCCCTGGGGGAGGTATTAAAGAAACCCCACAGGGTAATCAATGCTGTAAAACAGGTTACTCTTACTGGAACTGCAACAGACAAAAGCAGCTAAAGTGCCACACACACATACAGAGACATTACAGCTTACAGATTTTATAGTTTACAGAAATTGTGGTATTATTTTCATTGATTCATGATACTGTGATACAGAATAACATGCCATTATCACTAACAGGAACTGCAAATGTCCTTGTTTTGAAACTCAGTAGATTAATAGATGTTTATAAAAATATGCTGCTCTACAGGGAACTTTTAGTAAAAATATTAATAATATTTGGTTTACTATGCTGGGGATTCTATCTAGAACCAGTTCTGAGAAAGGTATGTTTTTATTATAACTCCTACTGAGCACAGCCTACAATGGGCATATTTATATCAAGACTTGTTGTGGTAAACATGAAGGGTCAAAAATAGGCCTATACATGTACTGGCTTGCCCCCAGACATGTTTTTCTGCTCCTCTTCCTTCTGTTTGGGAGGGAGGCAACCACAGAAAAAAGACAAAAGCCATGGAGTCTGAGCACTCTGGCTTACCCCACTTGTTTTTCTCCTGTTTACAGCCCATGGTAAACAAGATGTGTGTGCTTGTCTTGTGCTAAGCTTGTGCTAGACCTATGTGTCTTCCCAATATGGGCATAGCAGACCTGTGGCTTCACCCAAATATGGTAGAGCTTGGCTTACTGCCACGCCAATTGGATAAGCTATGTCCAAAGGCCCAACCAATCTCAAGCATTGATATATAAACAGATGAGCAGGTAGCACAGTGTCCTTTGCCATTGTTCTGTGCTTAACTGGTATTCTGTGTTCTGCTGTATCCGTGCCTGTGATGCCTACCAGCAATGCTAATGCCTTAATATATATAGCAATACAAGCTATAATCTAGCCTGCAACTGCTTCTAGTTTACCAGGAGCAACTTTAACTGCTTTCACGCAATAGCTGTATACAACAGCTAGCATGACACACACTTGCTGAGACACATCACGAGACATCTGCCTGCACTTGCCGGAGCAGCCCTGCATCCCCAAAGATGAGCAAGCTCCAGAGGCACACAGATTGTGAAGACCCAGGATCAGGTCAGAAACCGTATGCCCTTTCCTCCAGCATCCTGTGGAGCCTAGGGTAAATCAGAAGTCTCAGTAGCAGACAACAGCCAGACTGATCAGAAAGGCAACAGAGAACTCCCTGCAAGTGTTTTGAATATTGTCTCAATTTATTGCTAGCCTTGCATGTCGAGAAAATAGTATTTGTGAGTAAATACCCTAAGCTTTTGCATTTACTTAGCGTCTGCCCTAGATAGAGGGGCCCTGAGCCCATCTAGTGGCCAAGCGGCAATTAACTGCAAAACCCTTCTCTTCCACTTTCATTAATTTCAATTGAATTCAATCATTGATGCATATTGAAAGTTAATACTAGATCTAGGTATCGTTTATGTAATGCATTCCATAACCCTTATAATCAAACCAGTTTATTATTAAAATTAGTGGTCAGGAAAAATTTGAATATACACAATATAAACAATATTAATTTTGTAAAATCATCTTGCATTAATTAATCAGAACTGCTTCCATCTCAAGACTGACTCGGCATTAATTTTGCAAGGCAACTGTGGACTTCTTAAGGAACAGTTGTCCTGTGCAGCAACTACATCTGTATTCCACAAGTCCAAATGGATGTATCTGTATAGCAAGACTGAGTGCCAGCTTTCCTTCCAGAAAAAAAATGCAGGGCTCTCCAAAGTGTCATCTGACATTCACATTCACTTGTGCAAGTGTTTTAGAAGTTAAGAACATTATCCATGGGTCCTAATCTAGGTTCAGAATGTTTACAGTGATGTTTCCATGCTTTCTAACTGAAATCAGTGGTTACTGTGGATAAACCCTCTACCATCAGCCGGCCAAAATTGTCATGCTTTGGCTCATATAGGCACCTGCCTATTCTTTGATTTATATGAACTGAGGGCGTATGCATTTGCATAGATGAAAGAAAATACTTTATAGATCATGTGAAATATTATCTGATATTCTCATAGGATAATATGGTAAAATATGCATTTTTCATTTATATGTAGCTACAAATAGTATCCTAAGAGATTCTTGTAAATATTCTTTTCAAGGTATAACACCCTGGAGGGAAAAAACCTCATTTATTCATGACTGACTTTTGTGCTCCTTCCTAATGTATTATAATTTGGATCTTGATTTTAAAAATAAAGCATCAATGAATGGTAATATGTAAATTGTACCCTCCTGAACAAGTTTGCCCATCATTGGCAGTAGCTCATTTATAATATTGAAATAAGCATTTGCTTGGTTTGTGCACAGCAAACATTCTAAGTTCCTTTGTATAATCAAATAACCCATTTATGCAACGCCTGGATGGAGAAGTGCTATTCATTTCTGAAATTCCACTCCTCTGGGATGCAATACAAGACAGATTTTTCTTGATAATGACTGCACTAGATGTGTAGTGGATGTGGTAGTAATAAGATAATTGTTCTCAGTCAAAGATCGGTCTCACTTGTAAAAACTACTTTTTACTGAGCAGGTGTTTGGTCATCTAGTAGTCTACAATAATAGATTGCAGGAAAACATCTTTGTGGTTCTGTTCAAGGCTAGTAACCAATTATATTGTGCTAGGGAGGATTTGTAGTACTCTCAAATAGCAGTTGAGCATGAAAAAAATCAGTATTTACACAGAAACTGATTTACTGATTTTTCTGTAATGCAATCAAAAGGCACTGATGGTGAAAATCTTAATAAAATGCCAAAAAGGCAATAAGACCCCACAAGGGCACTTCAGAAGCAGATTTCCACAGAACTTAGTAATTCTCTTCATAATAATATGCTTCTGAACCACTCATTTCTTGTATAGCACAGTGATATTACTGAAGTGCTGATTTGGCATGATAATAAAATTAAATTGTCGTGTTAATGTGCCTGATCAGATGTGAAAAACACAGAATGTGCATTTCAGTACAAGAACTGAGTACTGTGTTCAGGTATGTGTATGACAAAGAATGGCATGAGCCTTCTGTTAGATAAAATCAGGTTCACTTCCAAATATATAAGAAAATTTTGTGAAAGAATGTGTCATGATGCAAGCACAAATGAGTAAAAAGGAGATTTGAAAGAGGTGAATTATTAATACATGCTTTTTACACAACAACATAATTTCTGCCATGCATCTGCATTTGGTCACTGCATAAGGGAGTTGGAAGAAGAGATGAGTCTTTTGCTTAAGAGAGAGTGTACAAGTGACATAATTTCAGGAAGCTGTGAGCAGTAAGCTAAGGAAGGATTACTCTGCCCAAGATCTGTGGTTTGATGGTTTCCTGCTGTGGGAGAAGGAAATGAAAGATTTGAACAAGGATAAAGCGCATGTTAGAATGGAGCTGTGCAGCATGTGAAGTGGCTGGATGGGAAAGTCTGCAGAGCAAAGTGGATAATCTAATACAAGGATCATAGCCTTGGAAGAGAGATGGACATTTGCTCAAAGCCAGTTAAATAACATTAAAAATGCAGAATGTGGTTACAAATAGCTTCGTGTCTTCTGCAACCCATGATCATCTGCATATCCAGTGTATTGAAAACAGAAGGACTCTGAGAAGATGGAGAAGCCCATTTGAAAAGCTCCTAAAATGCTTTAAGCCAGCTTTTCCACTTGCATCATGTATAAATCAGATGGCTCTTTGTATCCTTCTACTTTTTTTGAACTGTATGTGATTATTTATAAATGCAGGTACCATGGACTCATACAGGATTACTATTCATAGGTGTTATTTCATTTGGCTCCTACATCTAACTTGCCACCTGACACAGCTTTTTAACCCTTTTGTAGGGGAATCTAGAGAACAGGAAATCAGCAAATTTGTAGGTTTTCCACACTGCAGTGAAGAATGTTGAAAAATGTAACTTATGGTCTAGACCTTGTTTCGCTTTGTTTTTCTCCTGAGGGTGCTCCAAACCTGAAGGCTGAAACTCTGGGCATGATTCCTTCTAAAATTCAAACCAACTGTGCTTTAAAATGCAAGTACTGTATTATTATGTCACTAGTGCACCGAGACACAGGAACGTTATTTACTGTTGGAATGCTGTTAAATGCTCTTATTTCAACTCCTTCTATTACAGAACATGAAAAACAGCGGTTATGCAAAAGCACAGATTATATGAATTTGCACTTCAAAGTGAAATGGTTTTATAATGAATATGTGCGAGAACTCTCTGCTTTCAAGGATGCAGTCCCTGAATACTCTCTGTAAGTAGTGTGTAAGGAACTCTCCTGTGAGCTCGGGCTTGGTGCAAGGGTTATTTTGGTTAAATATTTATGCTCAAGTTTGTGCAAGATCTCAAGCTGCATAGCAGCAACAGCTCTTTACTTTTTGCAGTTCCTCCCCTTCAGTTCTTCAGTCTATCAAATGAAGTAGTTCAAGTACTAACAATGTAATTAGCCATTTCATAGGACAGTTTACTTGACAGCTGTAACTGCAGGTCTTTATAGATGAGAAAATATTTTGGCCAGAAAGTGGCTGAGGATGGTATGGAATCTGGAAGCAGCAGCAGCAGTAGTTATAGGCCCCGGAGTTTGTTTTGCACCAAAAGTTAGATAAAGATATAATGCTGATGGGATATAATACTGAAATTATTCTTGCTGCATTGAGTTAATATTGAAGCTGCTGTTTCGACTTTCCTCCTGAAATTAATACATTCAGCCTTTTCATATGAGCTATCTTTGGTCTGATTCCTTAATTTTCTGGAAGTCTGGTGATTTGCTGAGATTTTTTTTTTTTACTTCTTATTGCATTAATATTTTTAAAATAAACTACAGAAAGTACAGATGATGTTTTATTAAAGCCATGCTTTATCCAGGTTATTTCATATACAAATAAATAATAAATGCTAAGAAATAATATTAATAAAATAAATTCTTATTGAAAAAAAAAAAAAAAGACAGAATATGATGCCCTGCAAAACACAGGCACATTTCTCTGGATGCTGTTGCTAACTTTGTATCATTAGAGTAGACCAGTTAGAATAGTGTGAAACTGAAGACTGAAAGACTTTGGTAGCCACAGTGTCTTTGGTGAAAAATGCTTTTCAAGCTTTGTAGCAACTAGGACAGATGTGAAGACACAAGATGCCAAACAGCATCTCTGCTCTGTTTATTAAATACGTTCACTTTGCAAAATTTTCTTTTTCAGGTGGTTTGAACCATTTGTCATTCAATGGCTGGATGAAAATGAAGATGTCTCAATGGAGTTTCTTCATGGAGCACTAGAAAGAGACAAAAAAGATGGGGTGAGCCTTAAGATTTAAAGAAAATAATAAAGTAGTAAGACAGTTACTTACTTTTGCAAAACCAGAAGTATATTTGGTTCCATATCCTGGTTAAACCTCACACGATACACTGTCAGTAATGGTTTTTGGAAGATAATCCTGTGGACAAATTCCTTTTCTAATTTCATCTGCCAAAATTCCCTGTAGGCTGCAGCCTATGGTTTCAGTAAACTCTGATGTGATGATGATGATGACATGAAATAAAATCTTGGTTATAAGAAGTTTGATAGTAATAGAAATGTAAAAAGCCACATTTCTCAGAATTATAAACGTGACTGGGTTTTTTATTACTATTTATTACTTTTTACCCCTCTAGGAAAAATTTCCAGTGTAAGAAAGTCAGTTAATACAGTCTTGATCTCTGAACAAGCATTAGCTCATTTGAATGTTTCTCTCTAGTTTCAGCAAACGTCAGATCATGCCCTCTTCTCTTGTTCTGTGGTTGATGTCTTCACACAGCTCAATCAAAGCTTTGAGATTATTAGGAAACTGGAGTGTCCTAATCCAGAAGCACTATCTCATTTAATGAGAAGATTTGCAAAGGTAAATTAAAATCAATGCATCTCAGCTAAGCTTCAGAGACAGTGACATTGTGTTTCCACGTACTTAAAAGCCTAATTTCAATATTGTTTACAATCAATCTCTTCTATTTCTGATTAGGGATCCTTAGAAATACACATTGTGTCTTTTTCAGGCATTTTGTCAAAATTTTTTAGCAGTTTAAGAATTTCCATCCTCTCTGTGATTTCATATTTATATATTCTATGCAATAAATTGTTATTCTTTCTAAGCACTGATTGCAATTCCATGAATGGAACAATTCACTAAAATGCAGTTATCTAATTAGTTGGTGCAAAGAAAGGAAAAAATTCAAGCAATAAAGTATTGTTGCTTGAAACCCTGAGATCTTAGTTCTTATCTATCTGCTACATGATAAACTCAACTGACATGGGCCAGTTTTCTATTTGGATTGAAACATTTCCTCACAAGCTTTAGATTTCCATTATAGTCCTGATAGCTGTAAAAAAGTTTGCATTTACTTTTATTCCTGTTCTTCCATTTTGACAGTTTTCCATTTGCAAACAAGGTTCCTAGTTACATGGTTATTGTAAGGTAAACTCATGCTGTCAGTGTTTGAACAGTGCTCTCCTGGTCTTTTACCCCTATTATATTTTTGATCTATGCATTGACACCCTAGAGGACTTTTGGAGCTTGCTACTATTCCAGTAAGTATGTAGTGCATTGCAAGTACAGCTCTCAGCGCTGGCTGGGCACAGTGTGGCTAAAATTAAAGTATCTCTGCTACTGAAGATTACATTCCTTCAAGAAAAACCCACCATCTGTTGCACATGGAATTGAAAATCTGCTCACAAGTTTGTTTATATTCTGTCTTTAAAATATACTCTATACTGAATGTATAACCACCTGTAAAATCTGTAATTTGTATAAACCTTCCTTTTTGTACTTTATTACATGATATTTACAATTTAAAATATTTTTCTCCTTTCTTAGACTATCAACAAAGTGCTTCTTCAGTATGCTGTCATTATTTCAAATTACTTCAGCTCATACTGTGATAAAGACAATGTGGTGAGTAAAAGGCTGCCTCAGAAATTACATTTAAATGTTTTACTGTGCTTTTTGATCACTTTTGTAAAAAAAAAAAAAAAGCATGAAGGGGGGAAGGGATTTTTGCTTTTCTGGTTTTTAATTAAGTCAGCAAGTTTTTTATAGCTGCTTACATTGCTATGTAAAAGGTGGAATTAATTAAGAATCCCAGTTAATAATTTCAGTATTAAGGTAGGGCAAAATTACAAGACGGCCGGAAACGCTCCCTGGATAACAGCCATATACACTGATGAATATGATGACTTCATCTTTTTTTACTAAACAGAAGAAAACATTAGTGTTCAAGTTTTAATTTTCCATTGATTTGATTCTCTTTATCAGTATACTCATTAGAGAGTTTATAAGATCATAATTATTTTATTTGTATTATTAAACTGTTCATATCTCAATGCACAAAGTTTACTTTTTTTCCCAGTTCTCCTTTCTGTCCCGCTTGGGAGGAGGGAGGAGTGACCAAGCAGCTTCATGATGCTGGCTAGGATTAAACCAGAACACTTACAGAAGACCAAACTTAATAATTTTTCAGGCTATCAATATTAGGATGTACTTAAATCGTTTGGTTCCTTTTGCACACTTTTTCCAAAAGAGAATTAACAATACCAAACTCAAAACATCTACTTAAAGCAGAAGTTTTATTTACAGGGTTTTTACAGAGAAGTGACTTCTATGTACGTAGAAGTGTCACATCTCAGGTTTAACATCCCACTTCAGATATTTTCAAGCTTGAAACCCTTTGCAGCAAACACAGTGAAAAGACTGATCTTAGTAGATAACCACATCTTTTTTTCTGGCATTTCTATGGATTTTCTAGCACCTGAAAAGAGTAAAAGCACCAGGTTATATTTGACAAATGTTATGTAAGGAGAATTAAATCTTATAGCTGTAGAAACACAAGGAAACATGCCAGCTATACAATAGAGTAGCTCAGCTGGATGGGACCTACAGCAATTGTCCAGTCCAACTACCTGAGCAATTTAGGTCTGACTGAAATTTTGGGTATGTTATTAAGAGGATGTTGGACTCTTCTCCCTAGTATCAGATAGCAGAACAAGAGGAAATAGCCACAAATTGCACCAGGGGAGGTTTAAATTGGATATTAGGAAAAATTTCTTCACTGAAAGAATGGTCAGGCATTGAAACAGGCTGCCTAGGGAGGTAGTGGAGTCACTGTCCCTGGAGGTGTCCAAAAGCATGTAGACATGACACTGAGCTATGGTTAAATGACTATGGAGGTGTTAGGTCGATGGTTGGACTCAGTGATCTTAGAGGTCTTTTCTAACTGAGACAATTCTGATTCTAAGGGCACTTAAGAACAGGCCTGGGACATCAACTAGCTTCCTAGAAAGTTTAGTTCGGTGTTTGACCACCCTCTCCGTAAAAAAAAAAACTTCCTAATATCCAGTTGAAACCTCCCCAATACAGCTTTGAACCATTCCCACACATTCTGTCAGGGGATATGGGTAGATTTATGATAGACCAGCACATCACATTGCCAGATTTTTCCCCCTAGCAGGATGTAAAACTTCATGCAATCCTAACTTCACAAGTACACCTTCTGCATGTTCCTTACCTCTATGCCCTTCACAGCAAACACAGAACTGAAAAGAATACAACAGTCTCTCCCCAGTATGGAGGAGTGAATGTATTACACATCTTCTACTTTAATCAGCCAAACCAAAGTTCTTCTAAATCTGTCTCTGTATTTCCCCCAATATGAGTCATGACTGTTCTCAAAATTTAATATAAAAAAAACAAATTGATTTTTTTTCCCCCATTTATTTCAATTTAATGCTAAAATTACATTCTAGAAGAAATTCGATTTGATACATAGTGTTGAGTCATCAAGTCAAACTGTCTGTGTAGTCTTCTGGCCTGTCCAATGGGATTTTTTTAATTGCTGGAGTGATGGATTTCTGAAGTCACTCTAATATGCTGATCTTTACTAAAGCTTCAGATGGAATGAATCTCATTAGGGTATAAAGTATCATATCAAGTGCCTTTGGGGGGCCATAGCTTATTTTTAGCAGAAGCTACCTTTTTAAAATATATACATATAGCTTAATAAGACTATTTCATCTGATGATTTCAGCTACATTAAAACTCTATTTCCTGCATTAGAGTTGATAAAAGATATTAAAACAAATACTTTTTGTGATTAAAGTTAGACTTTGTAATTCTTTATCAAGTCAGTACTTTTACTCTTTTTATTAAATGTGCTCATACATTGTTCAAATAAAAGGCCACCAAAGATGTATTTCTTAAAGACATGGATTTAATGTAAAAATAATTTCTCTTCCACCTCCTGTCAGAGTTTACAAACAAATCTGGGGTTTGTGTATTGTACTTGCCACTCACTTTCCCATGTTGCTGCATCTGGCTGTCTAATTCCTGTAAACTGCTGGGAATGGCATTCTGAAGGGCAAGGTGATAATGAAATAATAACTGTGTTTTTAAGCTCTTCTTCTGTTATTTACTGACAGCAACAGAGCATTTTTCATTGAGCCAAGGTAGGCTTAGGCTCTGCAGCAGCTTTATCTAGCCTCAAAGAAACTTTGAAAATTGCCTCAGTATGAAGTATTTAGCTTCAATAAATTGCCAAAGACTTTGGCACTTCTTTTGAGCAAAAGCATCACAATGCTATGTTCAGCTTCTTATTTCCCCACCAGAAATCATAATTATTGATTTGTGATACTACAGGTCATTTCCAGAGTAATGAATGTTGGAAGAGAGGAGATGGCACAGGGGAAGAGGACGCTGTCTTAGTAATCATAAATTATTAGAAAGAAGACAAATAATAGAAAAAGTGGAGCTTGTGGATTTTTCAAGAGACAGGAAGAATCTAGTCATGCACCCGAACACACTGACCTTGGCCAGCCAGAACTATTCTAGCAAGTATTGTCCTACCACTTTCCCAACATACCACACCAGCATATAATGTCATCTGAGTACACAAAAGTCTAATAATAAACCCTTTCTTCCATAATTTTATAATAGGCTGCTTAACTTTATTCATGTTTTACTTCTTAATTTATATTTATCCAGTGATTGCTGTCTTTTACACAGCGGCTCTGTGTTCATCCTGAATAAATGAGTTTAAACAGCAGTATTTTTTGGACTAAAATAATATGTTTACAAAATTCTGTTGCTTAATTAATTCACCAACTTTCCAAATTAATTTCAGAAATAGTATTCTGTTATTAACAGAACTGCCCACTAATTTATTCAAATACTTCAACATCAGACTGGACTGCAGTTCCTCTGCAGCTTTCTGCAAAGACTGGGTCTAGGAAGCACTGGCAATCCATTTCCCCCAGCCTATTTTCACTGCAGAAATAATCTGATCATTATTTTGCCTGCTCTCCAAGAGACAATAATATATTATTTGCATTAGTCCATCAGATGTAATTGTATTAAGCTTGACTAACAACTACGTGGGATATGAGGTTCAGGATGCAAAATACTGGGCTCTGCAAACTGGTTGGGAGAAGGTAGTCAGTTTTCTGAACTGTCTTAAGGATTGTCTTAAGGACATAACGTGGTCACTGGCTGAGTGAGTTTGCTGGTTGGGCAAGGAGGAGTGTGAATCAAAGGAAGGGAAGACAGCAACTGTGCATCTGAGATTCTTCTCTAAAAAACAGCATTTCATGAATGCAGGGCTGCTGAAGAACTGGTCTTCAGCCCAGAGGCTGTGACTGCACTTAGTCATACATAAATGGAACACGACCTGCACATTCTCACATTTGGTTCTCTTCTTTGTAGCCCTGTATCTTGATGAACAACATTCAACAGTTAAGAGTCCAGCTTGAGAAAATGTTTGAGTCCATGGGTGGAAAGGAGGTGAGTCACATTTGTATCCTGGTTCATTTAAGGTTCCTTAGAGATCATTAGCACCATGATTTCAACCTAGTCTCAACCTTCTCTTCTACTTGCAATTAACATCCAAATGTTGTGGGGTTTTGGTTTTTTTTGTGGGTTTTTTTTTTTTTTTTTTGTTTTGTTTTTTTTTGTTTTTTTTAAGTCCTAAAGAACTATTTAATGTCCTGGCAATACTAAAAGACCTAACACTATTCCACAGAAACATGCTAATGATCTGTAAAGTTCAACCAGCACTGAGTGTTCTGTGTTGCAATCTGTAGTGCCAGCTTTATTTTAATGTTCGTATTGGACTATACTTTGCCTTTCTATGTATTGGTATGTTTTGCCTGTATCTGAAAATTTTGTACAGTATGTGCTTTGTGCTTTGTCTGTAATGTGTCATGTCTTTGTCTAATGCCTTTGACTTGCAATCCACTGAGCAGAAGAAAGAAGGAGAGAGATTCTCTTATGAGGTTTGTGATAGTAAGCATCTTTTATTATTCCTGACCATATTTTCTAAGGCTAAGAATAGTTCACATTTCCTACTAATTTCCATTGATGCATTTGTGTAATTCCTTATGATCTAAAATGAAAAAAGAGTTATGCTTGGGCATTCAGCTGGCACTCTTAATTTAAAAGTTTTACTAAGTAGATAGTGTAAAGTATTTCAGTTTCTAAAAAATCTGTAAAACATTTTCAAGTGCACTTTTCAGTATCAGAGGTCTAGCTTGTACTCAAGATTTGGTACCATTTCACCAAGAGCTGATACTTAACAGTTCAGGACGTGCTTAGCTTCATTCCCTTTTTATTTTAGAAGACTTCAAAGTGCCTTAAGTCCTTCCAACAGCAGAACATAAACATGAGCATCAATACTTTACTGGTTGAGTGTTTTGAAAGCTAATAAAGAAATTAACACCTTTCCAGGCTATAGAACCCTATCTCCTTGTTTAAAAGAACATTTAGATCTTTGATAAGCTATCCTTATTATCAGAAGCTGGCATTTAAAGGCAGATTACACATCAACTTTTTCTCATAGTGACTGTAGTTTTATAGTTTCACAAAACTTTGTCTTTCCTTTTGCTTACAATAGCTTGTATATGTTGCAATTATTAATAATCTGTTATGAATTATTAATATTTTATTAATATTTAGTAGTAATAGTATTCTTCAAAATTTTTGGGGAAATTCCCTCAGGTTCTTTGGGTGTTTGGTTGATAAGATACAATTACACAAAGGTTATTAATAAACGCAGAAATCAAAGAGCTTAAACACTTTAAACAGTCAAAACTTGATAAACAGGGAACCTGATAACAGAGGAAATTCTAACCCCACCTATGCTCACAGACACTATAGGTACAGAGTGTCCCAGGGGAGCTGCTGCTGTGGGCTGTAATGCACACTGCAAACACATGGCCACTGTGAAAGAGGTGCAAATAGCAGTCCGGTCCAGGTGAAAAGCAGCAGGAAAAGAAGCAATGGCTCTAAATCACTTGCCTTTAAATAGACCATTTTGAATGGTGAAACTGGCCAATGGGCATTAGCGTCCATTGTTTTGGCCAATGAATTCAAAGTACTGCACCTAGGTGTCCACCCTAACACTTGAGGGACAGCACAAGACACCTGACTTGGTCATGGGCCTTCAGGGCTTTCTGGCACCAAAGCTTGCTTGTTTGCTCATATGAGTCAACCTCCAGACCTTGCTACAGAAGGAGGAGAGCAGGGGTTTGAACTAATTTGGGCAGGATTTATGCACTACCAGGACATTATAATAAAAAATACAGTGGAAAAAAAAAAGACCAAACCCTTTTTCATAGCAACTTTCTCTCTTTGCTTTCCTTTTTGATGCTAGTAAGAGTGAATTAGTAAGAGTTTTACAGTATCAAAGCAACCTTACTGACAAATGCAGTGCAACATTGTATTGGAGGGCATTAATGATGTGAGAGAGGATTTTTTTTATGAATATTGTTTATTAATTTTTATATTCAGGACTCTTGCCACCCACTCAGTAGTTTTTAATAATAATTGGTTCTGTGCAATGGTCTTGAAAACATTATACAAAGGATAACCAGAATCTAGAACACTTAAGAAATAACTCGCAGTAATGCAAACATCAAACTGTCAGAAGTGGCAAGAGGTACTCATGGTCAGTTATACCACTTGCCCACTAGATGGACTCTTGAAGCTCCTTTCTGCTTATGGCAGAAGGCTTGGAATCAATTAGAGAATTACAGAGTTTTGCTAAGGATGTTTTTGAGTACTTACTCACAAAGATTCCTCTGGATTCCTGGGACCAACTAGAGGTCCCACACAGTACTCAAACATTTGCAGGGAATTCTGTTGTGTCTTCTTAGCCATTGAGGCTGCTAGTTCTTTCCAGGCTCTTAACAGGGGTGCTGGGAGAGAAGCAGACAATCTCTGACCTGATTCTGGTTCTTCTTGGCTCCAGACTTGGCATGGAGGCTTGCAGGGTGTAGGCAGGATGTCTTGCAGATGTGCAAATGGGCATAATGTCGTGCTGGCTAAGCAAGCGTATCACATTAAGGCATTTAAGGTCTAAATTTACCATTTATTCCTGGTAAACTCAAGGCAGTTCCGGGTAGACAAACCCAAAACATCAGGGCTTGTTAGTATGCCTCAGGGCTAGCTTATAGCTTAGAAGAGCATAATGCTGCAGAGCATGACAGGATGCAATGGCAGTGAGGAGGAGCAACGCCAGGAGCAGAGAACACATTAAGGCAAAGCAGTGGCAGAAGCAATGAGGCAAAAGCACATTGTCTTTACCTGCTCATCTCTTTTTATCGATACAGCCTGAGAGTAATGTGCCTTTGGGCATAAATCATCCAATCAGAAAGGCAGTTAGCCAAACTAAACCATATTAGGTGAAGGTCAGGGCTTACTTTCACCTTTTTAGCACATAACACAAACAAGTGTCTAAAGACATGTGGGTATCCTGAAAACAAGCTTGGACAGACATGGTGGCACCAGGCCTTTTTTTCTTCCTTCCCACAGTTGCTTCTCCCATCAGCTGAAGAGAGGGGTAGCAAAAAACATGTCTCGGCAAAACAGGACATGTTTAGGCCTAATTTGGCCTATTTTGCCCTTCCACAACAAACATGGAACCCTTGAAGAGAATTCTAAGATTTCTATTTTTTTTCCTAAAATCCATTTGTTAGGTAACTTAAGTGTATTTCATGGTCCAAGCAAAAAGACCCAAAAATGTTGAAAATACACTGGAAATTTTGTTCGTCTCTAAGGGAATTTCTTGAAGCAAAGTACATGTATGCCATATTTTTTTATTGTCCATATTGAAGTGCCCCTAACATGCTTGCCCTCAGAAAGGAGTATGTATTCTCTTAGCTATTCCAAAAGCACAAACACTAATGGCCAATTTGCCTTATTGGACTAGTACTCATAAGAAACAAAGCCAGCAATAGACCTTGGAAGCAGTTTCTTTGCAAGGAGAAAATAGTTTAATATTTAGCTTGTGGAGCATGTAAAAAGTCAGATGATTTTCAGGGGAGTAACGAGACCTTTTCCAGTCAAAGGAAAACTAATTCTATGAAAACGTAAAGGTTGTTAATCTCTTCAGTGTCACATTGTGAGCAGTATGTCTTTTAAACCATGTAGTCAAAGTACCACAATCAAGCAGCGGTCCTGCATGCTGCAAGCAGCAGTAGGCCTGTTGCATATTGCAGGGCAGGGAGCTCTATAAATAGAGAAAAAGCTGGGCTCTCAGCTCCCCTGCCAGTGAAGTAAAATAATCTGAACAATATGAGTTTCTTTATTAACCTTCCTCTTCTGCTGTAGCTAAGCAGGAAGTATACTTTTAAAAATGTATAAATTAGATCAGTCTGCTATAATGAAGTCAGAGTAGTAAAGTGAGATGCAACTTCTGTTTGTTGTTTTGGGGTTTTTTTAATCAAGTCCAAAATGGTGGGAACAGATAATCATAATGTAGAATTTTCGTTTAGCTCCTGTTTATTTCATCTAAGCTCAGTGCATATGTTTGCACTAAATCATTTTCTTCATGTCTGACAAGTTGGAAGCTGATAAAAGGGAAAGAAAAATAGTTTGTGCTTGTGTTGCTTTTCATCAGATGGCAGAACATGGCAGAGATGAGTTCCAGCAATTAGGATGAAAAAAAAAAGGTGAAAAGCAAAATCAGGATGTTTATGTACAACAGTATTACATTGACAGTAGGCAAATCATATTTCCACTCTGGTAAGTTCAGAATGCTTAGGAATTTATACAGGATATTATATGTGGCCCTAAAGACTGTTGGGATATCAGAAGCCCAAACTTAATGCAGAATAGTTCTTTAAAGCCAAAGGTCTAAGTGTTTAGAGCAATAGCAGCCAACCATCTCAGAATGGATTTCACTGAACCTGGATTGCTGAGGTCAGGGGGAGAAGGAAGGATAATGTCTATCAGAAACAAAAAAAGGACAGTAAATGACAGATCTGTTAAACAGCTGTATCTTTCCCAGGTGCAAATACAATACATAAAACTATTTTCTGAGGAGAAGTAACTTGGTGGTTCCATTAGGAAACTATAATCAACTAGACCTCTGAAATGTCAGATAATAGGAATTCAGATTAAAGAGGTCCATTTAACTCATGCAAAGTAATTTGTATCTCTGTATTTTCCTCCCTTTCTTGTGGGAACTTAACATGATTATGTTCATAGTAGCACACATGAAACTACAACATGGAATAGTTCAATCTAACAAATTATCTCAAAAGCAGACAAATTAATCAGATCTTTAATTCTTTTCCAAGGCTTATATGCATTTTTAAAATTTCACATTTTTAGATAGGCAGAATTTGGAAACAATAATGTTCAAATATTTCTTATTTCTTTCTTCTTCAGCTCTTCAGCAAAAGTATTTTCTACTTTTGTTTAGCATAAAGTCAGACTTCTAATTCTCTATTTAATAATCCATAATTCAGGTCTTATGAAGCATGCCGACTAGTACAAGGAGTTAGAGATTTTATTTATTTGAAGTCTTGTACACTTATAGAATCATAGAATGGTTTAGGTTGGACGTGACCTCAAAGATCATCTAGTTCCAACCCCCCACCACAGGCAGGAACACCTCGCACTAGAACAGGGAAGTGAACACTTCCCATCCTAAAATAACCCTGCTAGTACTGTGCAGAAACAAGATTGCATCATGAAGGAGAGATGGCTGGGTTTAGTGTTACTCTCTTGCTAGCATGCAGTCTTAGCCAAGTCAAGAACACTGAGAACTTGTCTTGAACACTATAAAGCCATAGATAAATTAATTAATTTCTTCATCACTGATTTGCCTCACTGGGAAACTTAGCTCCTTTTCTTAGTGGTTTTGAGATCTGTGTGTTACTTTCTCAAGTAGTGCGGTGACGTCAAGCTGCATAGGTCTAGCAGCATGTCAACTTCCTTAAGCACAGTGCATTTCTCACACAATGCTTTCCTGAGAATACTCAAACCTAGTATAAAATGTGTTAGCAGGAGTTGCTGTGATAATAGATCCTTCTAAAGAACAGATAAAATTCCTTTTTGAGCGTGCTGTTGCAAAACTAGTGTAGACATATTGTGAACTACAGCCTTTGACAACATTTAAGAGGGAGATCATAATCCTCCCTGTTTCCACTTTTTTTTTTTTTAGATATTTTGTGTTTTAAGTAAGGAGGGATAATAACTGATTGTATTTTTTATAGTAAAAAAACCAAAACAACAATCTATTAATCTGCTTATGAAATGCAAGATACACAGAAGACAATTCACAATAGCTAGTGTATGATATGTGGAGGTACCGAAAGCTGACTTACTTTTATCTCCACTGTACAAGGCCATCCTAAAACCTCCTTTACCAGAGTATAGAACCATCGTAATAGCTCCCATCTTAGCTGTACCATAGGAAAAACAAAAAGCTGGTCATGGCTGGGGTATATCTGGATGATGCCAGTCAAGAGCCTTTGCCTGAAGACCCACCGATTTTCCCCTGAGAATTAACTAGCAGTAGGCAAGTGGTAAAATAAATGAAAAGTGCACATTTTAGTCCTGATGAGACAATCAAACTGCCGTGTTTCCTAGTAGTCAAAACAAACATAACAATAGCACTTTAAAACCTTGCTATCATATGCTTAGTGTTCACAACATCACCAGGTGATGAGCACCTGTATGGTCAGCCCGCATATCTCTTTATATTCTGCTCCTCCCTGTGACACTGCATTTATAAGCATGAGCATGTGTATACACAAGGCTGGATGTCCTGCCAGATGCCTCCAGCTGTGCACACACAAACTTGTTCATGCAATTTGTGAGCACAAAGCCCTCTAAAACATCCAGCACTTGCATGCACCTTTCTATAATATGTGTTATCTCCACAATCTGATATTAGTATTTAATTTAATTTTGGGCAGTCCTATTCCAGGTGAATTTGGCAAATAAACTGTGTTTCTGGTTATCACAACAGCCTCTGATAGGTAGTAATTATATTGGCCCTTGTAGTCCCAATAAAAGGATGGTTCTCTTGCTTGTGCATGATCCGGTAAGAAATTTTGAGTCTTCTGCTTGCCTGGTACTTTGTCCTTTCTTTGCTGTATGCCATGTCCAGTGCAAACGCTTGTGTGTTCAGTTTTTGATAATGTTAATATTCTAGTGCTCTTACGTTGGATTTCTGTATGTGTATCCCACCAAAGAAAACAGCATCATTCCCTAGTGAAATGCATTTCCTGGACAAACCTTTGCCTCTGTTAATAGACTTTAGCTTTCTTAACTAATAGAGACATTTCAGTAAAACTAGCTTTGTTTTATCCATGCTTTTCATATAAACAATCACTTTAAGAGTATGAACTGCAGAGTGTGTCTGCCAAGGAAATTACTAAGACATGAAGTGGAGAAGCAACAGAACTTATTTCAATGCAAATTAATTAAAAACTGAATCATTGAGTAGTCCCAGTGCTATAATATGAGCTTCTCCATCTAGTAAGGTGCTACGGATCACTGACTCCCTTCTGAATTATGTGTGGCATTCCCCCTTGTCACCTATTTCAGATCATTGTCAAAAACTGTAATGAAATAGATTTTCTATATTTTTAAACCACATGTAACCTCTAGGGAGAGAAAGGATGGCCTAAGATTAGAACACAGTGGATCTTTGGGGAAGTTTCACAGATGGTTGGGTTTTGGGTTTTTTGGGGTTATTTGGTTTTGGGTTTGTTTTTTTGTTTGTTTGTTTGGTTGGTTTTTTTGCCTTAGAATTCCCTTGTGGTCTCATGTACATTATCCAACATGCTGTGACACAGCTTCTTGTGTCTCTAAAGTATGTTTAAAAGAGCTGACCTACTGTGTCGCAGTACTCTGAAGCACCAGATGAAGAATATGTACTAGACACTACTCACACAGTTGGAAGATATGAAAACACAGAAGCAGACCTCATTATGTGTTCTAAATGTATTATTTCCTTTGATATTGTCAGAATATCTATAGCTGAACTTAGTGCAGAACAGAGTCCAGAATATGAGGATTATCCCTAAAAATCATTCCCTATTTTTCCTAGATGTTAAAGCTCAGGGAGACAAAAAGTCTTTTTTTTTTTTTTTTTTTTTTTTTTTCCCCTTTTAAATTTGAAATAGAATGCACAGAAAATAGGCTGCTGATCAGTATCACCACAGTACCTTTTTGATTACATATTTATGCATGGATCCCCACCTCCATTAATGTAAAAATAGATTTCTCCCCTGTGTTCCTTTTTTCTTCCATTTTTAGAAAACCCGTATCAGAGGTACAGGAGTTCTCCCTGGGCATCAGAATGTGTTGCTCTGTGCTTGAATTATGTATGTCTTAATGGTTTTTAGAAATAGAAGTGCTGAAATTCAGTAGATTCCCTTCCCTCAGTAGTAGAAGCAGCATGGATAGTTTTCAAGCCACCTTTACCAGTGCTGCTTGTTTTACTTTTACACTGCATTGATGGGAATATGGAAGCTTCTTCCACACAAATATCAAAAAATTGCTGACAATGGTGAAAGGTACAATATTAATTAAAATATAAAACCATTTGCAGCACCATTAACATGAGCACTAACTTCTCAAGCATCCTTGCCTTGTGACTACCATTTGCCTTGTAATGGCAGTTCTGTTCTAGTGATTCCCAGCATGGTTTGCACCATCCCATAGGAAGCCATAGTTTAATGGCACCATTTTTATTTCTTATATCGTATTTTTTCATTATTAACTATCAAATATTTTCCTTCAAATGGTAATTGGATTTTTAGGCCTACTAAACCAGTCTGTGTTGTAACACGTTTCCACATTTGGTTTTCCATAGTGCAGTGCATCATTGCATATAACTCCTAATTCAGTAACTGTCGTAGAAAACCCAGAACCACAGTGTTACATCTCTCTTTGCAGCTGGATCCTGAAGCTAGTGTTGTTCTGAAGGAACTTCAGGCAAAACTTAGCAGGGTATTGGATGAACTCAGCGTAACATATGCTACAAGGTAACAAGCCTGTTTTACTGCAAGCCTTAGAGAAATACTCCTGTTCAAAAATCTACCTCGTTCTTTAAGTGTAGTTGGCAAGCTGTCTTAAAAGTACAGCTTGCTTTTGTCCTGATGAAGTGGTGTGCCTTTGCCTGTGTCTGTGTGCATAGACTGAAACTTACAGCAGGAACCTCACTGTAAAGGAAACTGAGAACTGTCTGTGAGCATGAACAACTGACAACTTTTGTTCTGCTTTTTGGAAAACAAAAATCACTGATTTTTTCCTGCCTGATGGAATGCTAAACTTTCCTGTCTGAACAAGTTTATGTGACTTCCATAACCTGACAGCTTTCTCCAAATGGCCTGCTTCATAGAATCATAGAATGGTTTAGGTTGGAAGAGACCTCAAAGATCATCCAGTTCCAACCCCCCACCATAGGCAGGGACACCTCCCACTAGATCAGGATGCTCAAGACCTCAT
>VWZI01020014.1:254440-328510 GCA_013396835.1 Psilopogon haemacephalus
AAGGGAAGGGAAGGGAAGGGAAGGGAAGGGAAGGGAAGGGAGAAAGGAAGAAAAAGAAAGGAACAGAGAAAGGCAGAGAAAGGAAAATAAGGAAGGAAGGGCAGGAAAATAAGAAAGGAAGGAAAGAAGGGAGATAAAGAAGGAAAGAAGGGAAAAAAGAAAGAAAATACTTCAGTCTTTCAGCCTTAGTGAAATAACCTTTGACTGCGAATTGAACATGGATCCTAGTTCATTGGCTTCAAAGCACCTCTGTTGTCCTTATGGATGCTCAGAAATCACACCAAAGAAAAAAACTGTGACACTGATTTTACAGGCTGTATCAAAAAGGCTTGTTCCAGTCATTATTTAGCAAGATGATACTTCCTTAAGCTGTGAGTATACATCTGGAATGCAAGATCTCCACAGATCAGGCAGAACTCATAGTGAAAAAGCAGAGACAAGGAGCTCTCCTCCCTCCTCACCTGGAATGAAAAGCCTTCTAAGTGGATGTTAAATTAGTTAGTGACCAAAGGTAAAAAGGCTTCTGTTTATTAGCCCATGAATGATTCAAGACAGAAGTTGTCCCTATCATTCAAGACTTTAAGATAATTTTAAATTATGACAGCTGAGATTTCCACAAGTGCTTTGTCCCCATTCTTCATAAAATAGAAAGAACCCTTGCTTCTTCACACACACACTTAGGAAAAAACCACAAACCTATGACTAAAAAATTGTCTGCAGCACAGTTTTTTTCCAATTTTTGCTGAATGTTTGTGTAGTAGAACATACAAAATCTTAAATATATAGTCTGTAATGATTAAGAAACAGGAGAAATAGGTACAAAGGCTGCTGCATTAGGCTTTCAGAGTACCTGCAGTATCATATGTGTATGCTACACTTCAACAGCTGTTGGGTTTTACTAGTGGTAGCCCTATATAAAGTGTCCTAGTGTTAGCAGGCAAGCTGAGAAATGTATAGCCAGTTTCATTTATTCTACTACTTCTACTTACTGTTGAATACACAATTAAACAAAATCAATGAAAAATAAGTTACTGTAAGAGAAATGTTTCCCTTTTGTAGCCTCAATTTTTTTTTGAAGTCTTCCTTTCTGAGGACAAGAGGCACAGACATACAGAAACAGGGGGTGAATTTTCGTATTTTTCTTACCTTTTTCACTACTAATAAACTGAAAAACTAAACTGCAGTTCTACACTTTTTGCAATTGAACCATACAGAGTCAAAATTATATCTGGAAGTTGAAACCTTTTGGAACAGAAAAACTAATGAACAATTCTATATTGTGCTATGTCAGTTGAACTGACTATTTTTTTGTTTTGGTTTGGTTTGTTTTGTTTTTGTTTCCAAAATCCAAATATTCAGAACTATGTTCTTCTGAACTGCCAAGTAACTGCACTAGTAATTACATTTCTCAGAGTAATTGTGATAAAAATGTGATCATAGGACTCTGTTTGCTGGTTTAACTTCATGGTACTTTGATATCTTTGCTTTCAAAATAGGTTTTGTCTTACCAGTACATAGTTATGCTGTGTGTTGCTCAGCGGAGCTGTTCACTGTAGGCAGTTAAGCTTTTGCAGGCTGCTCACTTCCTTTTATGATTGTATTAGCATAGCACCTGAGAACTATGATTTTGGACAAGTATCTAATTGATACACTGTAGAAGAGCAATTCTGGCCTTAGCTTAAAGATATTAAACGCTAAATGAGAGAAGAAACAGGAGCACACAAAAACACTGTCAAAAGAATATGAGATAATTGTATCAAACATGAGATACTGGAGGGAATCCTGCTGCAGTCATCAACTACTCAGCCTCATCAATTGAATGAAACTATGTCTCATGTCTAATTGGAATTTTTATTTGGCTTTGCAAAACAGTGACTTTGGCTAATGTCCTAGCAGAACAGAAGATCACATTGACATAAAAAGCAAATACACTGTAATGAGTCTGTTTTCTGAATTTTCAATGTGATCACAGGGGCCCCAGATGATATTCAGTGCAGCCAAAGATCTTGGACAACTGTCAAAACTCAAGGTAATGGAGCCAAATGAAGCTGTGAAAGACTCGCTCTAATTAAAAAAAAAAAAAATATATATATATATACATATATATATATATATATTAGTGACTGTGAAGGTTTGTTCTTGTGCTTATTTACTACAGTAAACTTGAATATAGCAGAATATGGCTGTAACTGTTTGTGGGTGAGTAATGGTTTTACAGTGACATCAAAGCCAAATTAATAATAAATGTTTGTATGCTTATACAGTAAAATGATCACTAAATGGGTCATGAAAACTTTCCCATATTGCACAACTAGGCCTTAAAAGCATTAATCACCAAAAAAAATTAATTTTTAGGTCTTTGTGTTCCTTTCTGGAACAAGTTTTGAAAAAAAATCTAAGGTGGGAATATTAGTAATTTTTGTCTCTGTATTTTTTATTGTATGTGTTGAAAGACAGCACATACCTCTACACTAAACTCATCAGCACCACGTTACTTAACTCCGTAAGATGCTTCATGGAGAACTTGGCTGTTTGGTGTTGATGTCAGTTGCTCACCAATTCATTTTGCTATTAGGATTTCAGATTTGGGCAGAAATGTGGCAATTTGTGCTTCTAAGAATAATTGCTTGGTTTGCTAGAGGAGTTTAAATGTTGCTTAAGTAAATCACAGAATGGTTATTTTAAACAAAGATTTCACAGGATTATGGTTGCTTTATGATATGATTTATCTTATATTCTCATACGACCTTTTTAAAAAAAAAACAAAAACATGGGGCATTAAAACCATTAGCAATCCTCTAAGGTTGTTTTTTTTTAAATTATTTATTTTAGTGTAATCTATTATAGTTGGTTAAACTTCAGAATTAATCCTTTTCCCACTGCCAAGATAAATAATACTTCCAAGGAAAAGAAATAAAACTACACAGATGCTTAGTATTAAACATTGGGTTTTTTTCCCCTACAATCTATGTTTTCAACAAGTAATGTTATTGCTCTAGGTTATAATTTGTTGTAAAAGAAGTCTGAAGCTGAATTAATCCCTGTTAATCATAGGCACTCGGGAGACATTTGGCTGATTTGTTGGTTGATTTGTGTTTCCAAGAGCAGACTGGCTGCAGCAATGTCTCTCCTTGAAAACCAACTGCAGTTTTGACTTGCTTTGCAGGACCATGTGATTCGAGAGGAAGCCAGAAGCCTGACCCTGAGGCAGTGTGCAATAATGGAAGTAGCACTAGCTACTATAAAGGTACAGCTTTACCTGTTTTCCTGTTCTGGAATGACCAAAAATGTGACTGACATAAACAACTGATTCTAGTACAGAATGGTCCCTTAGAATCACAAAGATCTCTTTAATACATTGAGAAACGTTTGACCCTAAGTTCCTTGTGTAAGCAAATGTTTAACAGTCTCTTGAAGAAGAGATATAAAAATGGTTCTATCAGTTGCAGACAGAACATAATCACTTGAAGGAATAGATGGTGAAAGCTTATCTGATTCATGTGTTTCTTTAAAGTTTAGTTAATGCAGCTGAAGCAGCTGGGCTAAGTCTTTATTATGTTGCTGCATAGCCTCTTTTTCTCCCACAGTGATGACACTAAGCCTGCAAAACATGAATATTACTAGCTGCACTCTCCTGCAGACACGTACGATGCATGTTCTTCATAGCACACCGGAAAACAAGACTTTCAATACCACCTGCTACCCTGCACTGTTTTAAATGCAATGTCCAGTTGACAGGAAATTTACTCTGCTTGTTCAAGGCTAGTAGTAACAGACAAGCTCATCTTCTCTTACACCCTCTTCCTGTCAGAGCAAAGGAAATTCCCTAGTGTGATAACTCAAGGATAACATATATGTTTGCTACATATCCATAATATAACATGTCACAATTTGAATGATAAAACATAATCAGTGTGGAAACTTCCATGGAATTTCTAATCATTTCCCAAAGTACAACCATAATTTCAGGCACAATTACAATGCAAAATCCAGAAGTTCATATTCTAGAATTTTCTTTTTCAAAATTTTGACAAATTCCCCCCTTCCCACAGGAAGTCTGTTCTTTACTTGTGCTGTAATCCTTTTTTTTTTTTAATTTAAAGATTTAAAACTGATTCCACTTTCCACAAACTAAAAAGATACCTATGTGTACATATGTATAGTTTTGGCATATACCTACTTTAGAGCTTGAAGACAAAAATTAAGTTTTGTTGTATTTTTATCTCCCACAAGGCTTAAATTTTTACCTTTGAAATAAGCTCTATAGTAGCTACAACGAGTTGTCTCTACTGCTATGATCAGAAATCTAGCTACATATGCCAGGTGTTCTTTTAAAAGTTTGCATATCAATTTCACTTTAAAATGTATGTCTGTAACAGAGGCCTCTCTCAGATAATTTGTGTCTCTGAAGAACCTGTTTGTATTTCCTTTTAGCAATACTTCCACGCTGGAGGAAGTGGACTGAAAAAGAATTTCCTGGAAAAGAGCCCAGACCTGCAGTCTCTGAAATATGCTCTTAGCCTTTACACACAAACGACTGACACCTTGATAAAGAAATTTATAGACACTCAGAAGTCTCAAAGTAAGTGAACAATAACAGAGATCAAGTTATATTTTAAATGTTTAAATGATTGGTTGCCAATCACATTCTCCAAACACTGTGGTATTTTAGACTTTCCTGTCACAAATTTGTCCATGTCAAGCTATCCCCTATCAGCTGCTGTTGTTAGTCAATGGAGCTTATCTGAAGGCAGTGCATTTGTCAGCTTGTGGCTGTACATGAGTCCCATAGCTTTCTATCAGCGTTATCTATAGGAGCACTCCACACACAGAATTGTAGAGGTCTAATAATATGCACAGAGTGCATATAATTTCAGAAACAGTGTACATTTGTAGAGTACATTGGCAGCTCTATATACTTCAGTGTTGAGAGATATTACTTGCTAATCACAAATTTCTGGAGAAAAGAACCTGGGAGTCCTGGCAGACAACAGGATGAACATGAGCCAACACTCTGCCCTTGTGGTCAAGAAGGCCAGTGGTATCCTGGGGTGCATTAGAAGGGCTGTGGTTAGTATGTCAAGATTGATTCTCCTCCTCCCCTATTCAGCCCTGCTGAGGCTGCATCTGGAATATTGTGTCCAGTTCTGGCCCCTCAGTTGAAGGACAGGGAACTGCTTGAAAGAGTCCAGCATACAGCCACAAAGATGATTAAGGGATGAAACATCTCCCTTCTGAGGAAAGGCTGAAGGAGCTGGGGCTCATTAGCTTGGAGAAAAGGAGACTGAACAGTGACCTCAATAGTGTTTGTAAATCTGCAAAGGGCGAGTGTCAGGAGGATGAAGCCAAGCTCTTCTCAGTAATGTCCAATGACAGGACAAGGGGCAACAGATGCAGCATAGAGAATCCATGTGAACCTAAGGAAAAGCTTTTTCACTGTGAAGATGACAGAACACTGGAACAGGAGAGGTTGTGGAGTCTCCTTCACTGGAGGCATTCAAAACGCACCTGGATGCTTTCCTGCATGACCCACTCTAGGTGGTCCTCATCTGGCAATGGGGTTGAACTGGATGATCTTTCAAGGTCCCTTCCAACCCTTAACATTCTGTGATTTTGTGAAATAACTGCAAAAAAAAAATGTTACAATTCCCATGAGATTTCCTTTCATGACACTACTAAAAGTGTCACATCATCTTTTTTATGCCTGATTATCAAAATTCAAGAGTTTGATGTTTTCCCAAGGCAGTGAACACAAAAGAATATGGTACTAGTGTACATTGAATGTGGACATCAATAACACTGAAACCACTTTTTTTCTGCTCTAGTGTAATACACCCCCAAAGAAAAAGAAACAATAAAAGAAACACAAAGTCCTCTACATTTAATATGTATATATTCATTAGTGGTGTGTTTCAGGAGAGGACTTTCTATTGTTTCAATGAGAGGAGAAGAGTTCATGGTTATAATTCTAGGCAAAAATACTTTCTAATTTCAAAAAGAGGCTATTTCTTACATTTTTCTTACCAATGTGGGGACAGTGTTTCCATACTTCAACAGTACATACAGGAACTGTATTTATATAGATAATGTGCATTCTGTTTCAAGCTGAACAGTTTCTTTGTTCTAGCAACTGCAAATTAGTAATCTTTACTCAGCTTTTTTTGAATGTAGTGGGCATTGGTGAAAACGGCCTGCCTGCCATGTAATATCTCTGGGAAAGAAAACAGTTTGCTGATCTATAAAGAATTACCCTGCTCCCACTCACAAGAATCAAAAGAAGCTTTAATTGGGCAGTTAAACTGGAAATCAATTCTTTTACCTCTGAAGTGTTATTCACAGTATAAAAATCATGAAACATTAGTTTCGCAGCTTGTCTCAAGATTAATTCTAAGGAATATTTTTTTAGGTAGTTTCCCTGTTAGATTGAGGATGTCTATTAATAATTTCTGCACTACAACTGAGAAAATTACTTTGAAACTTTTTTTTCCCACTTTCAAAAAAAAAAAAATTAGCAATATGGGTTTAGCCAGAACATTATTAATTACTAGTATATTTTGCTTTTCCTTATGCATACTTTCTTTGTAACTTCAGGAGAAAAAAAGGTATACGTGATACAAATTGTAGCCATAAGCTGAGAACTTTTATAAATTGTGAGCCATAAGTTTAAATATTCTGATTTTCATAATGATTTCAGCCTGAGGTCTGTGTTCATTTCTCTGCAAACATTAGCATGCTGATATTTTCAAACCAGTTTTATCTAAAATGTAGCCACTGGGAATTAAAGTTAAGGAAAAGTGACTCATAGCTTTTTATCATCCTATAATGTCTCATTTAAAAGAACCAAAACCTCATCTATTGCAACCTCCATCCTCGCAACTGTAGCTGTATCATTAGCATTTAGTTAAAATTGATCCTGTTTCCAAATTAGAAACTTTCTCTAAAGTATAATTAGATTTCAGTTAGCCCTTTTATTTATCCAGGTAACCAATCCATAATCAATAGACAGATGTAATTAAAACAATTTTTTAAAGTGTGCTTCAAATCTGAAGAAAATAGCATAGTACATAAAGATAGCACCTCAAAGATTAGGATCCTGAATTTGCACTCATTTATTACCACTCATTTTTCCAAAGCAAATTCCACTGTTGCATCTAAACCAGTTTCTTATTGGAAATAATGAGATAAATGAGTTTTTTCTAATAAGTTTACAGCATCCTAGTTTCATACACCTCATCAGAGAATGCTCCTGCTGTTGTAAGGCATACAACATAAGAATCCACAGTGGCAGGACTGCAATACAGTTTTTAGATTTACTTTAAAGAGTTTGTATTACTTAAGCAGAAAAATCAATACTCATCTGGCAACACTGAGCTTGTACTACAGTCCCTACTAGTGTGTTTAAATGGCTACAGAAAATGCTGTTCTTTCACATCAGCTCATTTGTATCAAATTTCTTTGTTCTTATGCTGGACAACTGAAAGCTAAAAGGGGAAGCATCATCTGAAAACAAGATAATAAGCAGAATTAAAAGTGTATACCCAATGAGAATGAGGAACTGTAACAGAAACGCTATGCTTGTCTTGTGGTGCCAGCAACATGGAAAAGGCAATTACATGATCAAAAATGAAGATAAATTCTTCTGCCAAGCCAAAATTCAATTCCTTTCAAACCTATAATGGTACAAGGCGAGCAAAACTCACTATCTTTTTAAATATATGAAATATGATTGAAATGCTAAACTGATAGTTAACTTAGAAAGCATCGAGCATGTTATAATTTAGGCAGGCAAATAGATGGCATGAGATTATAGAAAATAAAAATAATTTGGCAGCTATAATTTGGCAGCTCTTGTACATGATAAAGGAAAGGGGTTTGTTCTGCCATTTTGTGTCACAACTGTTATTATTAACTGCCATATTTTGAAAGCTATGTCTGTATTCTATCATAAGTTCTGAGTCCTACAGAGCATTTCCAGTTCTCTCATAACCTATACTTCAGACAGAATTTAACTCAAGAAATAATCCCTGCTCCATCCACTGTAGTTTGAAATTGAGGTCACAATCATGTGTTACACAACCTTATTTCATGACGCTTAAAAAAAAAATAATAAAAAGGCAAACCTGCATTAACAGCTGCAGAAATCAGCATAAAATTGCAAGGAATGTACAGTAACAAAAAAATACACCACAAGAACAATGAAGAAACTTGCAGAATTGGAATTAATGGTATTCTAGCATATGCTAATATAAAAATAAATTCATTCAGAATAGTGGCAGAAAGCTAGTGAAGGGTTTTTACACAACCTTTGCTTAAGCGGCTGTCACAACAGAAGATGCCTTTGTTTAAATGAAGCAGTAAATCACCTAAATTAGAAACAAGTTGTATATTACAGTTTCTCTTAGGTTTTAAAGAAAATGAACGCAAGCTACAGATATCCATCAGTTATATGATACCAGTTTTTTTCGCATAGTTTTTCAGTGGTATCAATGAAGCATTCACTACATGAGGCTCTTAATGTGACAGACTATATGCCTGTATGTCGCTAGGTTAAAAAGTTGCACAGTGTATATATAGAGATAGAGAGAGGGATACATGTACACATACAGATGGATGCATGATGCTGATTGGATACTTAACCTCCCACATCAAAGCTGGCTCGTCCCTGGTTTCTTACCATACAGGCATACAAGTGGCTACAGATAGGAGTCATAATGAAGTTGTGCAATTGCCAGCCCACAATGTGTGCAGCACACCTTATATGTAGAGGTGAAAGAGAAGGCCTTAACACTCAAACCAGTACTTTCTACACACATTATAATATTCTGGTTCTTATATTATGCTCTCTGAATACCTAATATCACTCTGAAAATACAGAAATTCAAATATGGAGAAGCTTACAGGTGCTGCAGAATCTCTGTCAGCATTAATACATTCAAAACAATGATTTTCTTGATTTATGTTTTCTAATCAAATACAAACTTCCAAATTTCTTCAGCCTTTTTATTGCAACCTTCTTTTTCTGCAATTGCAATGCAAGTTTGGGGAAAGGCTTATAGACACAATGGAAGCCATAAGAACATCTGCATATTATCCTTGAATATTTGGGGGAGGGGGAAGGGTTGGATGGGTGGGTTTGGGAAGTGAATCGTACTTTTGTACTATGACTGTGTAGTTAGAAATGTCCCTGCAAGTGCCACTAAGCAAGAATGGATGCTGCACAGACCACGGATATTTTACCAATTGTTTCTAGAATTCAACAGAAAAAAAGGGGGAAGAAAATTAAATCAACCCCAAGAAAATTAAATGAAATCTGTTGTTTATGAAAGCTGTAGTTGTTATTGGATGAAATTAAAATAATATATCCCTAGCAGGAAAATGATAAAAACATTCTCATATTCTTCTCTTTTGTTATTAAATGACATAAAAAGAGTTCTTGTTTTGCAAGCATGCTCTTAATATCAGATGCATAGTTTGCTGTCTTTTATTCTTTATGTTGTGAGAAACAGACCTACAAATAAAGCCACCTCCAAATTTGAGGATCTTACATGAAAACTACGAGCAGAAAGATATGATGAATATAAAAAAAAATATTTAGAGCAGTTTCAAAAGAAAGAATTGAAGTCATAAATTAGAACATAAGGTAGTTGATGTTCCATAGCATGAAATGATATGTTAACCTAGAATTGCACAGCCGTATTCAAACTCTGCACTACAGGCACAGAGCTGATCATAGAGAAGGCTTGCATGGCTGTGTGGGGATGGATGATTTTTTTCCTTAGGGTTCAGCACTATGTAATTCTGTTCGACTTTTTTACACCATCCAATTACTGGCTTTCGCTGCGTGGTTTTCAAGGCTGTTGTGTTATGCTTTCTTATATCTACCAAATTTTGCTGTAATGAACTGTAAATAGAAGAGATTGCAAGATTGATGGTAGCATTTGTTTAAATGCAGTACCAGACAAAGGCTGACTTTGTTAAACAGACACGCCAGGCAGTACCTTTTCAGACACAGCAATTCTATCTGCCATAAATACTTATGTATGAGAATTTTGCCCATTATGCAAACTTTCATTTGATAGTAATTAGAGCATATGAGTAGGGCAAACTTTGAGCATAGCTATGATGCTGGGTTTAGTAATTACATACAGAAACTCTGCTGTCTTACACACTCATAGGATCGTTTGAGAGTCAGAGCTGAGAACTGTGAACAGTCCATCAATTAGCTTAGCTCAAGAAATTTTGAAAACATCACACTACACATGCCCCAACTTTCAGAGCAAGTGCACTCCATCAGAGATTCTGCTCCTGCTATTTCAGTCTTACACTATTTTTAAATGTTATGCTAGCGCAATCTCTTAGTCCCATTTATTTCTGCTGGGCTCTTTTTCATGCAAAGCTAGAAGTTAGTTTTGAAAGTCTTTTAGAGGATTCAAGCAGGACAAAGGACCTCTTTCACAGAAATGTGCTTCTGTGCATGATCACAGACAGAGTATCTTGCCTTTAGCAGGATTATTATTCTAGAGAATGTAGTCAGTCTCTGGTTTATTTTTACAAAATATACATGACTCATTTTTCCACTTGGATTTTCTGCTGTTTTCTCTACCAAAGTCCAGAAGTTCATACTTCACCAAAGGTACCTGCTAAGGAATAGAAGTATTAGTTTCTTTGTGTAAATGTATCCATATGACTATCATTACTAAGAAATATTTGATTGCGTCCTTGGTCCAACATGAGTCTGTTCTGTCACAATAATTAGGGTTATAACAATTACCACATTGATGATATTCCAGGTGCTAAATAAGGCAGCAATCAAAGGTGACTGGTTTTGTTCACTGGGGAGGCAGCATCTATGGCCAGAGGACAGCCAAACTCTAGAGTTTGTTTGCTGCAATATAAAGACTGCAGTCTAAATGAAGGTGATCACTTAAAAACCCACATGTGAGAGGATGCTGCATTTTGATTCATAGATAATCTAACAAATGAAATCTAGAGGATTTGGAGAGGAAAAAGTAAAAGTTAAGCAGTTTTCAAATATGATTATTTACAGATACATAAGCTGAGTTATATTACAGTACTAAAGGAAGAAATGTGAAGTCATCCTCTGCAATGCAGGGCTAGATTTTTGTTGTCAGTTAAACAGACTTGTTGGATGTGCTAACGTAAACAGACCTTTCTATATTGCAATCAGAATCACTAATTCCTGCTGTGACTTTACAAGGACTGGTAGCAAGAAAGAAAACAAAATGCAGAAACAGACAAATCAGATTTTAAAAAGAAGTGCCATAGTTCTCTACTTCTTCAACAGAAGCTGCCATAAACAAATACTGAATGTCCTAGAATTTCAACTCTAGTTAGTTTAGCAGGTCGGAGAGAAAGCTGGCTCTTTCTAGACTCCACTATAAATTATTTCTGCTGTGTGAGATTTTCTGCTGCAGGAAGTTTTCTCAGCAATAGTGAAATGCAGAGTAATTTTTATGTCAGCTGTTTTCAGTGTAAAACTCTGTGAGGTTTTACACAAAGATCTTTATAACCATACTGTTGTGAGTTATAGACTACAAGGAAAAGGAAAGGAAAAGATCAGTCAGGAGAGCTTTGCAAGGATACACTTTACGTACTTAATATTGGAGAAACAGACCAAGACTTACCTTATAGTTTCATAGATTTTTGTCTTGGTACAGTATAATGTGTCATTATCTACAGATTAACATAGCATGTTCCATTGTTGCCATCACACACAGGTTCCAGCATATGTTATCTAATGATAATGCAAACTGTTGTCTTTTGAAAGAGCCCTGATTTCTTATAAAAGGGGTTTGATTTGGTGAGGTTTGAAGCTAAAGGCTAAAACAAGTAATTGACAAGTATAGATGGGTGGGGAACTAGTGGGTAAGAAAATTCTGTGTGAGGGTAGAATCTTTCCTCTGCTAACTCACAGATACAGTAGCCACTTACAATGGGGTAGTCATTTGGTTTAGTACATGGTTCACAGAGATTAGACTGGGGAACAAGTGCACAGTTTAGAGGTTAACACACTCAGTTATTCAGTTCAAAAACAAGTAACCACATCTTTTGTTTCTATTGTTCTATCCTTCTAATATATCAGATTATACTTCAAGGAATCATTGTTTGTAAATTGACTTAGAATATGAGCTGGTGCTTGTAAGTAAAAGCCCTCAAAATTAATTTCCTGGCTCCTTTGCCATCCCTACAATCTCCCCTTTTTCCTTTAAGCTCCCGTGTCTACACTCCTGTAAAACTTTCATAGTTTGCTCAGACATAACCTTTAGCAAAGGATTCATCAATAGCAACACAGAAATAACTTCACAAATGTGTACTTGCAATAAGATTTTTGGGGTGTATATGCAAGCAGAGTTCAATGAAACCACCAAGATGCAAATACATCTAATGACAACCAGAATGGAAGATTTCAGCTGAAAGGGACTTTTTTATCATATTGAGGCACTTTACGTAGACATTTGCAATTACTAGGTACTTTTGTGGAAAACTCACTGATGAATTTCTGATTCTAACATTTCTAACTAATGTGAAATATATGTCAGAAATTTCTAAATGTTTCTGACAGAAAATACCACTCACCATATTTTTCTTTCATTGTCTGTTCCTCTTGATATACTGAGAAGCCAAGTGCGTTCACCTACTAATTATTATTTCAGGTCAAGCCACTAAAAATTCAGTGGGTGAGATATCTGTACAGGTGGAGGTCTCTACACATCCTGGAACTGGTGAGCATAAAGTCACTGTAAAAGGTAAGTTACAAATAGCTGGTTTTAAAAAGAAAGCAACAACAAAATGCAATAGTTCCAAGTATTAAACCCAAAATAAAACATACCAATAATGAAAGGATTACAGTACTTGTAAAGCTATAAGTATACTTCAGGTGATTGGGACTGTACTTCTTACTTGCTCAACATCAGCAGAAGTTAACATTATGCAGGTTGGTACTGCCTGTGCCTCTCTGTGTAGACAGAATTTGTTATACAAGTTGTACATTCAAGTGTGCCAAATTACATTTCTAAATTGCCTGCCTATAATTTCATTTTCTAAAAGGTGGGTGGTGAATGACTGCACCAAACTTTAGCAGTTTGGTTTTTAACAAAATGCTCTTGTTCTGCACAACCTGAACTTCAGAGGATACTCAGTATCACTTAGATTAACGTAAAATGATTTTTTAACTACAGTCAAAGTAGAAGACAGCAGAACTGTTAATGTAAGGAATTTGTAAAAGACATGCTTATATTTGCTGCTCTTGTAACTCAAAGTAGTCAGACATACTATTTGGCAGAGAACAGGCAAAGTTTCTCCTAGGGTGGCCAGCTATTGGTATCCAATAGGGAGCCTCTCAGGTCACTTTTCATTGTCTATACAAAGTCATACTGGATAATTAATTGGATCTTTTCCAAAGGAATTTTATTTAACTACATTTATTTTATTTCTTTATAGTTGTAGCAATTAATAAGCTGAATTGGCAAACAACAGCTATGTTTCGGCCATTTGTGGAAGTTTGCCTGTTAGGGCCTAACCTAAGTGACAAGAAAAGAAAACACGGAACCAAGACAAAGAGCAACACATGGTCACCAAAATACAATGAAACTTTCCAATTGTAAGTATATTTTGTCTCTTAATGGCATGTTCCATGCAAATATTTTTAGAATTTCTTGTAGTTAAGACAATAAGAATGTAAAAAAATCCTAAATCCACTATATGCATTTGAGTTCTAATGCAATTATTTTTCTCTGTTATTTAAACCAGAAAACAATGAGAAACTTTTTCCTATCCTGGAGCTTTAAATATAGTACTTCTTACAGCACCTCTCACTTCTTCTCCCTTTTCATAACTGAAACCAATTATTTTTCCTTCCTTTAATACACACACACCCCCTCCCCCTCCAACTCTGACTAGGACAGAGTTCATTTTCTCACAATCTGACCACAAATCTTTTGAGGCTTGCCACTTCAGGGTGTGAAGTTTGTTTGGTTAGTTGGGTTTTTTGGTTGGTTTTTTCCACCAAGTGATTTAAAGATGTGGGTTTTGTCTGTTGTAGAACTAGTTGAACATTTGAGGTGCTTTCTATAGAAAGGTAACCATGTTTATTTCAGATATTGAGGGAATGATTAATGCTCTGTTCCTGTTTAGGTCAGTGGGAACAGAGGCTATGTCACCAGTAGCACTTGAAAAGTTAATTGTGTAGAATATTTTAAACTAAATTATATTCTGTTGCAGCACAGTGGAACTACCAAAACTAAACTGCTACTATCACTTTAATTTTTACAAGACTTCTAGTGTATGTTCATTCCTCAGGGGAATTTAACTAACTTGGTGTTCTAAATTCATGCTTTTGATCCCTGCAGCATTTTGAGTAATGAAGATAAGCCAGGAGCCTACGAACTTCACCTCTCAGTGAAAGATTACTGCTTTGCTAGGGAAGATCGCATTATAGGAATGACAGTTATTCAGCTGCAAAACATAGCAGAGAAAGGTAGCTGTGCTTCTTGGTACCCCTTGCTGAGAAACATCTCTGTAGATGAAACTGGGCTGACAATTCTTAGAATACTTTCTCAGAGGACCAATGATGAGGTTGCTAAAGAATTTGTAAGGCTTAAATCAGAAACAAGATCTGCTGAAGAAACAGCATAAAATACCCAAGTGATGCAAGATCGTCACCGCCAAGAGCATAGATGCAATGCTGTTGTCTGAATAGTGCATGCATGTGCAAATCTGTGGGAATGTTTTAACTAATCCTGTTTTCTGTGTTTGCCAGTACCTATGTACTATATTTGCAAGGTATGTCAAGGAGCCGCATATCTTTTATACATTATTTTGGTCTTTGGTAAAGTAATTGTTCCAATGAAGTGCCAAAACTAAGATTAGGAGTAAATGTTTCATCATTTCTTTTTTAAATGTTGATTTCACCTCATATGATTTCTTTATTTTTTAACATTTATTAATTTTTTTTTTAATTCACTGGAAGGTTGTTTCTGTTAAACTACTGTGTTGCTTATTCTAAGTTAAGTTACCTTCCTTACTGTTACTTTTTAAGAGGCATACCTAATTTTCTTCAAACTATCATTTTAAGCAAGCCTCATTTTAGGTGTCTTACCGATAACCTTTTCTATCATTACTACAGATGCAGTTACTTATAGAAAGTGTTTGTAATTTTATAATTACCAATATAAAGTAATGATTTTTGCATAAAAACTGAAAAAAAAGGATGGAAATATTTTATGCTAATCTTTTTCCAACCTTTCACTGTGAAGAAATGCTGTTAAAGCAAGTTCTCAAGAAGCTATGCTTATCAGAGTTTGTTACTGATGTTTGATATCTTGAGATAACTTTGTTCTTCAAAACTGCCAAGGTAATATCATATTTGTATTAAAAGAGTAAGTCAGTATCTGTAGAAAAAGACTGCCATACAGTACAGTATATGTGCTTTAAAAAAAAACAAAAAACATTTTTAAATGATATGGTACTGTACAAGGGTTAGTAGTTTGGAATATGTAACGCTGGTTTGTGGTTTGTTTCTAGAAATTGTTTATGAAAAGAAACGATGCTGTTAGCATTTTCACTCAGAGTTACTAACGTTGCTTTACATACTTAGCTGTGACATCAGTTAAGTGCTTTCTTTTTTTTTTAAACAGAAGTTCAACAGTTTGTACTTATGCAACATTACTATGTATTGCACTAAAGCAAACTCCATGTCCTGTAAATACATTTAGTGATAAACTGTAAAATAAAGTATGAAGAAACTGCTTTCTTCTTTTGCCATTTGATATTATTACGTGCCTGTGGGGTTTATGAGCATGACTCTGTGTGTGTGTGTGTGTAAGAGTGTGTTTCTGGGTCTGAGTGAGCATGTGTGTGTGAGCATGAGTGAGCATGTGAGAGTATGTGTCTGAATGTGTGTAAGAGCGTGAGCACAAGTGTGTGTGTCTGAGTATGAGAGTATGTGTCTGAGAGTGAATGTAAGAGCAAGCATGAGAGTGTGTCTGAGTGAGTGTGAGCAAGTGAGCTAGAGTGTGTGAGCATAAGTGTGTGAGTGAGCATGGGAGTGTGTGTGTGGGAGTGAACACAAGTGTGAGCATGAGTGGGATAGTGTGAGCATGAGTGTGACAGTGTGCATGTGAGTGTGTGTGAAAGTGAGGGTGTGTTTGTGAAAATGTGTATGAGTGTGAGCATGAGTAAGCATGTGAGCATGAGTGTGAATGTGTATGAGTGTGTGAGAGTGAGCGCAAGTGCGTGTGAGCATAAGAGCATGCCTGCGCGTGAGAGTGAGTCTCCGTGAGTCAGAGTGTAAGCAAGTGAGAGTGACCATGAGTGTGTGTGACTCTGTGTGTGTGTGTGAATGTGTGAGAGCTGGGTGAGAATATGACAGTGTGGGTGTGTGAGTGCATGTGTGACTGTGCGAGTGAGCATGTGAGAGTTTGTGATTGTGTGTTAGTGTGTGTCAGAGTGTGTGAGTGTGCATGAGAGTGAGAGCATGACAGTGTCAGGGAGAGTGTGACAGTGAGTGTGTGCATGTGTTTACACATGCATGTGCGTGTATGAATGTGTAAGATAGTGTGCAAGAGTGTGTGTATATCTGTGTGTCTGCATGCATGTGTGTGCAAGAGCATGAGACAGAGTGTGTGCATGTGTGTGTATGTTTTTCTGTGTCCATTTGTGGGCATGCACGTGTGTATTTTTGTATATCTGTGTGTGAGAGTGTGAGTATGTGAGTGCGTGTGCATTAGTGCATGTGTGCGAGTGTGTGCAAGTGTATGTGTGTGTCTCTGTGAGCCTGTGGGTGGGTATGAGCAAGTGAGTGTATGTGTATGTATATATATATATATATGTATATTTGTATATACATATATATAGATACAATGAAATATAATGTTCTGTAATAATACATATATTTGTCATTGTTTTTGGTTACAAGTGTTTCTAACAAAGAGTGGAGTTTTCAGCTTTGCTTAGGGAAAAAATAAACCAGAGTAAGGGGAGGCATCTAGCTAGACTTTTAAAAGGACAGCATGTGCCTCTGAATAGGTAAGGCAGATTCTTTCCAGGATATCCTTTTGTGAGATACTTGAATGAGATTTTAAGAATGTATTTAAACACCCTTGGTCCTCTTGCTTGAATCCATAAGTACATTGCCATAAGTACATTTAGATATTTGAAGGTCTGTACAGCCTTTGAAGAGCTAGCAATACTTCACTGAGACCCAAGTTTTCATTTTAGTATATATCCTGCAGAGGGTTATGCGTTGCAAATACATTATGACAGAGCAAGATTTTGATGAGTAGGTTAAGTCATTTCAGAACTTTCTCCCTGTGAAAAGTTATGCTGATAATTTCACATTTCAGGAAGAAGTTAATAAATTTAGACATTGAGTGATGGCCTGAATTATTCTAATAATGTAAGTTTAATATAACCTACTAAATGTAAGTTNCATGCATGTGTGTGCAAGAGCATGAGACAGAGTGTGTGCATGTGTGTGTATGTTTTTCTGTGTCCATTTGTGGGCATGCACGTGTGTATTTTTGTATATCTGTGTGTGAGAGTGTGAGTATGTGAGTGCGTGTGCATTAGTGCATGTGTGCGAGTGTGTGCAAGTGTATGTGTGTGTCTCTGTGAGCCTGTGGGTGGGTATGAGCAAGTGAGTGTATGTGTATGTATATATATATATATATGTATANAAAGGACAGCATGTGCCTCTGAATAGGTAAGGCAGATTCTTTCCAGGATATCCTTTTGTGAGATACTTGAATGAGATTTTAAGAATGTATTTAAACACCCTTGGTCCTCTTGCTTGAATCCATAAGTACATTGCCATAAGTACATTTAGATATTTGAAGGTCTGTACAGCCTTTGAAGAGCTAGCAATACTTCACTGAGACCCAAGTTTTCATTTTAGTATATATCCTGCAGAGGGTTATGCGTTGCAAATACATTATGACAGAGCAAGATTTTGATGAGTAGGTTAAGTCATTTCAGAACTTTCTCCCTGTGAAAAGTTATGCTGATAATTTCACATTTCAGGAAGAAGTTCATAAATTTAGACATTGAGTGATGGCCTGAATTATTCTAATAATGTAAGTTTAATATAACCTACTAAATGTAAGTTGCATGTAATTGCAAATAGTTGCAAAACTCTTCAAAAGATTTAGAGACCCCAAAAGCACTCATGAAACCCATCCAAACTTCTAACGTTTCAGATGTATTTAATGTGGTGCGGTGTGCTTAAAAGTAAAATCCAGTTGTAGTTCCAGTACCTTCAACTAAATTAAAGGTTATTTTATCTGAGACTGTATAATACTGCCTGCTGAGAAATTTCTATTTGCATGTGCCAGTCCTACTGCTTCCTAACCTGTCTGGATGCATTCCTGTGTGATCTGGTATAGGTGATCCTGCTCTGGCAGGGGGTTTGGACTCAATGATCTTTTAAGGTTCCTTCCAGCCCCTAACCTTCTGTAATTCTGTGATTCTAACTCTATTTCTACAAGGCATAGCTTCAAAATGTCTACAGTGGATGACACTTAAACCACAAAATGTATTAGCAGTTAACAAGATTTAATGTAAGGAAGCATCAGGGTGGGGAGGGGGAATAAATCAGAAGATGAGGTGGTTCCTGCAAAATGTAACATTCTTGTGGGTAAAATGCAAAGAGAATTACACAATAAAACATTTGACTCAGTGAACTAGAACAGAAAAGATAGGGTAGACAGCTTCCGGGCTTTTCACCTAAAGCACTTTTTCATGTTTTTCATCTTTTTCTGTAGCTGTTTTCACTCGCACACTGTAATGCATAATCTGTTTCACCACCCAATTAACTATTTATCCCTGAAATTCACCTATAAAGGAGTATTAACTGAACTTGTGAGAAAGTCAATTACTGCTTTTAGTGGTCTCACTCAGCTGCATACACTAGAAATTATCCAGCAACTTGGTAAAGCAAACCCTTATAATCTACAGCTTTAAAGAGTACACTTTAACATTTACTATATTTAACAGAAAAGTGCATACTTTCTGCCTCAAAACTTATCATGTGAAAGATGAGAGAAAATATGTTAACTCTACATCATGGCTGTTTAAATACTGTTAGGAATCAAAATCTAAGTATGTGTAATGGTGACGAGCAAGCAGGTCAAACTCAACCATTTCATGTAGTAAGCACATTTGATAAGGAAAAACTGTCAGTGCTATTTAAAAAGCTTTAACAGTCTCTTTTAGGGGAGTAAATATTCTATTTTTAAAAAATTCCATTTATGAAGTCAAATGCTTACTTTACAATCACAGAATAACCGAAGGGATCTCTGGAGAGAAGCTGATCTACCTCACTCTCAAAGCTCAACAAAACAGTCTGTTACCACACAGAACTGCAAAACCAGATCACCTTCATGTTTTGTATCTTAAGATAGATGTCTTGATCTATTTTCCTAATTACAACTCTTAACAAATATTTCAATCATAAGTGTGATATATGGCACACAGTACACATTAATAGTAGCTTCCATGGCTATACAGCTAACTGAAGCTGAGCAGGCCTCTAATGAAATTAGCATCATTGCCTTTCAATAGCAATAATTACGAAATCTGTGCCGGGTCTTTCATTAGGAAAACAAGATATAACAGAATTAGAATATGTCTGAGTTTATGGGTTAATCATTACTTATCAAAGTCATTACTTATCAAGAATATAATTATAATTTTGGTTTTAAGGTTTCCATTACTTCACAGCTGTCCAAAGACAGCTTTAAGTGGTATTTCTAGTTTGAAACACTTAAACTTTATGGTCTAAGTTCTTCTCTCTTACCAAAATTGATTGAGGGGAAAAAAAAAAAAAAAAAAAAAAAAAAGATATGCACGACAGGAAAATCAAATCCAAATATTTGGAACTACGGATTTTACTAGCTATTAATCTAGTATATACAAACAAACAAAAAGTAATATTTTCCCTGACTTGAATTTTTAGAGTGACCATTAACAAGACTCTCTGGAGTCCACGCACACTGTACATACAGGATAAGTCCATATAAAACAGTATCCTGTCAATCAGTGTGGCAAACCAGTGCTGCACATTGCCACATAGTGTAAAATAGAAAAAGGTATGTTTAGCTCTGACAGATTAGCAACAGAATTGTGTGAGAAGCTTACAGAGCAGTAATCGTATAACAATAAATTTCATTGTTTTTCTCTAATCTGTTTTAATAGTTTTCATTTACGTTCTTACACTAGTGACTGTAGAAAGCAAATTTGCAGGCAAATGCTGAAAGCAGAAGGATAATTTACCGTTACCACATTAGTCTGAATTAAATACCAATTCCTTACAAATCCCTTGAAAACAAAAGAAGAGATATGAACAAATATGTGGGAAACATTAAATTATTGTATTCCATTATATCCAGCTAGCAGACATTAAATTAACATAAAGAGTTTCAGAGTTATTTGTAAAACACAGCTGGGCAAGTGTTGGAAAGTATTCAGTTGTATACATATGGTTATTTTTATGGTATTTTCATATAATTTCTGTTAGTTTTTGGCATCACATAATGTGATTGACTTGTACTATAAAAATTCATAGAGATTAATTTTCAGGGAACAAATTCTAAATTATTTTAGCAATTATAAGCAAGAGATTGGAGAAAAACATTAGACTGTGACTACAGAGTAGAAGTAGGATATTACAAAAAGATCTCACTATAAGTATGTGTTGAAATACAGAAAAATTAGAACACATATCTGGACAATACCTCTTTCTGGTGTGCTGCTCTGAATGAATGTGTACGCACAGTAAAGAATAAGTCAATTTGTAAATGAGGCATCTACAAAATCTAATTCAAAGACAAACCTGTTTGAAAAGAAAATTAACAAATAAATAGATATTTTCAAACAGATTCTATAACTGAAAATCAACTTTTCTAAACAAACTGTTCCTACATGATTCATTGCCTATGACCATTTTGCTATGAGAATTCAGGTTCAGATTTCAAAGACTGCAGCAAATAATGCTGAAAGCCTTCTCTGTGAATTTAGCTAAATAAATTAATCATAGCAGAATATGAAATAACAAGTGGTCATGCTGTAGACTTCATAATGAAAGCATTAAAATGTCAGAGATTATTATTCAACTAAATAAAGATAAATTAATGCAAGGAAGGAAGTCCATTCCTCAATATTTTTTCTGTTATTTATTTCTACTACAGTACTGACAGCACAGAAGCAGACTACAGTACAATCCTAGGATCCAATCTGCATTGATTTGTGGTCTCACATAAGTTACTATCTATTTCTCTAGGTTTTCAGAACAGTGTTAGGTGTTCCGGGCAAAGGGTGCACTGCGAGCCATAGAACCAGCTTACAGAGTGGTTTGCAGCTCAGGTCTGCAAACTGTATATATGTATGCTGTTGTTTGACTGTGTACGTGATACATGAGATGTACTTACATTGGTAAGCACAGCTGACTTTACTGGATCTGTAACAGGGCATACTCAGGAAAATCAGAGTCCTCTGTCTTCACTTGCCCTAGATATACAGGAGCTTGCTGACAATTACTGTTCTTGGTTCACTGCTGTTGCTCTGATAGTTACTGAGGCAGCTCTAACTTTCTTTCCTCTGAAGTCTAAGAAGCTCCACACATTTTCTTCAATAATGCTTACCCATTTAAGCAGGGAGGTTTTTTTGCTGATGAGTGATGGCAGTTGACTGCAATGGGAGTTAAGCCTTCAGGCCTGAGGTCATGACACTAAGAAAACAAATGTCAATTACTGACTAGCAGAATCAAAAAATGAAAAGGATTTGCCCAAATACGCACTGAACAGTAGAACACTAATGGAAAACTACAGCGTGTTGATTATGTTCCCCTCTAGACAACAGTCTCCTAGATTTGAGTAGAGGGGCACTGTACACACACAATGTCTGCTAGCTTGGTTTTAGTTTACACCACATGGCAGAGGTTTGTCCATAACCACAGAGATTTTATATGCATTAAGGAGCAGTCATGCATTAGAAAAGCATGCAGGTAAACTTGATAGTAAAAACAGCTGAATTGTTTGAACTGCTATACTTTAAAATTCTCAGGGACCAGAATTTCAACATTTGAAAGAGAGATTTGGGTTGTGGGTTGTTTTTTTTGTGGGTTGTTTTTTTTTTTTTTACCTTGACTTACTTTGAAAGTGACGTGTATGGGTGCTTTCAATGAGCAGATGTGATCATTGCTGATGGTGTAGAATAAAAGCCACCAGAAGACCAGGAGATAGCTCCTAAGATAGAGGAATCTGAGCACAGGTGGCAGGAAGACTGTGTTACAGGTAAAGGGTAAAATGGCATGAATATTGAGCTATTTTACAGAGATAAGGAGGGGAAATATAATCATCTTCATAACGTAGTCAGACAGTGAAGTATCTTTTTACATAGTCATCCTCACTGTATTTTTCCAATGGTTTTGGGGAGACATTCAGAGGAAAGTATGGAGAGAAAGAAAAGAGAGGCGTGGACAGCAAAAATGTCTGACAGTAGTCCAGCCTCAAATTACATTCCTTAACTGTTAGCAGAACCAGAAGCTACTGGGTGTGGTTTTGTTATAAGTGAGGCTGAAAGTTAGATCTATCTCTGCATTTTTGTCATGTGCTAGTCTAGTACAGGAGTTACTTCTGTTGATTGTGCTTTCAGTGGACAAGACAGCACAAGACATAATTCAATCCCTGAGAGTATCTCCCCTCTCCTTTTGAACTAAGTGGAGTCTGAGTTCATGTTGCACTGTACTCTGTTACAAAAAAAAAAAAATTAAGCATTTTCCCAGCCTGGAGGCCATCACAAACAAGTTCAAGCCAAAGCATCTGCAGAGATTATTTCTCTGAGTAATATATATCCAAATATATATCCCTCTCTGGAGATACCGAAAACCCACCTGGATGCATTCCTGTGTTCTGGTATAGGTGATCCTGCTCTGACAGAGGGATTGGACTAGATGATCTTTCAAGGTACCTTCCAGCCCTGGCAATTCTGTGGTTCTGTGAAAACATCACAGTATTAACTAGATGGAACATTCTGTTGAGGACCTTCTAACAATTCATCAATCTATCAGTGTGCTAACTTGCACCTAGGTGAAAATACTACATCAATACACCCTTAAAATGCTATCTTCTTTTCCTGTGTTATTTGTGAGAAACTAATATGCCAGACTAAGCTTCCTCAGCACAATGACCACTGTGAAAGTAGGTCAAGTCCCTCAGTCTCCTCTGCTCAGCTTGACTTTACAGACAAAACGTTGCAGGAGCCTCTGAAGGGAGCTGGACTCAGTAGCAGCAGTGAACTTAACTCCTTTCAGCTATGCTGTATTGTGTTCAATAGCCCATATAATTGAAGAAATAATCTCTCTGCTGCAGAGAATTTAATTTCTGATCAGGGAGAATTTCCACAGCAGTAAAAAGGTGGAAACCAGGAATACTGTTTACATTTAACATTTACTTACTGCATTTTTATTACATGACAACAATGAAGAGTATAAGTCTTCATTGAATTGAATCTCTTCTCTATTTACAAAGTGCTTGTAAACAACTTGCAATTTTGGCTAATTTAGACTGGCTGGCTAAATAATCTGCGAGAATGGGTTAAATCTTTGTTGAATGCTCAGCTATTGAGGTTAGCACCAAGAGTCCTAACTGGCTGAATGTAACTGCCAGAATCAGCTTATTGAAACACAGAACTGGTTTACAATGCAGAATTTCATACATTGTTTAGATTAGCAAATGCAATTAACTAGAATACATAGCAAAGAATGTCTGCCTTTAATGCAAAGAGCCAAGGGAACATATTGGAAAACATAGCTTGCTAAACGGGAGGAAAGCTTGCAAGAGCATCATTATTGCAGTAACATTTTGCATCTCAGTGACAGTGTCAAATAAAACATCACTGAAAAAAAAAAAAAAAAAAAAAAAAAAAAANAGAAGGGGCAGAATTGAAAGGACATTTTTGCATAACAAAGACTGCACAATTCTAAATCAGACCTGTCAGCTAGAGAGTCCTTTGAGACATTTATACTGTAAATTATTTAGGCAACTGAGCGATGGAGGATAATTAGCAGAAATCTATATTCCAAAGGGACTGTGACTAACATAAGAAAGAAACAAAAAAGAAGCTCTTCAGACCATATTGTGAAGGAGGTCTAGCAGGAGGACTAAAGTTCTAGATACATTTTGAGACTGTACAGTAAGTACAACATTTATTAGATTTATATTGAGTACAAAATATAATTTCAGCATTTCTTTAGATAATATGATAGGGAAGTTGTTTAAGAAGCTTTTCCCATTCTTTCTGGCCACATCTCACACTCTTGAAAGGTTTGTTGTTGGAGCATTATTTGAATAGAGATTAGAAATGGCTATGAAAAATTATAGTCAGACAATGTCATAATAAGAGAAAAATAAGATAAACAGTGGGAGCTGGGGCAGGCAACACACTTTTAATACAAGTTGGATTCTGTCTGGTTGGATCTAAAAGTGTACAGTGTGAGTGAAGAGACCTGTTACAGACTGCAGGAGCACTGGGTCACTACTTTGTAAAGTTTTGAATTTATATGACTTTTAAACCCAGGAATCCTAAAGAGCATGTCCTTGCTTCTGGCCTGCTAGACACAGAGTTCTTAGTTTCTGTTCTCTTTCCCTCAGTTTTAGAGAAAATGCTCTAGCTCTTGAGGCCAAGAATTCACTGAACAGCAGGGCATTGTAGAAGCCCAAAGTTTTGGGTAGTAATCGCCATAGCATGACAGTTCAGGAGTTACTGGTGAATACTTTGTTAAACCCCAAAATTAACTACTTGTGTTAAGACCACCTGTTTACATTAAAGAAAGGCAAGTTGGGAGAGGGCAGTTTTTCTCCTGTGCTAAAAATTATAATATTCATATTACCTCAGTAGTACCTGTGGAGCAATCATGATCAGGTAACCAGTTTCATTAGCACTGTGGATAAAAAATACCCAAACCAGAATTTATACTACAAAGGAACATATAAATAGATGCATAAACTCTTACTCAGAAAGATAATCTCAATACTACAACATTTAGAAGAGATCTAAAAATTATGCACAGTCTTTAGTAGGATTTTTTTTTTTCATTTTTGTCATTGCAGTTGATGGTAACCCTGCAAATAATTCTGCATTATTGAAAGAATCATCAATACACCAAATATCTTGATAGCAATTTTGACCTTATATCACAGCCTGCATATAAATATCTATTATCTAAATAGTCTAGTAACAGCAAATTTATATTCTGCAAAATGAAGGCCATTACAATCAAATATATTTTTTTTAAGCCTGCTGAAATTAACTATGAATATGATGTTTGTCACCAGCATAATTTCATTCACAAGTGTGATTTACAAGAAGAAAGAATTATTCATGAGTTTTGTAACTTCTACAATAGAGAAATAAGCCCTGTGAATCTGCCCTTGAGATGAAGGCATGACTGGATTCTAAAAGATTCCAAAAGAAATAGAATCTGTATAACATGAAGGGTAGAAGTCACCTTTGGCCACTGTCTTGTCAGATGATTTTAATTTTTTTAATATCACATTCCAGTGCCAATTTTTTAATTAAAAGTAAAGTTTATATTATTTTGCCAAATAGCATTTTAATGAAATATCATTAGAAAATTTTACATTGAATAAGAGTACATTGATACCAAATAGACTTGGTGTATAGAAGGTAAGTCAAGTGAGGAATTAATTTTCTCCTTTGAAAGCCACCAGATTTCGGAATTTACCTTATTTTCTTTTGAGGTCTATTTTGTATCCCACTGAAGACAAGAAGAGTTTTTCATGTCGAATTCAATGTAGTTTACACTACAAGCATGTTTGTATAAAAGCAAATGTGTCCTGAGAACAAGCTAATGTGCTGTCCCATGTGTAGATTCATTCACTTACAGTTTCCAGTACAGATGTGTGCATTGCTTTAATGTGCAGCCTCATGTTTTTAGTTCATATTTCTTGGTGGAATTACAAGAACAGACTTCTGATTAGGTTATCAGCCAAACAAAAGTCACAAGTCAGGATTTCAAGAACTACAGGTGCTTGTTAGCAATCATCCTGTGTGTTGCTAACCTGTCCACAAGAGTCTTCTGAGGAAAGTGCAGTCCCATCTTAATGATTCACACAAAGACTGAGGGAGTAGGATTAAATTATTTGTTTAAACTGTAGGTGGCCAGAGACAGAAACAGAATTGAAATTAAGGCAGCCTTAGCTTCCAAATTCACTCTCTAACTTGTACCTTGTTTTTTCCTGAGGCACAATATGGCATGTGCTGCTGTCTCTGCCTATTTTTACTGTTTGATACACTGCAATTATTTTATTAGCTCAAGTAGGAATACTTCAACTGACTTTTCTAGAAAGCAAGCCCTCTGGCAATTGTAGGTAGTAAATGGGAAATAAAACAAACAAACAACAATAAATCTCTAGAGGGATGTATCAATACAAAAAGTAAAACAATTTTCACTGTAGTGAGGATCCCAATATTCAAACAATTAATTTCACAAATCTGATATTTGCTTTAAAATCAAACATCAACAGTAACCAAAAAAACCCACCAAAACACAAAACTAAAGAAGAAACGCTAAACACTTCTGAAGATCTAAAAAGACCACAATCATAGCTATATTGTGCAACTGACAAACACCTTAAATTGTATTCCTGATAACCTTTTCTGTTTGATAATAGCAAACGGTTAATGTAATAAATATAACTTCTGGGATTCCGATTACCATGAGAGCAAAAGCATGAGGTATCTGAGAACATTGTTTACACAAACTATTGAAGTGGAAGATAAATATGAAGCTCAGTCTAGGGACTCACAGGTAGCTCTTAGTGGAAACCACACAACTGAACAGGCAGGTGAATTAGAGAAGTAATATCTGAACCTCTTTGTCTCAGTTCAGAACCTTCTACATCTACCACTTACAGCCAGTAGCATCTTTGCCAAGAGAAAACTAGTAGGTTTCACTTGAAACCTGACACTGTGATGCTGTATACCCACAACCAATTAATTCTAATAAAATTTACTTTGTCATCAGCTGGTAAAGCTGCCTGAAATTTGATCATAATATGAGGACTGATAATAAGAAGTGATAGTGGGAATCAGGCATTAGTGCTGTTTAAACTTGTTTCTCCTTTTTACTGATGTTTCTGTCTACTCAATTCACATATGAACAATTCATCTGTTTCTTATTCCTGTTCATCAGTAAAGTGTTAACAGGACTTGTGTTTGAAAGCAAATATTCTTTGTTTTCATAGATACTAAATTTTTAATCTTGATGAAAAAAATGTCACATCATCTGCAACTGTTTGAATTTCTCTTGTTCAGCTCTGAGAGAGAGAGTTTCTGTTTCTGAAAGAGATTATTCAATAATTTTATGCCCTTTCCCATCTATAAAGGCAAGAGCTGCAAGTAGGAACTGAGATGTTGCATGCACTACATTTCTGCAAGACCATTAGCAATTTTTTGCTAAACGACATATAACAAGATTGCACAGGTATTTAATTTTTTCACAGTCTCATTAATACATTTTTAAATTCCCGTATTTTAAATATACATGTATATATATATATGTATATATATATATATATATATACACATCTATGCATATGCTGTAATAATTTTTAAGCTTTGGATTTACACCACCTAGAAGTGATAGTCACATATCTCTAGGGTGATTCGCCTGGCTAATTTAAAGGTGCCCATCTGAAAAAGTAATACACAAAAATGAAATCTCATGACACTACAAGAACTGGCTGTTTCCAGAAGCAAAATAGTTCACAAATGAAAATACAGAGTAATTTTTTTTTTTAACTATGAGGGGGATGAGGTAATTTTCAATATTATTTATTTTGCAAAACTCTAGTACTTCTGTATTTGTTATCACTAGATATCAAGAAGACAAGTCCAAAGCAGAAGTTTAAATATCACAATAGGCTGAATATTCTTCAAATTTTAGGAATTACTTAATTAAGCTGCAAGGACAAATTGTGATCCAAATTTAAAACTCAACGCTGATCAACGTTTTAATTCAGAGTTAACCTGCTGTCTGATCTATGGTTATAGTGACTTTTTAATTAAGTTACATACAACTATGTAAAATACTTTGCTCTATGAGAAAGTAGGGAAGCAAGAGTTACCTGCTTACATCTGTGTTTTAGTAGACCGTGTTTTACAGCATATTGGATATGCTTTTTATATCTCACCTATTACCTGTAAACATGCAACCAAAAGAAGTTATTTTTGCTGCAAAAAGATTCTCAAAATTGATACGGTACTCTAAAATAAAGGGAAACAGAAGCAGAGACAGGTGCCTCGGGTCATACAATAAATCTATACCAGAATAAGAACCAGAGGCAGCCTTCTGAATGCCAGTTTAGTCACCAAAGTGCAGGTTACGTGCTTCACAATTAGTTATTCTGTAGCATTATTCTGACTAACTACAGAACTCAAGAAACTGATTTTTTTTTTCCCTTTGTTTGCATGTGACCACACTGTGTGTAAACTGTAGCTAATTATTTTTTCAGAAACAAGAAGGCAGGGAACTGAGGATAATTTGGAAATATCACTAAGAACATTTCTACAAGCCAATACACAGAACCTTCTCTCTATTGGGTAAATTTGTGCCTGTGTTCAAATTTGACAAAATAGGGACTTTAGGTCTTACTAGCTTGAGCACTTCCAGAGTGATTTAAAATTTCTTAATGTTGAGAGCCCTTTAGTTCAGTCAAGACAATTATTATGATTAATCTTGAAATAAAACATTATATGGCAAAGATCCTCTGTGGTTGTTGGAGAGAGAGTCAAGTCTGCTAGACACTGAGGATTCAAAGCAATTCTTGTTCATTAAAAATATATCCATTTTAGTTACTAGCTTGGAGCTGCTTTAATGTTGTGAATTAAACCTCACACCAAATGGCTTTTATTTAAAGCAAGATTTCTTCAATAGTTTCTGAAGTAATTAATTCCCATAGGATGGAACTAGGATAGAAAGATAAATATGTATGAAAAGAGGCAGAGGCCAACACCTACACTCTGCCAAAGTTATTCTGTCAGCTGGCAGATTACACAGCACAAAACCCACATGATTTTTAAAAACAGGTGTATTTGAACTTTAACTTTCCTTTAACATAAGCTATCAAGGAAGCAAATTAAGTTTGGCAAGCTGAAACAAGTGTCCTACCTGATTGTAGTAATACTAATACAAGGTGGGGGGGAGGAATCTTGAATGTTCAAATGAGCAGCACTCTTCTTTGAATTATATATAGGATATCAGGTGCTCTAAACGTAGGGTGATTTGTTTTCCTTCAGTAAGTATTATGTTTAATTAATATTTCTCTAACCTTTTCAAAATATTCAGCAATACACACACCCACTTGCTGATTGTTTGGAAAATACCAATCTCACACATAGACTTCTATACTCTCTAGCTATGAAGCTCCTCTTTTGTTGGATTTATGTTGCTAAAGGAAATGTTGTATCATTTCTTCTTATTAGCTAAGCTGCCATTTGGTCACGCATCAGTTTCCTCTAATCACAACAAGACAGCATTTCCATGTTTTCACAAGAGTTTTACATTCTGGCTCAGCTGCAAGGAAGCACTTTACATACCCTTATAAACTATAAATGAGTCAATACAGACTGTCATTCTCACAAGCAATTACGTATGCTATCCTTCTGCTAACAGTTGGAATCTACAGAGCTTAGCAGTGCTAACCAAGACCTCATCTACACCAGGAAGCACTTTCAAAATTATCTCACTGCTGCTGACACAATTTCATTTCTACAGACTTCATCATCAGTGGGTAGATCCTGCATTTCCAAGTATAGGTCAGGCATATATGAAGTGTTGGTATGCAGTTATGTCCTGAATTCTCACACTTTCCAGAATATGTTTCACAGAAAGGCATATAAATGCATATAAAATAATGCACATAAATTGCAAACAAATTCAGAATCAAGAAACTAATCCAATTTTTACACCTAGATAAAGTAATAAGAAGGAAATTATGTCTGTGTATAAAATGAGGACAGGAGTAAATTCAGGTGGAAAAAAAAAATACTACCTGAGGAACTTAGAAACATTTGTACACCACTGAGAGGTTGCTCTGAAACTGCATGTCTAATCTCCATGGAGCAGAGAGAAGCTCTTGTGCCTAGATACCAAATGTTCATGGCAATTGCTTAGTGAAGGTTGACTGGATATTACCAACTCCATCTGGTTAGGGAAAAGACCACATAGAATTTTTATCTATATATATATATACAGGGCCTTACCTGTTGCTAGTAATACAGAACTGAATCTTTTTAAATAAGGTTTGGATTTTTTTTTGTTTGGGTTTTTTGGGGGTTTTTTTCTGCTTTATTTGTTTTCCTTAAAGTCTCCACTCCAATAAAAACATTCACCCAGATAAATATTTCCCAATGAGAGAAAACAACACTTATGGATTTAAGGCAACTTTAGTAAATCATGAAGACAGCTTATTTGTTCATTGAGTGGAAAAGAAAAGGATGGTACAGATGAGATGCAAAATACAAAGACTGTCACCATTCTTTTTCTCCTATTTGCTAGGCACGGGTGCAGTGAATAGTGTTCAATTAAAAACCACACAATAGAGAATTACTTTGCAAGTATTTCTCCTCAATGCTTTTGGCATCTCCATAAAAGCAATCCTTGCATAGTGCGGTACTTAGAGAGAAGAACAGATGTCTATAGAGAGAAATTGATCCAAAAAGGTGGATCAGCATCTTGCACTGAATTTTGGGCCACATAGGAAACAGCTCTTCCATTCAGACTCTCTAAAACAAAATCATGATCTCTGTCATCACAAACTGCTCTCTCTTCTGCATGCTGGATCACTAACCGTTGTCAGACTGTTTCCAAATATCCAACACTGCTTAAGGTCTGATTCTTCTCCATTCTGAAATCTGAAAACAGTATAAAGAACATATAAGAGAATTTAACAAATTTTCACCTCTTTTGCAGCCTTCTAAGCTGGTACAAATAACTGTGCAAGGTGCAAAGAAGCAGAGACTTATAACCATGTCACACTAGTCATAAGCAAAAGGTGACTTTCCAACTTTGACTTTAGCGGTCAGCTGTCAGTAAAACTGTCAAACACATGTCCTGTTTATTGAATTTTGAACATAGTGTTATACTACACTGTGCAAATTAAACTTTTATACTTTGTCTTTCCACAAACTCAAGAGATGTTGCTTCCTGGTGCTGTTTCATTCCCCATGACCCTGGAAGGCAAATGCATTTATCAGGGAACAACTACAGAGGCTAACACAAAAGCAGCATATCCACACTGCTGATTTTTCTGCGAACTGGGTGTGTCCTGCAGATGAAAATATGGCATGATCTAATTACTGCCAGAAGCAAACATCACATTTTTCCTACAACAATGTAGTTAGAAAGATAACAGAAACCTGAGTACAAGTAATTAAATCTCATGAAGATGAGAGGATCTCATATAGGTTTGAAAGCCATGATCTTCATTTTATTGAATAAACTCTAAGACATTTTTTAGCTAGCTCACCTTGCATCTCTCCCCAGGTATCGCTGAAGTCTCCTATCAGGAAACACACTGAACTTCAGCCCCAAGATTAAAACACATTCTGGAAACACTGTGTCACATTACAAATTCCTCACCAATAATGCTGTTGTAGAATTCCTGTCTGGGAAAGGAAGAGACTGTATGAATAAGCAGACAAAGTGTGGGTGTCTATCTTTCAATAAGCCATCCATACTAATTGTGAGCCTATTCTGTCCTGTCTTGTCTTTCCACAATCGGTACCTGCCGTAACACTACAGAGCAGCTCTGCAATGTTGCACAATGCTTCTAGGTTCAATCAACTACCTTAAAGTGAATATACAGTCATTAACTCAGATTTTCTGTCCTCAACCAGGCCCTGCTTCTGGAAAACTGGGTCACATTTCTCCTGCAGCTCAGTGGAAATGCTCTATAGTTGTACATAAGAAAATAATGCGGAGGTGATGGAGCTGGAAATCATTGATGAGATCAGCTGCAGTACTAGTGACAAAAGTAATATCCAGAAAATACTGCTTTGTGTTCCAACACAAAACCTCTGCACAAAGCAAGCTACTGTCTGGCATATAAGTGGAAAACATTCACGTCAAATTCTTGGGGTTGGGGTTTTATGTTGTTGCACTACCATGCAGTCTGCTTTCATTACCATTCATCAATATATAATTGCCTTGATCTTCGCAGAGAGTCTACGGATGAATGGAAAACATACTCATATCACCTGACTCGATTTCCTCTTTCTTTCTGATACAGTACTCTGTATGCTGAAAAAGTCACTTCAGCCATTTATTCTACAGACAGTACAGACAATTTGTCACTTACTGCAGTGACAATCAACAGCCCTTATCCTCCACAGACCAAATGTACTGTGATAAGAGCATTTTGTTTTCAGAAAGTGTTCTGAACTGCAGTCTGAAAATCTCCCAAGAAAAGACACCTGCAAATCTTCTGAGCTTTGTGGTTCTCCTTGTTTAAACAGCATGTCAGGAATACAGCAAGATCAGGCAACTTGTGCCTTTTAAGATTTCTTATTACAACTTTTGTAGATGTCAAGGACAATGAAGTTTATGCAAGAAGTTTTATAGGGAGTTTGCCAGTTGGAAAAAAAAAAAAATCACCATTGGCTCCTTGTGGAAACAGTCCCAACACATAATCCTTCCTAGTCAAGACAAATAAAAGCTGTATTCATTTGGATGCAGGAACCTACTGTCAAAAATATCACCAACAAATGTGCTTTATAGTTAGAGCCCACAGGGAAGCCAAGAGATCAGGAGTTCAGGACTATTCTTCTGCTTGTCCTTCCCGTCATTTAATTTACGATCTAACCAATCCTGGCAAATACGTTCCATTAGAGATTATATTAGGCATTCTTATAATCATAGTAATAGAGCCAATTCTTAATTAGTCTTACTATAGTTTGAGAATTTCATTATTTCAGCCTTGAAGTCTGTCCACAAAGAACAAGACTTTTAGAACCAGGTCAAGCCATCTGCCTGCAAGTGACTCAGAATATATAGCACCATTTTTTGTTTGTTTGTTTGTTTCTTCTTTCTTTCAACCTCATTGTGCATGATTAATCAGATGTGTGGAGTGTGGCTTTCTACAGACTATAAAGCCAAGCCACTGCTGTCATAAAAAGCTATTTTTGCATAATCAGGCAGCAAAATTTTACATGCCATTTGTCTTCATTATACAGTTGATGAGCTACTCCCAAGCTGCATGGTTTAGATGATCTGCATGCTGATTGGCTGTTATAAAAATAAACAAGTTTTGGAGCAGCCATATATGTTGATATAAATAAACAAGAGCTGAAATATAAAAAGGATGATACATAACTCTATTCCAATACAATACCAACTTTGAAAGCATGTACAGACCAGAAGACGCAGGTTTTCTTCACCACTCTGCCTCCTCAAGTATACCTTTACTTGAACTTCCCTTCACCTATACATCTGATCAATGTAGATTTCAATTAGTGAAATGTATGCAGACAGACTTCAAGTAATTCCCGAAGAGATGTGAAAAATAAAGCTGCAAAATTCACCATCAATATCTACAGAAATAGAAGAGGCAGACTTTACATATGTGGAACATATTGACCACAAGTCCTCTTCAAAGCCCCTTCTAGAGGTGAAGAGGGAAGAATGAAAGCAAGTATTTCTGATAAACAGAAACTTACATATGATGGAATCTGTTCAAGTTTGATACTACTAACACCTGTTGTGGATACAGCCATCATATAGCTGAGTATTTAATATTCTCTGCAGACACACAAATGTGTGGTGATTTAATCTGTGTGAAACGAACCCATCAGATATGCAAACCCCAAATTAAGGAACTTCTTGCTTAGTTGATTTATTGCATCTTTTGCCACTTAAGATTGGCATCACTGTAAATACAAAACATGAGTACTTTCTGGGATACTTGGTGGCATCTGTGTCATTCAGGCATATCTATACTGACTTTCTCCACAGAAGAGGGTCATACAATCGCAGAATTGTTTCAGTTGGAAAAGATCTGTGAGATCACCAAGTCCAACCTTTGACCTAACCCTAGCAGTCATTAAGCCATGTGCCAAAGGTGTTTGCAAATCTTTTTTTTCTGATTCTATTTACACACACACACACCCCCACACACAAACCTGTTTATCTCTTTTTATCCTCCCCTATTTGGTTTGTGATTTGTTAATGTCTTCTCATGAAAATTTTTGCAGTGTTCAGCGTAGAAACTCAGCAGAGGTAATTTTAATCAGTATGTAACTTTGTACAAAATAGCATATCCACAATTATTTCATTTGTTCATACACCTAAAATGTACAAGAGAATACTTTACACTTAGACTAACTGTTGGAACAGGAATTCCAAGACCGTAATAAAAAATAATTATAAAAATAATCCAAAGTATCACTAAGAAGCCATTATCTCTACAAGCTTTATCTCACTTTACACAGTCCTTAAGATAGTCACCATCAAACTGATCCCTTACAGCATATGTGAATATTAATTCCATCTTCTCAGAGACCTGTTACTACCTTTCCAAGCTTCCCTTCATGAGCTTTACTCTTCTGCAAACTTTAGAATTCAGCCTGAGGATCTGGGCAAACTTACATGCACTCTCACTCTTTTCTCAGTGGCTTTCAGTTTGTAAGTATATGCTCCAGCTAAAGGTTATTTTTAAGCTCAATTAGTTTGCTCTATTAGCACAAACAAGGAGATGACATAAGGTTGAATAAGCAGCCAAGTGCAGGGAAAATTCATAAACTAGCACTGCTCAAAATAAAAGAAATGGGTGTGTATATATATGCTTCATCCATTTTTCTCAGCATTCTCCTGCATTATGTTTTACTTACTAAGTTGATCTGAACCAGTCTCTGGCTCAGGCTTTATGTTCTCAGAAAGTCTGATTTTGTGACTATGGTTTGACACACTGGACCCTTCTAAATGAGCATCCACAGGCAGAATTCTGTTTTTCACAGGGAGACCTAGTGGGGGTGACCCACATGCACAGAGTAGTGGCCAGTGTAAGACATGAAAACATTGGTGTACCTCTCAGAGCCATTCGATGTGACCAGTGATGATCATTCTTGTTACCTTTTTTTGTTCTGAAAAGACTATCAAACACCAAAGTTTTTCTCTCTCCAACAGCTGAGATATGTTACAAAGAGAAAGACAAGACCATACTTCATACATTACACTTATCAGACTTTTCCCAGGTAAAACCTGTGGAATAATAGCACTTATGAAAACAGCTTTTCATGTTACTATCCAATACCAGAACAATGGGCATGGCAAAACAAGGAATATGACTTAATAAAAGGACCACTGTTAGGCTGCATGAGTACAAGTGAAGACAGAGTATGTTTTCCATGCACTTTAAACATCAAAACTTGTTTTCTTTGTTCATTATTATCTGTACTTGTTAACCAAGGAATGTGTTTATCTGCATTGTCAAGCCAGTCTATATCTATGTCCAGCACTGAAATTAAATTTGGCAGAACAGACATATATATAGTTGATTAATTTTTCTTTGCTTTCTCCCTTAACAGATGTAGAACTCATACAATTTGTCAAACAAATCATTTGAATGAAATGCCACACATAATGGGCCTGATACTGAGACATATTTTTTCCCCTGTCTGTCTTCTTTCTCATAGCAGTTCTCCTTCTGACACTGCTCTTCCAAATGATGGCAGATGTCTGGGGCCTTACAGGTCAGCTTCCTAATGGAAGAGAAATTAGTGACGTCACGTCTGGGTATAATTTAAGTGTAACTTGTTCTATTTATGCAAGACCTTTGTTCAAGGTTTGGAACAGAAATTATCAAATTGCCTCTAGACAATCTCTTCCTTCAATAATAAGCCCCAAAGCAGTGGGCAGCTCTCAAAGACATGCTCTGCCTTAAGAACTGAATTTCATCAGAAGCCTGGGTAGAGAGCAAATCCTCCTGCTGCTCTCATATGCCCTCTCCAAAAGATCTGTCACTATACTAAGATCTGCATAATCAAAGCTAACAGCAACACAGCATGTCTTCCCAAGATGGAACATATGCTCAAAGACCAAGAAAAAAACTACTTGAATGTCTGCATGTAACTACCATCTGTTGGCACCTACCATACCCCTGTTATTTAACATTTACAGAGACAGCACCTACAGGTCAGCAAGTTTGAGACTTTGTTGTGCTAGACTTCCTGCAAACATAACAAACGTGACAGTCTCTCTAATCATTTGTATGTAACACAAAGGCACCACCAGTTACCTCCCAATGACTAGCAAAACAAATACACTTTCACAAGTTTTGCACAGAGCAGCACATCAAGATGCATTTTTGAAAGTGGGATCTTATGTTTCTAAACACCTAATGTAAAACACACATGTTAGAATTCCGGATTTGTGTGAAGTAATAATTTCTCTCATATATTATGAGCTTTTCAAAAGAGGAGTGTTTATATTTACAGTCTAGATCACCAGCTAGTAGCTGAGCTGAAACCTTGGCAGACATCCACTGAAGATGACAGTGATTCGCTAAGCTATGTCAACAAGGACAGAACACAAGGGAAGGAAGAAATCACAGAGGCAGAAGAGCAGTTGAGGAGAAATTCTGAAAACCCTGGAAAATCAAAGAAGCAGAAGTAAAGAGTTACAGTCAAAGCAGCATAGCATGAGTAGTAATCATATAAGGACTGTGTTGAAGACAGTAATATAGACAACTGCCCGGGCACCACCTGCTAACACAGGCTCCACTGGTGACACATTAAGGGCTAGAGAGTATTGGGATCACCTGTTAATGCAGGAGCAATATACGGTTTAACTTTCAGATTGCCCTGTGTGAAGTCAGAAGTTGAATTCACTGATCCTCATAGTCCCTTCTGACAAAGGATATTCTATGTTTCTGTGTAATTCTTCTCTATTCTCTTGCCAGGACAGCACTTGATGTCCCCACCTTGATCTCCATCTTTTTCCCCTACACTCTCTCCTAGATCAGCTCTCCTATCTATGCACCTTCACCCTGAGTCAGAAAAATTCATTTTTTTAAATCCTGACCCAGCTATAAGAGGACATTTGGAAGGTAAGAAAACAGAAGACAATGACATTTGCACAGCAGGAAGATTAGGAAAGGAGAAGCCAAACACCTCTAGGAAGCATGCTGATGTGAAAGCCAGTAACAAACTTCTGGCATATTTTATGTAATTATGACAACACATTCAATAAAGACAGCATTTCCAATTCATATTAGGTACAATGAAGAGATGGCCTATAGAGACAACCAAAGAAGTAAAGACTAAGAGGCTTTTTATCTAGCAAAACTGTGGCTGGAGGGTAAAGAACCTTCTCTGTCCATACCTAAAAGATGGGAAAAGGATTTCCATCTTTTGATATCATCATGAACTGGATTTCAGATTTTAAAAGCAGTTAGTATGTTTAGTATCCCAAAATCTCTAAGCTAAATGTGGCCCATGAAAAGTGATTGATGAATATATTTGTATTTTTAACTGCCACATTTTCCAGCATAATACACCCTTGTTTTATCAGGTGTTAAACAATGTCTGACATGCTGTGTTGTTATGGAACTGATAAAGAAATAGGATTGCACTAAAAGGAATAATAGGATGCTGGACTATACATCTTTAAAGACCTGTATTTCAAAAGTATCACTGCTTTTTAAAAAAAATGTTACATGTGAAAATATTACAAATAACAGAGATGCAGGAAAGATTATCTTCCCAATCATTCCACTGCTAATTTGAACTGTCTTGCACCAAAACCAGTAGTGCTGGATATGTAGGCAAAAATTCAGGATGTGACTCAGAATTATTAAAGTCTAAATCACTAATACTAAAATTAGACTATAATTTATTAAAATAACTACAGTATCCTTAAACATTTCACTTGGTTGTGTTCACTCAGTTTCTGTTTGAGCCTCTTCCAAAGTAAACAACCACAGTTTTTACTGAATCATCCATATGATAGAAATACAGGACAGATGGAGAACAAGACTGTTTCAGTGCACTCACAGATGGAGGAGACTGTAAGCGATATATGGAAGATATTTTACACCACTCTATATTTTCAGTAAACAAGGAAATAGATACCAAAAGGCTATCACTGTTGTTGGTAGGACTGACAGTTCCTATTTGCAAAACTGTACCAGAATGCTATGCTAGAAAGAAACACTTCACCTTAAGTCAATTTTTAATTTCTAAGATGTCCTCATTCCTCACTTCCAAGAAATCATTTTTAGTAACTGATAGGTAGAGTAGCTTAGCTTAAAGCAATTCCAGATTAATTTGCAGTAGATTCCTAGCAATTCGCTAATCTAATTGGTCCTATGGAGAAGTGTCAATAGTACTAGCCAAATAACCAGAAGGTCACTCTCAAGTTACATGAACAAAGATTCACTACTTTAAATAAAGATATCATATGATCCTAAATGAGATGAATCAAAAGTTTCAGACTTCTGTCATTTTCTAAGCATGTTCTTATTATAAGTCTAAGAGCTTAATATTTGGAGTCCAAAACACGCAAACATTAGCACTGGTTCCCTTAATTGACTATCTACAAATGTTGTACACCTCATGTTGCTAGATATCAAATGGGTAAAATACTTTGTTTAATATATCTTGAGAAATTAAAAAATAATCTTGCATCTTTCCAGGTCACATATCCATTTATTTTAGGCACATGCTGCTTACAGCTCTGAATAATTTATCAGTAACATGAGGGAAGATTCACTATGTTTTGCAAGGCTAAATAGGAGCTCAGAAAGCTCCTAAGCATTTTGTGTTCTGTGGACCTACTGTAAGCGAACTTGATCAAGACTTTAACATAAAGGCACCAAATTAAATCAGTTATTTTGATTACTTCACACTGAGTTCCCAAGTGAAAAAGCCAATACAAAAAGGCCATCTTCTAAACAGTACCTTGTAGATAAAATATTGTGGTAGAAAAACTCTTTAATATCGTGCCATTCCCTGCTGGAGTGTGATGATTAACTGCAGGTCAGATGTGTTAACTATGCATCAGGTGTTAGCTACAACATTGATCCCATAATGCCAGTCTCCTTAGAACAACTTTTCGTGTTATGCTAATTCCGATACTGTGATTAATGAACCTAGATATAGTGTTTAAAACAAATATAATAAAATGTAATATAATAGAAGGGAAGCATTTATGTGCTGCTGAGGTACAATAAAGCAACATGTTCATATGCTTTTGTGTAACTTCTCCATGAACTTGCTTATGCTTCAGAAGCACAATGGAAAACTCTCAAACTAAATACTGTTAATTCAATGGATTAACTTCACACCAAGACACAATAATACTCACAGAGGATTACAATATCCTCTCTTAGTAACTTTTACATAGTTTTATGAATCATTTGTCCTCCTCTCCTTGCAGCTGGAATATCTGCCTCAATCTTCTGTTTAAATTCTGGGACTCATCTCTGATTTGCATTATGACTATAAACTTGCAACCGCTGGCTGCACATAGGGAAGGACAATGAATAAGTCGATCCAGAGCCACACCACTATCTAGGTTCAAGTGACAGAAGTGCTTCTAGGTTAACTATTCCTCAAGCAGATCAGAGCCCCAAGGGATAACATTGAGTTTTCAAGTCTCCTACCCTATACCGAGCATAGTCTCTTCACCAATGTGGTGATAGAGAGTGATGTTATAAAACTGCTACCATATGCTTCTAATTCAGGATGTAAAGCACTCTAGGGTATGTCTGGAAGCAGATGGACATCTGCACAAATCATCTAAAACCATGGCACCCTGAGGACACACCGAGGATGGGACTACACCACAAGATCCTCAATCTCCTTGAAAACATATGGGATGAAAAGAACTAAAGATCTTAAAAAGTACTCATCAAGGCAGATAAATTTAAATAACATTCCAATAAAGAAATAGTGAAATGGTCACTTTGCACATTTGATAAGCTCTCAGATGAGAGTTCCTTCACATGGATTTCAAATCTGGCATTATAATAGCTATGAAACCAACAGATTACTGTTCATTGGCAGTCAAAAAAGGTAAATTTAATCTTACGCAGTATGAATCAAGAAATAAAGACACACACACACAAAAAAAAAAAAACTTCCCCAAAAAACCCCACTGTATTATGCAGTTGGGCTCAAACGCCATCAACTTTTGGTCTCCCTGTGCTCAAAACAAGTAAAACTGAACAACTGAAAGTACAAAAAGGGCTGATGACAATAAGTAAACTTATTAAACAGTCTTGTATTAGAATCAACAAGGACTCCTGTCTTTGAAAGAGAATTTTTAGAGAAGTCTACAAAAATCCAGGGTAGCATGGAAAATGAAGCTTGCAAATAACATAGGCAGGTGGCAGGTTCCAAACAAAACACGTGGTTCCTGGTTCCTTTACAATATTCAGGATTTATACTAGGGACTTTTTTTTTTTTTATTTAATAGATGCTTTCTTCATTTATAGGAATTCCTCTTTGTTCAGCATCTTGTGTAAATCTCAGAGAAATCCAAAGCATGAAAGGCATGAACTCAGCAGCAAATCACAGATCAGTAAAATGAGAGGGATTCCTTCAAAAATAGGTCAGGTTACATTGCAATATTAATCCTCCTCTAAGTACAGGTTGTTTTATCTGCATTCTGGTTTTTTACATTGCAAAAGCCTTCAAGTGTCATGAATTATTTTAAGCAGTTTAAAAAGCGCAGAACTCTTGTTCTGAACTGGAAGGGCTTTTCCTATTTTCACAATTAAAAAGGAGATACATACGCACAAACACAGATGCACACTACATAGGAAGCTACTGATGAAGCAGAATAAATGGGTCACACAGTTTTTTAGAAGTCTGTTACTGTGGAGATACATGCCCACTAATGGCATGTAAAACCAGGTTCTCAGTAAGTAGGTCACGCAGCATTTTTATAGTCTATTAGAATATACACATGCATACTAATGGAATAAAAAACTGGATGTTGTAAAAGTAAGAAGATTAGAGAGACCAAAAAAATCCTATGACATGGATGGGGTCTGAGGAGGTTGCTCTATTAGACAGCTGTATGTATTTGTCAAGGATAATCTGTTTCCTGAAATATTTCTGTTTCTTTTCTTACAAAGTTGTTTGGAGCAACCTCCAAGAGAATCAGACTTTGCTGTGAGCTAAGAGCAATAAAATACAGCTCACTTCTAAACCTGGATGTTAGGAAGTAATTCTGCCTCTAGAGAGCATTACTTTAAGCAGTTCAAAGTTTGAGAAATGAAGCTAGAAGATGACAGAAACAAAAATAAGCATAAAGCCATATTGAAAGTTATCACCCATCCTGATATCATTTTGCCAACAGACTAATTAAGCTTACTTATGAAATAAAAAACACATTGAATGAGCATCACATATAACTACAATAAATAAAACTACAGCAATATAACACTAAGGATTCTAAAGGATATGACCAAAATATAAACATTTCTTTTATACTTTTATTTAAGAATACAATATTTCTATTTAGTGCTAATTTTAATTTATTTTATCTTCAAATTGTGTTGGTTTGAGCTAATTGTAGAATTTGAGTGAGAAATTAGACTATTGGCTGAGAGAGAGTTAAACACACTGTGTCACTTCACCAAGTTTTGCTGAGAAGGAAAAAAAAAGGTTGTTTTAAGAAGTGTTCTCAAAACAACCAGATTAGCAAAGGGCTTTGGTCTGTTCGGCACTGCAGCTGCTTTCTCCTTTGTCTCTCTGTCTTTTGGCTAATTCAGAGTAAAATCACTAAAAATTACTAATTCCTTCCTGCCACTAATATCTCTGGCTGATCTTCAGCTTATCTGCAGCATCAAGAGGTGGTGAGATAAAGCTGGGGAAAGGGGGGAAAGGTGGTAGGGGGAGTTTGGTTACCCTCTCTTGGGGATTTTGATCTCCGGGAGGGCTGTGGTGTCTGTATTACATTTTCACTGTATATATCTGTAAATATCTGTTATATCTTGTAAATATTTGCTTGTATATTTGCATTGCTGTAAATATAAAGCTTCATTTATTAACTTCCAGTGTTTTTCTGAGTTTTAGCTGGGGTTTATAAAGGTGGGGGGGCAGGTAACTGCAAATCCACTACACAAATATACTCGAAGCCTATCAGAGAAGTTCACTACTTCTACTCATAAGACTGTCTTGTCACAACAACATCAAGAGATGTTGAATCGAGGGATTTCTGAGGCGTGAAAACACAGCTTCACTTTAAGAAACATATTATACATCTGGAAACTGAAAACGCATTTTTCTGAATAATTGCTGCTTTGCATAACATATGATGGCCTCATTGGGATTTAACTACTCAAGAAACTAAATACAGTCACAGCTTAAATGCAGATGCAGTATCTGAGTGCAAGTTCCATGTCTTGGCCTTGCACAAGTCATATCTTTTTTAACTAGGCCGTCCTGAATGAAAGAAATAATTAGTACATTACACTCCTTGTCCTTCAGTAGAGAAGGCCTGCTGAGAGCCCCATCTTTCCCTAATTTAAGAAGAACAAATTCCTTCAAGAATGACAGTATATTACCATCTGTCACCCATACAATATTAAGAGCTGCAAGATAACACACATATATCTTGCCAGACACTTGACAGCCTAACTACTGATTTGAATTGTCTGCATTCGTAGGTATATTCTGCATAGATTCCACCATGTCTGCCTAACTACACTGACAAACAGCAACTAAGAACTTTTTAAACTATCAGTTAGAGGTGGATGCAAATATATATTTTATATATATATATATATTTCCTCTTATGGAATGAAAAAAGCAGCCAAATCAGAGGATGAATTTCAGAGAAAAAGGCAGTTAAATTCCCCATCACTATTGGTGTGGCAGTTTGAGGAGGGCCTAGGTTCCCTTAAGAAAAATATGGAGACAAAGTCCCACCCCAGGGGACAGGCCTGGTCGTCCCAGGCTGTTGTAATATCGTTCATCTATTCCGCTTTCTGGTATCATAGCTTATAAGGCAGTGCCTCGCTGATGTCTCTTTTCCTCCCTGCCCTTCCTCCCTTCACTTTTCTCCAGGAAGAGCGAGCATTCCTACTTACCTCATGGTTTGTGCGGAGGAGATGACTCCTAGCTGCTAGGGAATTTTGAGCTGCCTCATGCGGCCTGCTGAGGCCTTGTGAGACTGAGGTGGAGAGAGCAGTTTTGGCCTACTCTCAGGCTCCTCAGGTTTTGGCCTACTCTCAGGCTCCTCAGGTGGAGGATTCTAGATGGTTTGGCCTAGCTTGTGGATGCATTCATTCTACCTGTGCACTAGTAAATAGAATCTCCCTTTAAACTTCCCATCACTGTGCAATGTCTTCATTCTTGCTCTTCAAAAGGAGTAAGTGTCATTTCTCTCCTCCAGTCCCAGGTAGCTCATGTCCCTAAACTGGGACAATTGGTTTGGGTTTTTTTATCAGTCAAGTACTCTTTCAGATTATTCTTTCATTCCTGACGCTCTTAAGTTGTCATCAACTGGTTTGAAGTAATTGGAGGGTTTGAATTAGAAATTAGACTGTAGGCTGAGAAAGGAAAACAACTGATGATGCTCCTTCACTCAGGTTTACTGAGAAAGAAAAAAAAAAAAAATCCTTTAAGAGTTTTAACCCAAACATAGATAAGTCAGACCACTTTGGGCCGTGGCTGCTGCTACATGGCTCTTTCTCCCTGCTTTATCTTAGCTGGATCTGATTAATTTCACTAACTTCTTTCCAGCTGCTAATCCCCCTGACCCGTCTACCTTTGCTTATCTGCCGCATAAGACAGATGGTGAGATAAGATTGGGGAGGGAGGAAGGTGGTNACATGGCTCTTTCTCCCTGCTTTATCTTAGCTGGATCTGATTAATTTCACTAACTTCTTTCCTGCTGCTAATCCCCCTGACCCGTCTACCTTTGCTTATCTGCTGCATAAGACAGATGGTGAGATAAGATTGGGGAGGGAGGAAGGTGGTAGGGGTGGTTAGAAACCCCCTCTTAGGGATTTTGATCTCTGGGAGAGGTATGGTGTTTGTGTATTACCTTTTTTGCTCTATAAATCTGTAAATATCTGCTATACATTGTAAATATCTGCTTGTATATTGTGCAAAGCTGTAAATATAACGCTTCGTTTATTAACTTCCAGCTGATTGAGTCCTAGCCTGGGTTATTTCAAAGTGTGGAGGGAGAGGGCAAGGAACTGCCAAACCACCACATCAACAAAACAGCACACCCTTGCAACTGGAACTTAACCTATGAAAACTATACTTAGCATTACTCATAAGAGTGACATCAAGGAGTAGGAACATCCTAGGAGTAGAAGATGATAGTACTTCTCAACCACAGAAACCACTTCAGATTTCCAGGAAACAAAGAAAAAAAATTATATATTTTTTAAGAGATTAAAGTTAGGGTCATCTAAAAGATATAGGGTGATGATGCCAGTCACAAAAGGTTGATACCCTCTGAACAGAGAGTATTCAGTATTGTTTCATTTCCTTGGCTAATGGAAAATATAGCTAGGATGCAGCAATAATAATGCATGAGCCAAGCATAAATTATAATAGAGAAATTCAAATAAGACCCACACTAAAACAATTCAGACAAAAAAGGGTGAGAGACTAGAACCTAAGTTTTACTTCTTTTGGGGAGAGAAAATTATAAGTGGTGATATTTCCAAACTATGTTATTATTTCTGTATATTTACTGATGGACAGAGCCATTAGAATGAGAAGCTTTATTTGTCACTTAAATTAAGAAATTAGCACACTATCTGAAAAATTAATAACGATAGTTACATTTTTCTACTGCTTCTTGCTTCTGTTTACAAAATAATGTCTCATCTTGTTGTCAAGTAATTCCATATTTTTTTAGTATTTCCAAGGAATTTCAAGCAAACATCTACTTGTGATAACAGAAAAATATTTCATAAATTCTTGTCTCAGACTAATTGAAATGCGTAGATATTGTAATGATTTATTTCTAGATCAGAACTAAGAAAAAGTTACTCTGATGAGTCTAGTGAGACTTTTCCTGTTCCTTGCTATGCCTTAGCTCCATAGCCTCATGGTATTTTGTGTCACAACCTGGGACTCAAGCTAGAAACTTTAGCTCTCTAAATAAATAATTCCATCAATTAAATACTGAATTCAAACTGTTCCCTGAAGAGATTTAATTTGTACAGTAACACAAACCTTCTGGTCAGTATGGAATTTGGTAAAAGAAGACTCTCCCACGAGGTTAGCCAAGCAGATGACAATATACACCACCAAAATTCATCTCTGTTTCATTTATTCCCCAGAAGTGTACTCTTCTGCATGAAAAATCACAATAAGGAAACATTCTTTATCTTAACCAAAGTCCAAAATCCTCCATCTTCCTCAGCTGTTCTCCACCTTGTGTTGGGAGTTCTTCCCCTAATACTATCTTCTCTCTCAGGGTACACCCCAGTACTGCTGGACACATCATTGTTTCATAGGACACCACACTCTTTAAAAGTAACCTAAATGCATCCTGTTCTGCAACTGGATGTGTCAGAGATAGTTTCATTTACTTCTTGCCAGTTCACAATTCTTAAAACTTCCCCAACAGGTTTGATTTCAATAGAAACCACTTCACAAGAGTTCTTGACCTTCAGCATCTATGAATAATAACTCCTAGTGCTGGCAGAAACAGAATAAACTGTTTTCATATAAAGTGACTTTCTCATTCCTGATGAACTCACCCTGAGTAGCTTGCCTTAGGAATCAAAGGATATGAATGTCCATTCAAATCTCTCTTTTTTATTTCCACTTTGATTCTGGTCTGAAACAAAGGTTTTGAAATGCCAGGAATCACCAGTTCTCATGGTACTTCTTATTTTAAGGAATAAAGAAATAACAGAAGAAAGAATAATACTTAACCCACATGTAAAACAAAAATATTCAAAATTCATAGTAAACCGTCTGCTTGAACTGCTCCTGAACAGTAGCTAAAATAATGTATGCACAGCATGTCAAATAATGTTAAAATTGCATCTGTTGATCTGAAAAAAAATTAATATTTTCACATGGTATTCTGTAGTAACACATGGATTTCCACTCAATGCACAACTGCCTTTCAGTTTGAATTGTGCTATGAAAGAACAATAAGTACTCCTCTAGAACCTGGATGTACAAACTATTTTTCAAGGACTGGAGACATTTTCTTTAAGAAACAATCTGTACCAATATCCTACTAGGTGACCTTTATGGAGTCATCTTACCCACATCCTATGACTCTTCTACACAATTTAAAGCATATAATTACAAAGGGCTTTTTCTTCTGAGTTGTAGGGATTCTTTTCAGCCTTATACACGGCACTGCCTTAAGGTGACCCTGAGGCTCAGTGGCAACAGATGATCAGCGTTTAATTCTCAAGAGTGTATTTTAGATACATGGGAGAAATGTAGCTTGTGTGCAAAACTTCTGTCAGACTCATTAAGCAATTACAGTGATTTCTCAGAGGATTATAGCTGTAGTATATTCTCGTAGTAGCATGCTTACAAACAAGAGCCATTCTTACAGATCTGCTGCATTACTCTTGAATTCCACATTTCACAGGGTACTTCAAAGAAAAAGAGTTGAAAGTCTATTACATGCTAACTTCTGAAGAGATTATCTCAACATCACGTGTCATTTCCAAGATCCCACCATAAAATCCTCTACCTCACACACTGTTTCGTTTAAGACATTGTTGGTTTAGTTTTTATATAGCTTTTTCAGTTGTACTGAAAAATATTCATTTAGTTATTTGTCTATTTATGGCAAATTCCATTATTACCCCTATTTAAGGCTAAAACTCTTGCACAAGAAGAAACAGGGCAAACACATAAAACAGAAGTTAGGTTTCAGAAGAGTATAAAACAATACACTGTATAAATTTCATCCCATGCATTTTTTCCAAATTCCCATCAGAGAATGAATACCAACCAAACTTCTAAATAGTAACCATACCAGCTTTTGAGAGATATAATTGGGGAACAGGGCAGGGTGGGGAGAGAGAGAGAGGAACTAGGGTTTGGGTTGAAGAAAAGAACTGGAGTATTTGTTGATTTTGTAAAAGATTATAATTGAGCAAGGCAAAGTACAATTCTGGGAAATCCTCAGATGGCCTGGGAATCTGCAATAATCATCTGAGATTTTGCAAAAGCTATGAATTACAAAAAGAGGAACCAACAAGGAGAGCTGCACTGCCGGACCTTGTATTAACTAATAAAGAGGAACTGATTGAGGACATTAATGTCGGGAACAGCCTTGGGGACAGTGATCATAACATGGTGGAGTTTAGTATTATACAGGGTAGAAGCAGACCAACAAGTAGAGTTACAAACCCTGGACTTCTGCAGAGCTAAGTTTGTACTCTTCAGAAACATGCCTGCAGAAATCCCACGGGCTATGGCTCTGGAGGGTAAAGAAGCCCAAGAAAGTTGGTCAACTTTTAAAGACCACTTCTTCCAAGCCCAAGCTAGGTGTGTTTCCTTGAGTAAAACATCAGGTAGATGTGCTAGGAGACCTGCATGGCTGAGCAAGGAGCTCCTGAAGGAAATCTCAAGGGAAAAAAAAAAGAAACTTAGAATTCATGGAAGAAGGGATTTGTCACTTGGGAGCACTATAGAGAAGTTGTCAGGGCACGTAGGAAGGCAACAAGGAAGGCCAAAGCCCTTTTAGAACTAAAGCTGGCAAAGGAAGTAAAAGAGAAAAAAAAGGGCTTCTTCAAATAGATCAGTAAGAAAGGGAAGAAGAGGGAAGGTGTGGGACCACTACTGAATGAGGAGGCAGCCTTGATAACTGAGGATACAGAGAAGGCAGAGTTGCTGAACACCTTCTTTGCTTCAGTCTTTACACCTAAGGCTGAACTCCTCCATGTACTCCAGACCTTGGATGAAGGAGAGAAAGCCTGGAGGAGGGAATGCTCCCCACTGGTCAGTGCAGACTGGGTTAGATTTTACTACACAAATTGAACGTTCACAAGTCTATGGACCCTGATGAGATGCACACAAGGGTGCTGAGAGAACTGCTTGATGTTATTGCTCTGCCACTCTCCATCATTTTTGCCAAATGGTGGCAGACAGGAGAGATGCCTGAGGACTGGAAGAGAGCCAATGTCACTCTAGCCTTCAAAAAAGGCACAAAAGATGTACCAGGAACTATTGACCAATCAGCCTCCCCTCCATTCCTGGAAAAAATGATGGAACATCTCCTTCTGAAGGGCATCTCAAGGCAATTGGAAGAGAAGGTTATCAGGAGTAGTCAGCATGGATTTACCAAGGAGAAATCATGCCTGACCAAACCCATAGCATTCTATGAGGGCATGACTGAATGGGCAGATTCAAGGAGACCAGTGAATGTAGTCTACTTTGACCTCAACAAGGCCTTTGACACTGTCTCCCATGATGTCCTAGTGAGCAAGCTCAGGAAGTGTGGGATGGAAGAGCAGACAGTGAGGTGGATTAGGAACTGGTTAGAAGATAGAGCTCAAAGAGTGGTGATCAGTGGTGCCAGGTCCAGATGGAGAAAAGTAACCAGTGGAGGACCCCAGCAATCAGTGCTGGTTCCAGTACTGTTCAACATATTCATCAATGACATTGATGGGGGGATAGAGTATCAGCAAGTTTGCTGATGACACCAAACTGGGAGGCTTGGCTGAAGGCTGTGTGGCCATCCAGCAAGACTTGGACAGTCTGGTGAGCTGGGTGCAGAGGAAACAAATGCAGTTCTGGACAACTGCAGAGTCCTGCATCTGGGGAGGAATAATAAACTGCACCAGTACAGGTTGGGAGGTGATCTGCTAGAGAGCAGCTCTGTGAAGAGAGAGGTAGGATAACAAGTTATCCATGGGACAGCAATGTGCCCTTGTGGCCAAGAAGGCCAATGAGATCCTGGGGTGTATTAAGAAGAGTGTGTCCAACAGATCAAGAGAGGTTCTCCTCCCCCTCTACTCTGCCCTGGTGAAACCCCATCTTAAGTACTGCATTCAGTTTTGGGCTCCCCAGTTTAAGAGGGACAGGGATCTGTTAGAGAAGGTCCAGCGGAGCGCTATAAGGATGATTAGGGGACTGGAGCACATGTCTTATGAGGAGACACTGAGGGACCTGGGGCTTTTTAGTCTGGAGAAGTGAAGACTGAGAGGGGATTTAATAAATGTTTATAAATATCTGAGGGCTGGGGGTCAGGAGGCCAGCACAGGCTCTGCTCATTTGCTCCCTGTAATAGAACAAGGAGCAATGGATGTAAGCTGCAGCACAGGAGGTTCCACCTCAACACAAGAGGGAGCTTATTTACTGTAATGGTGACAGAACATTGGAACAGGCTCCCTACAGATGTTGTGGAGTCTTTTTCTCTGGAGACTTTCAAGGCCAGTCTGGCTGCATTCCTCTGTGGCCTGAGCTAGATTGTATGGTCCTGCTCTGGCAGGGTGGGGTTGGACTCAATGATCTCTTTGGGTCCCTTCCAACTCCTGACATCCTGTGATCCTGTGATTCTGTGATCACAAATACTCATTTCAACATTTATATCTCTGAAGGTCTTAGTCAGGAATTATTACACTGCTCTTAAATTCAGAATAAGTGGTTATAAGAGTGTAAAATTATGCAAAGGCCAAACTTACTCTTATTAGACCTCACTAATCCAATTAACAAGAAATGGTCTCCAGTTCATGTAATTTTAAACAAGAAGATAGAATCTTCTCTGATGCATATCCATCTGGTTCCTCAGCATGAAAATACTTGCCAAAGAGCACAGTTGACAACTGTCACTCTGTCATGGGAAAATTCCACACAGATTTCGTGAAACAAGAAGATAACAAGTTTGGAATGTGACAACTTGAATTCACTGTAATAAGTGCAAATGCAGGGTACAAAAATATGACACATTGTATGAACAAAGCAGATCTCACACTATGTGCAGAAGATTCATATTTTACATAGCACACTAAGAAATAAATGAGAAACAAAACTTGTAGACTAACAGCAAAGGAAATTGGTCATGATGGGTGTCCTACCTTTTGCTCAAATAAAGAATGAAAGTATTTTCCTGCTGCTGTGCCTATGACATCAAAGAACGATATGGAGAAAGTTACTAGGAATAATTGTTCAGCTCCTCTGGTTACTTCTAGCTGAAATGTTTACAAGCACATGTGATTAATGGTTATCTGTCACTGTCACCTCCTTTCAAAAGAAGAAAAGTTTAATATAGAGCACTTCTTCCACCATATATTGTATTGTCAGAAAAAAACCCAGAAAATTGTATAGAACCAGAAGCTGCCAAGTACTAGAACAACCGTCAGAGAGGTCCCAGAAGAGGTCCACCTGGCTTTCTGGACACGTGGAAAAGATGAGCCAAAGCAAAATTTGCATAAATAATAAAAGTTCATCTCATATTCATTTTCTTATCAGTGATGGTGAGGAGTGCAGAGCAGGAAGAAAGGAAAGCTTTTCTATGAAATAGATAGGAAGGACCTGCCAGTCTCAGAGCTGACTGCACTGTACCTACAGACATTTCAAAATAATTAATTTTAGCAGAAAACCAGAAAAATGTGACAGTTCTCACAAATTTGCAAAAACTTACCATATTTATCTCTCTAGTGTGCACATGGCCAATCTCAGGACATAGCCCTTTTTTTTTCTGCTCTATTCATGAATATTAAAGACTATTATCTAATGAAGTTAAAATTTAAACTTCAGTCTAAAAGCACAAGCTGCATTTTAATATGATCAGCAGGAACAGTACAATAAGGTTATAATCATACAACATGGAGGGCTTTTAAAGCATAATACAGTGAGAATTTCAATAGGTGACATAGCTCTCTGCACATTCAATCACCTATACATTAATCTACAAGAAGAATGTGGTCTTGTAAGTCACAAAGCAGCAACACAACTCTTGCTATTGTCACTGACTAACCCAGCGAACTGAATTCAGACACATGCAGTTTATTTCTGGAGACTTAGCATTATTTGACACAGTCCTTAATCTCTATTTCTAAACCTAAACACTATTAATTATAATGACATGCAAAGTTGCAGACTCTGGCAGATTCAGTTCTGGGTAAAAGCAGAATACAAATATAATAACAAACCTAGTAACGGTCATTAAAGCTCAATAACCACACATATTTCAGAAACACCAGGAAAGGAAATGGAAAACAATAACAATTTTCAGTATTTCCTTTTCTCTTGACTTTTTGTTAGCAATATTTAAGACCCAAATCATTTAAATGCAAACTGCACGGAAGCAAGGTGTGCCAAGAAGTTTAGCATTTACTTTCATGCTTTAAGATCTATTTTTACATTAATTTGTTCTTCTTGAGTAAATTTAACAGATGGCACACTCCAAAGATTTTTTTGTGGCAGCACAAAGAATGTGTTGAAAACAGTAGTACTTCATATGCTTTCCAACTTTGTTTCTGCTTTTCAAAAAAATGGGTGAAAGTCTCAATCTCTTCTTTGTTTTTACCAGTTACCAGTAGAAAGAGCTATGCCTTATGTGAGATTTATGTATCGCTCTTGGGAGAAGCACTTAGCCATCTCTGACACTTTTGCTCAGTCTAGCCTGCTTCTGTGCTAGACAGCACACCTAAATATTTACAGTATGGTAGCAGTTGTATAGTGGCATGCAGAACTATCCATTCTAGTTCTAATCTCATTTTGGCAAAAGTATATAACTATTTTCCTGACTATTTACATCCTTCTCCACTTCAGGTGATACATGGCTTTCTGTTTCGAGAAGCATGTAAACTCTTAGCAACGAAAGGGAAAATAAAATCATTGTGCCTTTATATTTTAGTCCAGGTAGACAGTTACATGTTAGCTGGATAGCAAGATTGTACTAGAAAAAGTGGACAGTGATAAGTTCCTTTTTTATGCTTACCCTGTATTAAAAAAAAAAAAAATCAATCCATCAATCAGAACAACTTTGAGTGAGTTATTCAGTCGCTTTAAAGTAATTTAAGGAGAGTTAAGACTCAATACAAAAGAGGAAAAAAAAAAATCCGTGCTTTGGTCCAGTCTTTTCCACAGCTCAGTAGACTAGCTATATGTCATTTAATGTTTCTATGAGAGAGGATAGGAGGTTTACATGCAGGTGCCATAAAACCACATAAAAGATTAGCAATTAGTACTAAATTACAGAGAGAGAATAAAATTTGTTCCTGAAGTATCTGTCGCAGAAGGCCAAAATAGGCCAAATTAGGCCTAAACACGTCCTGGCTTGTCCAGACATGTTTTCTACTCTCCCTCTCTCTGCTGTTGGGAGAAGCAACCATGGGAAAGGACAACAAAAGCCCTGGTGCCACCAAGTCTCCTTCTCTCCTTCTGTATTTGTTTACAGGTTCCCTGCATATGTTTGTACGTATGTTTCTGTTCTGCCCTAAAAGGATAAAAGCAAACCCTGGTTTCACTTAATATGGTCAGTTTTGTCAAAGTGCCATTCTGATTGGCTGATCTGTAGCCAAAGGCCCATTAGTCTTGGGCTGTACCAATAAAAAGATATGAGCAGGTAAACACAATGTGCTTCTGCCAGTGCTCTGCCTTAATGTGCTCTGTCATTGCTCTGCCTCAATGAGCTTCTGCCTCATTGCTTTCTGCCATGCTCTGCAAGATTCTGCCTGCTACATAATAACAAGCCCTGATGCTTTGTGAACTGTCCTGGAAACTTCCTTGCCTCAGTTTACCAGACGACTGTCAGTATGTGCCTTCATGTGATAGGCTTGTTTTGCCAGCACAACATTGCACCTATCTGTACATTTACAAGGCATCCTGCCTGTCCCTCTGAAAAGCTTCGTGCCAAATCTGGAGTCCAAAAGGAACCTGAATGAGGTCAGAGATCATCTGCCTCATTCCCAGCACCTGTTTAGAGCCTGGGAAGATCAGAAGTCTTAACAGCTATCAAGACATTGACAGAACTCCCTGCGAGTATTTGGGTACTGTCTGGAAACTGTAGTTAGTGCCGTGAGTCCAGAGACGTAACTTTTGTGAGTAAATACTCAAAAGCCTCTTAACAAAACACTGTAAATTCTCTAATTGAGTCCAAGCCTTATGCAGTAAGCAGAAAGGAACTTCTCGAGTCCCTCTAGTGAGCAAGAGGTATAACTGACCTCAAGAAACTTTTCCAGTTCTAATGATTTAATGTTTGTATATTGGTAGTTATTTCTTAAGTGTTCTAGATTCTTTTTATCCTATGTGTAATGTTTTCATGACCGTTGCAAAGAATCTGTTATTATTTTAAAATTTTGGCCAGTAGCAAGACTCCTGAATATCAAAATTAATAAATTATATTAATTTTGGAAAATCCCATCTCACACGATACTACCTACCATCACAGTATCTAGAAACATATTTTTAAAAGGCAAATTTACCTAAACTTCTTGTTTGAATCTTTGTAAACACTGATACACTATGCATTTTTCAAGAAATGTTATTGGACACTTAAGCCTCCTCTATATCAGACAATTTATGCTTTTCTGTTCAGTAGTGGAAATACACCTCTATTGTTTCCTGTTAGTTCTAGTCCTGTTGCCTGCTGGTTTGTGTATCCCTTCTTAACTGAAATTCCTATCCAATTTTATCCCCACATTTGTCCTATTCCTTTGCAGTCACCCTTAGTCACCTATTCCTTTGCAGTCACCTTAGGTCCTCTTCCCCATTTCACACCATTTCCATTTGATCTTGAAGTCAGTAAACAGTTCCTCATACAGCCATTAGAGTCTGTTTCTATCGGTCTCATTTCTATTATTCCTTTTCCACCTTCACACTGCATAACATGGAAAAAAAATTTAGATCTTCAGTCTCCCTCATCAGCTGCATTCTTTTTGTCCCTTATCTTCCTGATAAATCCTACACATAAATTCCCTGAATTTGTAGAAGTTTGTTTCTCTGAGATTAATTATTCTGCTGCTCCAGCATCTTCTTTCCCTGGAGAAGTGAGTTCTGTCTTTTATGATGTTTCTTTACTTTGTGCTTTCAACCTAGCTTCTTAGTTCCCACCCATTAATCAGAAGCCAATCTAAAATAGAGGCCCCAATAGTGTTTCACAGCTTCTGAAACAAATTGCCCATAATTTGTGGATTTTTTTTTTCACTCAGTGCTTGTATGAGATCTTACCAAAATGGGGAAGACTATTAATAGCACAGTTCTTATAACTGCATCATCTGCATTTCTGCAGATATTAGTCATAATTAATATATTGTTGTCAATAATAACAGACAATAAATGTAATATATAATTATATGTAACAATATATAATATGCTGTTATTGTTGTTGTTATTAATATGAGTAATATAATATATGTATAACTATTCCAATATTTTTTATAGTTAGATGAATTCATACAAGTGGTTATTAACACCTCTCAAGAAACCTTATTTACAATACCTTGCATGCAATATCTAACACCAAGCACAGTAGTATCTCTTCTAGTGATATTTCTTCCAGTGCAAAGACAATATTTTCAATGTTTGTGTTTTTCCTACCCGTGCATTACCTTTACTGTGGCTCATCAAAGACCTCAGAAAAGCCTCAGGAAAATCATATCCAACATATGAGAACAGAACATATGCAGTCAAAATTTTATAAGCTACGTCATTCCTCAGAAAAAGAATATGAGTGTATTTTTCCTTGCTTAGAATATTTTATCAAGACTCTAGGATAAAATCATTCTTCTTGAAAAACAGATGAATAGTTACAATATGTAAGAATTCCCATTTCACGAAAAGTAAACCCAAAAAAAATCATTACAATTTTGGAAATGTTTCAATTACTGGTCTATGTAATTTTAGTGTTATATAAGCGTTTGAGCACCCCTCTTTTTTTTTTTTTTTTTAATTCTGTAGCTCTCACTTGCAGGCTATAACCAAAATATGCTAAAATAAATAATAAATTTTGCATTTTACATCCTTCCAGTCACTAAATTGTAGGACATTAATTATTAATGCATTGCTTTGTATTCCTAACTCTGCAGTTCCAAATACACCAACTACAGATGTACAGAAATGAGAAGGATCTAGTCTATCTAGTATGAGCTCTAATTCCATTGATCATTATATGAAAAATAAGATGATCTTTTTACTTGCTGTGGACAGCAATTATCCTTAACGCAAGTGTACATACAGAGCCTTGGTTTCCTTAAAAGTGAAAGCAAGCACATTAAGCCATTAAATTCTATTAACCTCTGAATATTGCAAAGATGGGGTTTACAGGTTTTTTGACAAATGATGACCAGTAAGGAGTCAGTGGCCTAATGTGGAAAAAAAAGGAAATAGAGGTCATTATCGTGTGGCACAGGGACAGTTGGTCAAGCAGCATGTGCACAGCTCTGTATCTGCCACAGCAGATACTCTGTCATTTGTCCAGTCAGACATGTAAGTGGCATGGGAGGGAGCTAAAGGCAAATTGAAGGGTACCAGGGAGATATTAGGCAGATGTATAAATCTCTGGGGCAATGAGAAGGTCCTCCAGATATTATATTGGGGAAATCATAGTGCTGACAATGCACTAGTACCTTTGTGTTATGTTTGTGGAAAACAACTCAACATTAAAAAAAAAAAAAAAATTATTTTAAAAGGCAGCATTAATCCTCCTGCTCAGGGAAATCCTTGGAAGTTTGCTGATTTTGTGTAAATACGCAACTATAGCAATTTCCAATCATAGAAGTAATGAAAACAGAATCTCAAATAATCCAGCTATTTCTGTCCAAAATTACCGTTATCTTGGCGAAAAAAAATTACTTTCTTTTTAATATGGGTAACATGTAGGTTAACAAAAAAATAGTCTTTGACAGCAACAGCTTTAGCAATGCTGCTCAAGAGTAATGATGATTTGCATTTTACAGATACTTAACCATTAGTCAACATCTATCCTGCTCGGCAGGTAGGAGATTGTTATTTTTCTTAAAAGCACTGATTTAAACAATGACCAAAAAAATCAAGGTTCTAAAACCTGGAGATTTTTCAAACATAGCAAAAATTGACATTACACATCAGCCTCACATTCATTCTCTCATTAAAATTTCCCTCTTGAAAACACCATTAGCCAGAAGTTTACGTGCCTTCAAAAGCACTGAAGAACTGAGAATTATGCTAGCAACGCAAAATTATCATCTTTCTTAAAAAACTCCATCCTTTCTACCATTCCACGGGAAAAAAAGTGTAAATGGGAATTTATCTTTTTTTTTTTCTTCACTGCACAATGGTACTATGAGTTATTTCCTTGTAAGTAATTGCAGTTTATGAATCATTTGAGAACTGACCTCTATTTGTGTTTATAATTAGCTGTCCAGTCATATAAATGGCAATTTTTATTTTCCAGTTGAGTAATGCTGGCTTAAAGATAAGGAAAGAATTCTTGATAATAAAAACATGCTGGATTTTTTAATTATTATTTTTAAACTATTTCTTCTCTTCTCATATGCCTAGCTATGTGTGTTGATATGAGTACTTCAATTTATAACAATAAAGACATTCCTTCCAATAAGAGAAATAAAAATACCTATATATTACAAAATACGTCAGATAGATACATAGTGCATAGAGCTTTTTAAGCTCAGTGTATATTAAGCACCACAAAAAACCAATAATTTTGAGTTTTCCTGGAGGAGACTTGAAGCAGGACGGTGTTAGAGTGTGGTGGTTCGGCAGTTTCCTGCCCCCACCACGCTTTGAAATAACTCAGTCGGATGGAAGTTAAGGAATGAAGCTTTATATTCACAGCTTTGCACAATATACAAGCAGATATTTACAATATATAACAGATAGTTACAGGAAAAAAAAAAAAAAGGTGATACAGAAACACCACACCCCTCCCAGAGATTGAAGTCCCTAAGAGGGGTTTCTGACCACCCTACCGCCTTTCCCCCTTCCCAATCTTACCTCACCATCTGTTTCATGCAGCAGATAAGCAAAGGTAGATCAACCAGGGGCATTAGCAGCAGGAAAGAAGTTAGTGAAATTATTCAGAACCAGCTAGGAAGGTAGAGACGTGCAGCAGCCAGAGTAGCTCAAGCAGCTCTAAGCAACTCTTTCTTATCTATGTTTTGGTTACAACTCTTAAATATTTTTTTTCTTTTTTTTTTCAGTAAACATATGAGTGAAGTAGCATCATCAGTGTTTTCCTTTCTCAGCCTGTAGTCTAGTTTCTCATTCAAATCCTCCAATTAGTTCAAACCAGCATATATAGTTATTAAACTTGCTGTATCTTATTGAAATCGGAGGAGTTTTCTTTGTTATCAATGAGGCTTGCAGCATTTCAGTATTTAAATGAGGCCTGTAAGATGGGGATGGTCTTTTGGTTCAGGGCTCTAGGGATAGAACAAGGGGTGATGATTTTATGTCGTTGCACACAACTCAAGCATGCACTCCTCAAGTTCTTAGTAGGTAGCCAAAAAGATTGCACTTACCAAAGGAAGGTGCATCTTCTTCATTGCTAGAAGAGCTCCACAGAAGAATAAACAGTTGCTTTATTTTGAAGTGACAGTAGCGGTATTTTAAAGAAAAGGTGTTTAAAGTATTGTTTTCTAGAGAAAATGTCTCTTTAACATTTCTAGGAAGAAAAACCAAAATAAAAGGATAATGTTTTTTCACACCATCCAAAAAAGAAAATAAATTAGTACCTACACCACAATAAGTGCAAAGGTACATAGCCACAGAATTTGGCTTTTTTTATTATTATTATTATTTCTGCTACAGCTTTACAAAATTATAAATATGTATAGCAGGATACCAAAGTCATTTTGATCAAGTTACCAGAAAGTTTTTTCATCTACTGTATTCTGTTCACTACCTAACAGAGATTCACATCACTTCTGTTGCTTCTATCATGAGAAATATCACCAGCCAAGAACTGGAAAATCTCCCCTGACACTAGTTATGACAATCTGAGAGATGCCCTTTTTTTTTAATTTGACATATAATATCCTCTGTCAAAATAATTAAAGTCTTTTTGGAAATGTTTTCCTGTTCTGTCTGGATTCATTTGTGCAAGGGTGCCCCTTGTCATTTGGAACGACATCCATAACATTTTAATGGCAATTTCTGGAGCTTCAACTCTTCTGTTGAGCTTTCTCAAATAACTTTGACATTTTTTATTCCCCATCTAAGCCTGAAGAATAGTTTGTGTTGACAAACAATCCCAACTAGCCACATCTGTGACTGCCAAAAGCAGTTCATTTTTAGCTATTAAAGCCAATAAAATATTTCCAATATAGAAGCTTATTAAATGTATTTCAGAACTCCAACTATATCTCTGGACAAAACTTAAAAGATTTTAAAATCAACACTACCATTAATAGGTATCCTCTTTAGCAGTGATTTTATAAGTACTTTCCAGTTCTCTTCCAGTTTACGTTGATGTCTTCTTGCTATGTTCTGAGTTTCAGACTAAAAATGGGATACCATAAGTAGTCTAATGCATTATGAGAACTGACATCAATATTTGTTTACATTTATAGATCATCTAAATACTGGCAAATAAGGATAAAGATCACCAAAATAGTTCACCAAGTAACATTCCAATAATTTAAAAGACAATATATATACAATGAAAAAAATCCATTCTACTTTTGACTTTCTTTCAACTCTACTTCACACTAAAATATAACTCACTCTCCCAATTACAGAATCCTAGGAGTTGGCTCTTCCATGCAGCCAGTAAACCTGGCTTTAAAGGCTAGATAGTTGTTTCATATGTGTCAATTTAAATCTGATTTGGCATCAATCACTCTCCCCGGTTTTGATGAAACAGCTGAGAAAATTTTACCCTAAAAACAAGGTAGTGCAATATTCCTGAAGGAAAGGGTCCTGGGGTCATGTCAAAGTTTTCTCACAGGACCAGTGAAGCACTGAAGACTCTGAGAACGGGGCAGGGCTTCTTTCACATTGCTCCCTGGGCACCACAACCACGCTTCGCACCAAGCTGCACTACAAGACTTAAGATAGCCAAGAACCTCACACCCCAGACTTTAACATAATTTCACACTGAAGTACAGCAGAATTCAAGGCTGTCCCCTTGATCGCTCCATTCCTTGTGGACTTAAATATGGCACATTCAGGGCCCACACCTCTGGAGCAAACCTGTCATGGGAAAACCCTATGGGCTATGACACAGATTTTCCATTGTCAAACCTGGTAGTTTGATCCAGCAATGGAAAATATGATTAATTTTATTTTATCAGAAAATTTCCTACCAGCTCTTGACAATTACCTCCCAAGCAATCCCAAGAAAAACAACTCCAGCTGCAGCACATTCAGTTAATGCACAATCTACCCAAGCCATGTTAGCTCATGGATTCACATGGGTACTGACCATCTATGAAGCTGCCCTGGGCAGAACATTTGGATATTTTCTTGAGCAGATGATATCAGTAATTAGCTTTTTTTGTCAGAACACAGTGCTGTGTCATGCACAGAAATTGAAAACAATTTCCTACTCCTGCCTAAGTCTTTTATATAGTTATATTTTAAATTACATAGAGCTTCATGTTCTGTCTATGACAATGTTTTAGTATACCTCATCGTCTTTTCCATTTCTATGGTATAACATATATATTCCTACAGCAAAAAAACATTTCTATGATATGAACATGGGGGGGAAAAAAAAAAACAAACCCACAACTTTGTTTGCATATAAAAATTCCTGGAAATCAATTCACAATTTGCATTTTTGGCCCTTTTCTAATGAGAAGAAAACAAGTTACACTTAACCATCCATTTCCAAAGAGAATCTTCAAGAATTTTTAATTAATTATGAACAGTCTAACAAGATCTTTCATTTGGCTCTAATCTGGTTCTTGGGCTCTGAAAACACAACAAGGGATGTCAAAGGGAATGTCACATGGCAAAATTATTTCACCCACTAAACAGCCAATCTCTTGGCCATTATACTGAGCTGTTAGAATGAAAATGTCTTCTCTTCCTATACTCCCATTTCAGTAGGCATCAATTTATGTTAAGCACATGAATCTGTGAAAGAGATTGTGTGAGAGATTATCTAAAAACAAAAGCTCCTAATGTGTATTTAAATTTTGAAGTACATTTTAAAATGTATATTTCTCTTAAGCTGAAAGATGTGTAATCCTTTTATTTGTTTCCATTAGTCTGTCCCATGAAAACAGGATGGACTTTTTTTTCCTGGTCTTTGACATTTTCTGACTGCTCCAGTCAAAATGGAAAAGGAGTTTGTCTTACCGTTATTTTCTTAGAAACAACTTCTGCATGTCTTCTGCAGATCAAGTTTCAAAGGTCTGAATGTTGAAACAAACATCAGCAAGCAATGATTATTATGAAGCACAATTACTTTAGAAGATGTCTTTTTGGTCACTTTCAATATAATCAAGAATTAACAATTAGCAAGAAGGTATTTCTAACAGTTGTAACTATAGATTGGAAAGGTGCTTTCTACACAGTAACAGAATACTCATTTGCAATGCATGCCCTGTAAGTCTGGCCACCACACCCAAAAAAAAAATCTGAAAATAAAAAAACAACACAAAGTCTCCCTGCACATTCCATTTAATTCACGTTCTTTCCATATATCATAGAATGGCTTAGGTTGGAAGGGACCCCAATGATCCAATCCCCCGCCATAGGCAGGGACACCTCCCACTAGAACAGGTCACTCAAGGCCTCATCCAGCCTGGCATTGAACACCTCCAGGGAGGGAGCAGCCACAACCTCCCTGGGCAAACTGTTCCAGTGTCTCGCCACCCTCACTGTGAAGAACTTCCTCCTAACATCCCGTTTGAATCTCCCCTCTGCCAGTTTAAACCCATTACCCCTCGTCCTGTCATTACAAGATCTTGTGAACAGTTCCTCCACAGGCTTCCTGTAGGCGCCTTTCAGATACTGGAATGCTACTATAAGGTGTCCTTAAAGCCTTCTCTTCTCCATGCTGAAGAGCCCCAGCTCTCTCAGCCTGTCCTCATAGAAGAGGTGCTCCAGCCCTCTAACCATCCTCATGGCCCTCCTCTGGACTTGCTCCAACACTTCCATGTCCTTGTGTTGGGGGCACCAGAACTGCACACAGTACTCCAGGTGGGATCTGACGAGAGCAGAATAAAGGGGGAGAATCACCTCCCTTGCCCTGCTGGCCAAGCTGCTCTTGATGCAGCCCAGGACACAGTTGGCTGTCTGTTGACTGCTGGCTCATGTTGAGCTTTTCATCAACCCAGACCCCCAGGTTCTTTTCCTCAGGGCTGCTCTTAGCCATTCACCACCCAGCCTGGATTTGTGCTTGGGATTGCAGCGACCCAGGTGAAGGACCTTACACTTGGCCTTGTTGAATTTCATTATGTTGGCCTGGGCCCACCTCTCCAGCCTGTCCAGGTCCCTCTGGATGCCCTTTAGCAAGTCAACTGTGCCACACAGCTTGGTGTCATCTGCAAACTTGCTGAGGGTGCACTCGATTCCTCTGTCCATGTCACTGACAAAGATGTTAAACAGCACTGGTCCCAGCACCGACCCCTGAGGGACGCCACTTGTCACTGGTCTCCAGGTGGACACTGTGCCCTTGATCACCACTCTCTGTGCGTGACCATTCAGCCAATTCCTTATCCAGCGAGTTGTCCACCCATCAAGTCCGTGTTTTTTCCAGTTTGGTGACCAGGGTGTCATGTGGGACAGAGTCAAAGGCCTTACTCAGGTCCAGGTAGATGACATCGGTTGCCCTTCCCTTGTCCACTGTGGCTGTGACTTCTTCATAAAAAGCTTAACCACAGAATCTGCTGTTATGTCTGCAGCAAATAATGCATTTCCAGGGTTTGAGTTTTATCTACAAAATAAATATCCATCAGCAGCAAGTTTTTCATGTGCATCATAAAAATGCCCTGAATTGACATCAATTCTTCATATATATTGCAAATTAATGGCGTTCATTTTGCTGTATGCAATATATACACACACATTCATTTTATGCCACATTTTAATTGCAATGTATGTTCCAGTATAATGATTTCAACATTTATCTAGACTAATGCTGATGGTGATGGAAAATTGAAATATAGCAATAAATATTCTATATGTTTTCACTAAAAAGATACTGATCACCCAGACTTATGATACTGAGACATAGGAAGGTAGAGAGACAGAAGTTTAAATACTCTGAGGAAGATAAACAGAGATGTACACAGAAGGGTTTAGGTAGCAAAATATTCAGATGAAATGATGGCAATATTTTCTTTAGTATTTTTGTATAGTGAAGCCTCTTAGGTAAAGAGACCATACCACCATCATTCCTTTTTGAACACTGTCCCATTGACTACATAATGCATTTTAAAATGTCTGACCAGGAACATCTATGTGCTAAAGTGTCATGCAAAGAGACAACCTTCCTTCTTGAATTTGTACTTCAAAAATGATAACCATGTCCTTGGTTTAATGCTGGAGACTGGAATAGCACTAAATCCCTCTTTCATTATCTATATCAAACATATTTTGGTGGCTGATCTGAGAAAACACTATTCTTGCTTTATGAAATGCTGAGCTCTGCATCTGTCTCAGCCCCACCCAAGCAGGATTACATGGGATTAAGCCACCAGACATGGAACCAGTGTTTTTTAAAATTGTAAACAAATTTTCTCATCTTGGGGCTCCAATGCATCAATTACACATATATGTACAATTTTAAACGTAATTTTCTTAGTAAAACTTGACACCTGTACACCTATCCTGCTGAATATGTTGAAAAATCAGAGGCAAGGAGTCAGTCTTACTTTAAAGCTTGTAAAATAATCATTCTACAATAGTGCACTTTGTTTTCAATCCCTGTGTGTATATATATATATATGCACACAAATAAAACATGGATATTTCTATTAAAAAGACAATTTGTCACAAAGGATAGTTTTCACTAAATGTTCCTGCAATACTTTTCAATGTCAGTAAATGGTTTTTATCCCAGCTTTCTTTTCAAATTGGTTAGTCTATCCGTCAGATCTGTATTAAGTAGTATATAACTTTTATAAGTCTGAAGGTAGTTTTCAGATATAAGGTTATATTTCTTCCTTTATGCACATTACTTTCTTTAAGTTAGGAAAAATAATTTTAAAATATCATGGTGGTGTAGCATAATTACAAATAAATTTAATCCGTATTTGATTGATGAAGGCAGTTATAAACATTTCATAATCACAACATTAGAAATGGCTTTGTGTCCTTCAATTTGATATCACATCACACAATTACAGTGTATTTTATGATGTATGAAGTGAACATACACTAGTCCTGTAGTGTTCCATGGCATTCATTGTAGATTTGTAAAGACAATCTCCTTTCATTTATAGAATTTGAATAAAGACTTAGAGTTGCTGTACCTACAGAAAAGATATGTACTTCCACATTTCATACTGTTGTTCAAAATTGCAAAATTATGCCTGAGAAACTACTAAATATTTCAAGCAAGTCCAAGAAAAGCTTGAAAATGCTTTCCAACAGATGAAACATTCAGTAAGTTAGATTTTATTAAATCTCAGTGTCCTAAATTAGATGATATTAAATCTCAATGTCCTATATATTGCAGAACAGATTGTAAAACTATTAGACTGCGGCTGGCATAGTCTTAAATGAATGATTTTCAGGAGAAAACTGTTTATTGTTATGGTTTCAAATCATTGGCACTGCAAAAATATATTAATTATTTACAAGGAGACTTTCTAAAGTGCTTTAAACATATTTGATTCTTTGCAATTTTTTCACATGCAATAATGAGATGAAGATTTTTTTTTTTATGTTTAGTGCAAAGAGTAATATGACAATTTTTTTTAAATAAAATGAAGGAACCAATAATGTGTTTGCATGTGCAGAGCTATCTGTGATCAAAACAACATTATTGTGATTAATGGCTACAATGTTCATGATAGAATCACAGAATGCTAGGGATTGGAAGGGACCTCCAGAGACCATTCAGTCTAACCTCCCCACAAAGCACTTAAGGCTGGTTACACAGGAACCTTTATTTTACTTTTGTAATAATAAAGTAGTACTTGGGTTAGAAAACAAGCTCCCTGATCCATGTTTTCACTTGAACATTTACATTTTTAATAGAAAATCTTCCTTTCCCAAGCACGGATTGAAAACTTCAAAGTTTCAACTTACTGTCTCCTTTCATCCACAGATTTCCAAACATCACTCTGCTAGTCCAGCACAGAGTCTATGAATCCAGAATAGAAATATCTGAGATTAGTCTTGCCCCAAAAAACTCATGGGAACTGTTAATTTATAGAATCCTGCTCACTTAAGGAAATCAATATGAGCATTTTTAACATTCTGGGCTCCGTATTTACTACAGATCCACAACTCTCTAGGGTAGTGTTCTGAAAGAAGTGAATCATCATTTCCCCCATGAACTCATTATGGTTTATTTTTATGAAGAACCCAGATCATTTGTTTATTCTAGGCTTGATCTTACATGCACTGAACACCTAAACTGAAGAAAGGAACTGATTATCCCACAGGTACAAGCCTAAACACCGTTATCTACTCCACACATTGCTCTGAGGGAGATACACAAGAAAGCAAGCTACAATCCAACAGCAGCATTCCTGTTACTGCTATAGACTGCAACAGATATATATCCACTGTCTGGAATGTTCAAGATGAAGCAGGGGGGATTCAGTTTTTTGAGGAAAACAATGAACAGAGAAAAAAAAAAAAAACTTAAAGCTGCCATGTGCCATCAAATGCACTTAAAATGGTATATGGGCACAAAAATTATTTTAAATCTTAAAGGACCTCCAATTAAATGTAATAGATACCAATGACATTATTATTAGGTCCTCCTTGCCGAACCTGATCTCCTTCTGTGACAAAATTACCCTCTGAGAGGAAGGCTATGTGGATACTATCTACTTAAATTTTATTACAGCTTCTGACACTATTTCCCACAGTATTCTCCTGAAGAAACTAGCTGTTCATGGCCTAGATGGGCATACATTTTGCAGGAAAAAAAACAGCTGGATGGCTGGACCCAAAGAGTTATGATGGAATTAAATCCAGTCACAAGCAGTGCTCCTCAAAGCTCAATATTGGAACTAACTCTTTATAATATCTTCATCAGCGATCTGGATGAGGAAAACAAGTTCCCCCTCATGAAGTTTGCAGACAATACCAAGTTAGGTTGGAGCACTGATTTGCTGAAGGATGGGGAGGCTCTACAAAGCAATCTGGACAAGCTGGATACGTAGACTGAGGTCAGCAGTATGAGATTCAACAAGGCCAAGAGCCAGCTTCTGCACTTGGACCACAACACCAGGCTTGAAAGCTGTCCATCAGAAAAGGACCTGGGGATGTTGGTTGAGACCCAGCTGAATATGAGCCAGGAGTGCGACCAGGTGGCCTTGTATTAGAAATAGCATGGACAGCAGGAGTAGAGAAGTGATTGTGCCTCTGTATAAGCACTGATGAGGCCACACCTCAAATATTCTGTTCAGTTTTGAGCCCCTCAGTCCAAGGACAGTGAGGTGCTGAAGAGTGTCCAAAAGGCTATGAAGCTGGTGAGGGGTCTAAAGCACAAAATTGAGAGATTAAAAACAATCTTGGGAACAGAAGAGAGAAATAGCACTGATTTTCAAATCAAGTAAAATCCAAAGAACCTTCATGTAAAATTTGTAGCATTTTGAACAACTTCTGTTTTCTCAGTCAGCTCACACATCCAAACAGCTATAGCCCTGATGCCATATGGCGTATCTGCCACTGAAATTTGATGTCCAGATTGATTTGTCTCTGTTCATTACTTATTACACATAATTACCATTTCTACTTGATCACTTGTATGCACAAAAGGTAGTGGCAGAGATTGTGTTTCAGGTTCCTAACTACTACGAAATATTAAATAAATATAATAGCATAATGCAGACTAATTCTTTTAAACCACACAGGTGTCAATATCTCTGTTGTTATCTTGAGATGCAGCTGTCCTCAACAAAATTACATCAGATTGAATCCTTGGTTAGAGTCACACGACTGCCCTGAACTATATTGTTCAATTAACAGATAAGTGCAGAATTTGTCTCTAGATGACTGTTTTCATCTTACTTCTGAAAGGACGAGTCTCTGAAAGAATGGGTACAAAACAAGAGAGGAAGCAGAGTGATATGAATGGGGTGCTATTTGTAGTTACCCAGGCGAAGTCTGAATCAAGGGCAGATTTAAATATATGTGTGGATTGAATCCAAGATTGTGTGTCTAATCTAGTGTTACTGCTTATGCAGGAAAAAACTGCTCAATACAAATCAGACAGTAGAGCTAGGGTTATCTTATTACAAACACTACTCAATACAAAAAAGAACCTCAAGACACACCTTGATTATAATTTTTCCTTAAATAGTAGTTTTTCCAAGCAAACACAAATCAAGAGTGTTATATTTAAAAGCCATGATTATACTTTCAGGCACTGCAAAAGTTTTTAAATTACAATAACAAATATCCAGTGTGATAAGTATAGTTACTAAATACCATTATATTAATGAATCAGATTTTTAAGCTGTTGCCTTACAGGTCCATCACACAGGGGGTTTTCTGAGACTGGTTTCAATGCCATCATAATTTCCATTCTAAGCCATTTAAATACATTAAACCATAAAAGTGTGCTTACTTTAGAGCTGAATGAGCAATTATAAGCTTTTTTCCAGCCAATTCTCTCAGAAAACAGATACCAAATTAACTGTTATATTTATGTTTTAACTATTAAAAAACTTTTTCCAAAAATTGATTGCAAGTATTCTGAATATGGTCTGTTATTCCTAGGCGGGGAAAAGTACAATTATCAAGTGGCTTCATTACAGAAACACTTAAATATATCTGCCAATGGCAGTCATACTGAAAAAATGTATTTTTTCATTAGTTTAACTATCAGATACGATAATTGTTGGATTTACAGAATCACAGAATCATTGAGGCTGGAAAAGACCTCAGATCATCAAGTCCAGCCTATGACCTAACACCATCAGCTAAACCATGCCACCAACTGTCACATCCAATCTTTTCTTAAAGACCTTTAATGTCATTTGGTATTGTGCTATCAAGCATGAGTGTATAAATATCAGCAGAGTAAACACAAAAGAAATATTAGCAAGATCTAAGGAAAGTCAGTTTGTTCAGGTTCTTTCAGACATGTTCTTCATTTGCCTGGATCTAGTTGTGAGAGTGTATGTGTGTATTTGTCCATGCGCATAGCAGAGCAAGCAACTGTTCCAAACACTGAGACGGTTCATGCCAATAAAATTATAACTCTTCACAGGGCCTGTGCTGGAAAGTTCACACTTATTGGAACTTTAAACACTCCTTAGAACAGATTGTTTTGGCACCTGAGTGAAATCTTGACTGCTCTGACTTAATAAAATGCTGCATGACTGTTCCTATACAGGCAGGAACACACGTCTCTAGCTTTGATATATTCTGAATTTTGATCACCATATTCCTACTTAATCTGAAAATGCTAATATCATGGGCAGGGGAGAGAAGGTGGTCTTCAAATAGCTAACAGCAAGAAGCGCAATGGAAAATTATTCTAATTATTCAGTGAGAAATACAGATAATAACTTCTTCGAATTTTGCGTGAGCATAATATTAAAATAACATTCTATTGCTGTTAACATCAGAAACTTTAGAATGATCCCTCTGGACAAATATGCTTACTCAGGGCCTGTTAATATAGTTTTAAGCTGATTGCTACACTATGCTGTTTAGTCTGGGTTTTATTTATTTTAAAAAAATAATAATTAGATTAAGATACCCCTCAAAAATGTCAAACTTTCCTCCCACACACTAGCTCCCATGTGTAGAGAAGAATTAATGTTTGGGAATGGTGTCAATTCTGTCATCCTTAGAATCAGCTTTGCTATTATGCTTAGTATAACTCTATGATTACACTTCCATTCACACTAGAATATGTCTGTGTGTAAAAAGAAAGCACAAATACTCAGATTAAAGTTACATATACAATAACAGTTGATCAAAGCTAACTACTATTATGTGCAAGAAAAATCCACCCGCTGCAAGACACTCAGAGATTTCTGGAAGCAGACATATTATAAATTACATTCTTAACCACAAAATTAAACTATTTTGCATTTCAAGTTTCCTGTCATGAGATATAATTTGGAAGGACATTTTTAAATTTGCCAAGGTTCAGCTTTGACATAAATATGGAAATAATACACACAGCATTTTGTCACTGTCTGCAGCTTCAGAGTCCTTTCAGCACACACAGGTGAACTGCCCTGAAATACAATCTCCCTCTGCCATGCTGATGGATTTTCATCAGATTTCGTCTCCAAGAGCATCTTTGTCGTTTTCAGATAAGTTTCAATTTCATTTCTCATCTCAATAGACTATGGAAACAACATTTCTGGGTGGTGTTTTTTTGGTATCATGAAGATAAAACTAGCAGTGCTCGTTTTGACAGTTGGTGGTTCTTCTGCTTTGCTGGTTGTTCTAAATAAACATACAGCACTCATCAAACATCAACTTGAAATACAAGCTAAAAGTCTTTGCAATTAGTTATACTAAAGCTATACACACAGGCAGCAAAGCTATTTTGTAACAGAAAGGTCACAAATTCACGTTTTGTTTATCAGAAAGCACTAATGTTGTATACAGAGGAAGAGAAAAAAAGACTAATATAAAATAAAGATGCTTTAAAGGAAACAGTGTGAATCTGCATCCAAAAGGATTGTAGGCAATCAAAGTAGAAACTGGAACACTCAAAATCATGAGTCAGCCCATGGGTACCTCCAGGGGATTATTTGAAGTTCATACATGGTTAACTTTTCAATGTGGAATTTCTGTACGTGCTACAGGTCTGCAGAATGTTTCCAGTATGGGCAGAGTGGTGCATACATCTATATGAATTAATCTCACCCATTCTCTGGAGTGATGGAATTGTGTCTCTCATTGTGTGGATTGCCCCTGTAGGCAATCCAGGAGGTCTGGCTTTTTCAAGGTTGATACTTAGAAACTGTGGTCAGAAAAACAATGTACTGCTATGATTTTCAGAACCCTTTCCCTCTTGAAAAAAGGGCTGAAGAGACTTCCACCCTACTGGCTGTGGAACTGCTCGCTGACCTTAGAGATCAGCCAGTCCTCTTTGATCCCAACAAACATTACTAAATCCCCAGGCTTCCCTCTCCTCTCACTGCCATCGTAACACACAGAAGGTTGCTGACAGGTTGCTTTCTCTTCTATTTAGTTACAAATAATATCTCTTCAACTTCCAAATCTGAACACTAGCCCACTGCAGCTAGTGTTGGCTGCAGTCAGCTTCACTCATTAATCCCTTTCTGAAGCATACATGGTTTGTATCAGCTAATAATGACGCTTACTACTGACTTCAGACAATCATTACCATTTTAGCTGATGCTATCTATTTCAAGGGGTCTAGGGTCATTCCTCTCTATAATCAGCATAGTTTCTGAAATTATAAGATACACGTTGTAAACTACACAGAAAATATGTCTTCCCACTGTTTAGCCTAATTGTCAGAAAATAAATGTGTTAATGTAGCTGATAGATCCATAACGTGTAAAAGCCCACATGAAAAACACTTTAATGGGACAAAGAAATAAAAGGCTAGTTATTCTTCTTTCTCCAATATGCCTGACAAGCAGTCTTTGTACCCCATTGAGCAAATCACAAGTGATTTTACTTTGGAGACTCATAAAGATAGGAAATATATAAAACAGGCTGTGTCATCCACCAGTGACAATGATAAAGTGTCACGATATATAAGCTGTTCAGTCTTAGTACTAGTGGAGCTCATAGTTCATTTTGTTTATTCACAGTCTGCAAGTTCCTGGCTGGTTATATTATGTTTGTAGGAGAATTAGAAAGAAAATATTTTTTTTAATTTCCATTTTCATTTAAAAATAGTTTTCCCAAACAAAACCAAACACAATAAACACTAAAAGTTTCAATTAATACTGATTAATTGAGTCTGACTCTCCTAAGGTCTCAGTGGAGCACTTGAATAATTTGCATAATTAAATTTTCATGTCCATGTTGTTTAAGGATTTACTGCGTAACTTGAACTCTATTAGATAGTAAAACGTACTTTTATTAGGAGTGTGGGGAAAAAAATATCGACTTACAAAATTAAAGAAGATAATCCTAGAGAACTACATCAGCCAAGGAGTTACAAGTCTTACACAAAGCAAGGCCAAGTATAATCTCTAATTTGTGATACAGAAGCAGAACCAGAAGACAAGAAAACCTCTCTTCTTCAATTCCAGAGCATGGACGACTTGCAAAACCCTATAAATTGCTCAGTTTCACTAACAATAAATTAAGATATAGGTATCACCATCTCATTATAGACAGCAAAAAGCCAAAAGCATACAGCACTGGCACCTTCAAATGTAACTGCAGGTGTGCTAATGAAGGTTGCTCACTTGAGTCATTGGCAGAATTGTATGGAGAGACCTTACGCCACCACACCCATGGGAATCCAGGTAAAATGGAATAGGTAATCATAAAAGGGCTTTAAACTCAGTTTGAAGGGAGGTGGGAATGGAACCAGGCACTCCAGAGAGGAGAGCAAGGGTGCAATCAGGCCTTCTTGTGACAAGCTGGGGGATGGCACACCACGGCTGGATAGAAGGGCAGCTAGCAAGGGCCTTTAGCCCATTGCTCACCAATATGACAGGAACACAGCAGAACAGTCTCATAGAGTCTCCCACTCTGTCAGAGTAAAATTGGCATGCACAGCTCAATCCCTGAAATGTCTGTACACCAATGCATGCAGCGTGGGGAATAGACAGGAGGAGTTAGAAGTCCAGGCATGCACAGGGCTTATGATCTGGTGGCAATTACAGAGACCTGGTGGGATAGCTCACATGACAGGAACATGATCATAGATGGCTATGTCCTCTTTAGGAAAGGCAGGTGAACAAAGGGAGATGGTGGAGTTGCTCTCCATGTGAAGAAGCAACTAGAATGTATTGAGTTCTGCCTAGGGGAGGATGAGGAACAGGTACAGAGTTTGTGGGTACAAATCAAGAGGCAGGCTAGCACAGATGATACAGTTGTGGGTGTTTATTACAGGCCACCTGGCCAGGATGAGGAAGTTGATGAATCCTTCTACAAACAACCGGCAACTGCCTCTCAATCACAGGTCCTGGTTCTCATGGGGGATTTTAATTATCTGGACATTTGGTGGAAGGCTCACTCAAACTAGATAAGTCATGGTGGACAGGAGAGGTGCCTGGGGATTGGAGGAGGGCAAACATCACTCCAATCTTCAAAAAGGGTAAGAAGTAGGACCCAGGTAATTATAGACTGGTCAGCCTCGCCTCTGTCACCAGAAAGATAATGGAATGGCTTATCCTAAGCACTGTGCTTAGCCATATCAAGGACAAGAAGGTCATTGGGAGCAGTCAGCATGGTTTTACAAAGGGGAAGTCATGTTTGACCAACCTGATAACCTTCTATGAGGACGTAACCAGGTGGACAGATGATAGCAGAGCAGTGGATGTGCTTTACCTTGATTTCAGTAAACATTGGACATTGTCTCCCACAGCATCCTCATAGCTAAGCTGAGGGGGTGTGGTCTGGGTGATAGAGTAGTGGGGTGGATCGGGAACTGGTTAAAGGAAAGAAGACAGAGAGTTGTGGTCAAGGGCACAGAGTCTAGCTGGAGGCCTGTAACTAGTGGAGTTCCTCAGAGGTCAGTACTGGGACCAATATTATTTAAAGTATTCATTAGTGATGTGGATGAGGGCATGGAGTGCCCTGGCAGCAAGTTTGCTGATGACACCAAGCTGGGTGGAGTGGCTGCCACACCAGAGAGTTGTGCTGCCGTTCAGAGAGACTTAGACAAGCTGGAGAGCTGGACAAGTGTAGAGTCATGCACCTGAGAAAGAACAACCCCAGGTATCAACATAGGTTGCGGACTGACCTGCTGGAGAACTGTGAAGGGGAGAAGGACTTGGGAGTCCTGGTGGATGGAAGGATGGCCATGAGGCAGCAGTGTGCTCTTGTGGCAAAGAAGGCCAATGCCATTCTGGGGTGTATTAGAAGGGGTGTGGTTAGTAGGTTGAGGGAGGTTCTCCTTCCCCTCTACTCTGCCCTGGTGAGGCCTCATCTGGAGTATTGTGTCCAGTTCTGCGCCCCCCAGCTCAGGAAGGACAGGGAGCTGCTGGAGAGATTCTGGTGCAGAGCAACAACAATGATTAAGGAAGTTGAACATCTTCCTTATGAAGAGAAACTGAGGGAGCTGGGGCTTTTAGCTTGGAGAGGAGACGACTAAGGGGTGACTTAATTATTACTAATCTGTTATGAATTATTAATACTTTAAAATGAATATTTTCTATTATTAATATTCCAAAAATCAGGAGAATCCCTGGGATACTTTGGATGTTCAGTCGACAGGAAGCAATTATGCAAAGGTTATTTATAAACACAGAATTACACAGCTTAAAGAGTCACTGATGTAGAAGATACAAAGTTTCCTGGTAGAGGAGGAGGAAAGAGTTGTGTTGCCGCTGGCTGCTGGTGCAAGCTGCTAACAGTGTCCGCTGTGAAAGAGCTGTGAATAGTCCACTGATCCTGGTGGAAGGCAGCAGGAAAAAGGGACAAGGGCTCTAAATCACCCCACTAAATACACTTTTTTGAAAGTGAAACTGGCCAATAGGCACTAGCACCCATTGTTTTGGCCAATGAATTCAAAGTCCTGTGCCTAGGTGTCCACCTCGGCACTTGAGGGGCAGCATAAGACACCTGACTCAGTTAAGTGCTAAACATGAGGCCCTCTGGGCTTTGTTGGGGCCAAACCCTCCATTGTTCTACTCACACCCATCAACTCCTGGACCTGTGACTGGAGGAGGAGAGCAGGGGTTCATGCCCTACCAGGACAGTGACGCCATTCATGTTTATAATCATGTAAGAAGTGAGTGCCAGGAGGATGGAGCCAGTCTCTTCTCAGTGATGCCCAGTGACAGGACAAGGGGCAATGGGTAGAAGTTGAGGCATAGGAGGTTCCATGTGAACCTAAGGAAGAATTTTTTCCCTGTAAGGGTAACAGAGCAACAGAACCAGCTGCGTAGGGAGGTTGTGGAGTGTCCCTCTCTGGAGATATTCAAGAACCATCTGGATGCATTCCAGGTTGATCCTGCTCTGGCAGGGAGCCTGGGTCAGATGATCTTTCAAAGTCCCTTCCAGCCCCTGACATTCTATGATTTTATGAAAATGGGTCAGGTAATCCTGTGGTAGACAGTCCTTATGTATTTAATGACTTAGAAAATAAATAAACTAACCAGCTGCACATGATGCTAAACTATATTCATAGACACTGTAACTGTCATTTTCTTTCATTAGTTCCCCAAATGTGTCATAACCTGCAGCTATTTCTTGCAGACACAAGCACATACATACACACAGACCAGTCCCTTACCAATAACCATTCAAGCAGAGCACTTGTAGCCCTGAAATTTTAGGCAAGGACTGATGTGTTCAATTACTACATGGCCAACATCACTTTTCACATGACATGAACTATGTATGCTGCATAAAATGAGCCATGTAAGTGCACATTCACAAGACCAAGTAGCAGATGGAGAGCAGATTGCTCTCCTCCTTCACATTTTTGTATCATCTAATATAGCAGGAATTTGACTCCAAGCAAGGTATCACTCTTAAATAAATTCACTCTGAAATAAGAGTGAATGGAATACAAATTAAATAACTTACTAAACAAACACTCCCTTAGCTATCCTTCATACAGTGAATGATGCTGCTTGATACCTGTACAGTAGTTTAATATTCTGGAAAGGAGTAACTACTTCAGAAGATTGCACATCTGGGAACAGATGTCATCTACATCAGCATAGCCTACTGTATTGTTTTCCTGGGGTGGCCTGCACTGGCTTTAGGGATTACGTTTTAAATCCCAATGCCTCTGTGCTATGTCAGACTGGAAAATGTGTGGCTTGGCCAGTGACTTGGTCTACCTTCCTTACACCACTAGCAGCTTTTTTTTTTTTTTTTTTTTTTTTTTTTTTTTTTTTTTTTTTTTTTTTTTTTTTTTTT
>VWZI01020014.1:328522-348589 GCA_013396835.1 Psilopogon haemacephalus
TTTTTCTTTCTTTAGTAATATGCAAAACATGCAGTTTCCCGGTAGCACTGAGTGAATAAGAGAGGCAATGCCATTCTGAATTATGTCTATTTATACATACCATGCTGCTCCAGGACTGCACTAACCCAGGAGAGTTCCCTTGAGTTATTAACAGAGAAACCTCCGCATGCACAATGGTTTATGGGCATGCAAGAGAGGCTGCGGTCTAAAGGACCTTCTTACATAAACTGCTCCCATTTGGAAATGTGATTTTTTTTTTTCCTGTGTTTCAATAGATGCACCTCTGTGAAAATAGTGCTTAAAAGAAAGACTTGGCATCTAAGACTATAAATTCAGTATAATTGCTTTTAGATATTCAATGATCTCCACAGTACTGCTGAAGATAAGAGTGACTCAAATTATGTAGTTAATTTTTATGTTCACTGGCTCACTCACCTAGTGACACAAAGAGTGAAAGCCAGTTCTACCCTGCTTATCAAGTACTATCTGTAACCAGGTTTGGCCTCTAGCCCCTTTAAGTTCCAACTACCAGGCAAAATCTCAAGACAACAAGGCTACAACAGATGAAGTGCAAATTTGCATCAAGACAGTGGAGTCAAGGGCCATTAACTTAGACTTAGTCAACATTCCAAGTGCCAGAAAGAAAAACAGATTTTTAACCATGTGTCTGATTTGTCTTTCTGTAAAATTAATACATTTGCCTGAATTACATTAAAACATACAGCACGTCTCCAGATCTCTATAAACTACTCACATCATAATGAATACACCACAGTCTGCACACTATTTATTTAAACAAAAGGTCTTTGATATTTTCCCAGATCTAAATCTTCTAGGCAAATAACTGTAGGAATTCCTTTGTTAGACTTTGCTCAGAATACTGAGGGACTGGTGCAAGGATGTTTTGAGTTTACTGGAATGAAAGCTGTGGGTACAGGGTGCCACCGAGCTGGTGGAAAACTGCTGCTAGGGCACAGATAGATACTGCTGAAGGTCTGAAGAGATGAAACTTGGCAGATGTTTCTATTAGAGATAACGAGTGTATAGGAGCCAAGTAAAAAGAAGGTAAGTTTTGCTCGAATACCTGTTTGCATCTCGATAAGCTGTTACTAGCCAATAGCTTAATATACACAACTGTACCAATAGCTTAATATACACAACTGTACCAACCAATTACTATATGACATAATGTAAAAGGCTTTGGATTTTAGAGTATATAAGTTGACACTTTGCACTCAATAAACGGACACCTTACTTGTATCAAGTAGAGCCCCATCTCTCCATCGCTGTTAAGTTGGTGCTCTGTTGTAAGGAAGCAAAACAGGCAGTGAGCTCCACAGCGCTGAATAAACTGCTGGAAGAAGCAGGAAATTACTTCAGCTAAATTTGTCTGCAGAGACAAGTTTTATCTTACTAGTGCAAAGGAATCTATCCGTATAGACGTTTCAGACCATCTTTCCTCTAATATCTGAATATATATATGCAATGTATCTTTCATGTAAATATTTAGACATTCTTCCTTGGGAGAAATGACAAAAAACACCTAGGAGATGTCTTCTGTGACTAAGATGTGGGATGAGAAAGATGTGGAAAAGAAGGGGGAGGGGGATGGGGCAAATTTTAAAAGAAGATGTAAAATATCACAACAGCCTGAAACATTGACTCTTTTGTAGATCTTCATCCCCCTACAGTATCTTACAGTACATGTAAGGTAACTGACTGCTGCAATTGCTCACTAGAGCCACCTCTTTAATTTGGACTTCTTTTCTCCCATTTTTAGTACTCTCAGAGAATCTTAACTGTCAGTCTAAGCAGATCATCTTCCATAGATTCTATCATTTTTAATAGTACCTAAATAATTACTTGAGTTGCTACTAGTATTATACTTTCACCACCTTATTTGCCAACAGAGTGATCACCTCAGAATAGATTTCTTGTATAAGAGTCCTTCTGGTCTATGTTTGCTTTTGTTTTGCATTTTCCAACTTATTAAATGCAAAGCTCCATGCAGATTTTACTGGATACAAAGTTTGATGCCTAAAACTCAAACTGGCCTTTTCACATGCTGATAATGGCAAATTAAATAAACTGCACACTGATCTTTCCTTTTAAAATAAAATTAAATAAAATTAGTTGCCACCTTTGAATCACAGTCTTAATTTTTTTGCTCATTCAAACCAGAAGCAATCCTTTAAAAAAACATAGTTTGAATGTTCCATCCCTTCATATTTTATCTAGGGGAAGAACAGTTAAAAAAAAACAAACAACAAATCAGAACATAGTCTTGTTGGTTATGTTTTACAAAAATGTTATGTGATGATACTTTGCCCCAGGAATTCACTTGCAGGACATCACACTGTTGCCGTTGCTTTGCAGAGCCCTATAGGTTATTTTAAAAGAGAATCATATTTACCAATGAAGCTGGCTGGGATCATCTTTAACTGCCTATAAAATGTAATACTAAAACATATGTCTGTTTTTTCTAACTGGTACCACCATTATGACCTTGGGCCACTTACAGCGTCTCTATTTCCACATTTTATTTTCCCAGAAATAAGTCTAGTATGATAGAAACATTAAAAAATGAATAACTGCTATAATATCGGGAGATATGCTCCTGTTACTCTGCACCTAAATAAGCTTTAAGATGGAAAGAGATGGTGCTATATTTTGATCCAAATATATATCTGAAATTCATCATTGCTTTCCCCAGAATGGGAGCTATAGCATTTTATTCCATGATGGACACTATGGTGGGGGGGAAGGGTGTAGTTATCTTGTATAAGCCCAAGGAACAGATACACTAAACATAAATATACTTCGTACTGTGTAGAGGAAGATTAACCTCTGCAAAACTGTATTTGATGTTGCTCTGTAACTGCTATGATTTTCCAGACAATAACAGAGGCTCAAAGAGATAAAACTACTTTTACTGCTAAATTCAATATTTTGTTTTCCTGTTTATCAAAGCATTGTACTGTTCTTTCAAACAGAATAAGAAAATTTAATTAGTCCAAACATTACTTTAAAACAAAAAAGATCAAATTGTTTTCATGCTTCTTTTATCTTTTCTATTGTCTTAGAAGTGGAAAAATTTCCCCCCACTCAGTTTCCTAGTATGGCTTGAAAAGTTCAGAAATGTGAAATTCAGGATATATTAGAAACTAGAAATGCAAACCTGTTGATTAGAAACTATTAATGATGGAAAACTCCATAAATATTAATTTGAGACATGAATGCAATGTTTCTGAGAAGTCTGAGACTGATCAGTCAAGGGTTTGTAAACTTAACCTTTCCTGAAGGGAGTTTCATAGAAATTACTTTGTATGCAAGTTGGCAGAGAATGGGTCACTGCTACCTGCAGCACAGGTGCACTGAAGGAAATGTGTTGGAAGCTTTCCACGATGACACAAAAAATCTGCCTCAGTATGCAGTTTCCAGCAAATGACTGTGAGCTGCTCTGGTGTCCAGACAAGGTGCCTTTCACATTTATCATCAAAATCTCCACCAAGTTTCAAGTGAAGAGCAAAAATAAAGTTTTATCCAATACTAGGGCTTGCTCAGGCTGGTCAGCTCCACAATTTTACCTTTTGTGCAGGCTCATGGTTCTGTCAAAGCTCAGAGAGAAAATTATGTGAAATTCAATGCCTACCTGACATTCAAATTATTTAAATTTCACCATACAAAAGAGAACTTCTAAAATGAGAACTCCCTGCGCTTGAGAATTCAGCATTGGTTCATAGCTCCTAGAAACCTGAGGCCTGAAGGACCAATCTGACAGAGTTAATTAGACACTGCAAAGGTAAATACAGGCTCAGGATTTCGCTATTCATTGCAAGCATTCCAATCAGAAAGGCAGCAAAGGAAATTCACAATGAGGCTTCTTTTGCACTTACAGTAGACATTACGTGGCCAATATGACAGCCATTTTGTAGGAGACAGAAGCTTGTAGGTGCACAAAAGACATAGAGAGAGTCCCAGTTACATGGTTTTGAGTAGAGGCCGCTCCTATAAGATGTATTCCTCGCTTTCTGCACATATGCAGAGGGATGAGCATGAAAGGATGAAGTAGTAGAGTGTTAGCAGATATTCAGTATTTTCACTGGTTCATTTAGGAGACAGTATACATCTATCAAGGTTACCTTTTCCAACCAAAACTATTCTGATTCCCTGATAACCACCGTGGGCATTCAGAGTTTCTGCATAGGTTCCACTGTCAGTGAGATGTAGAATCAGAACCAATGAAGTGAAAAAAAAAAAAAAATTCTGCCTGGCAGAGCAGCAAGAAAAAACCTCATGAGGAAAAGAGAATTACCATGGAATTTTCCTCTTCTGAGTTTTTATAGTGCAATCTGAGAACAGTGGTAAAGAAATTTCTCTAACTTACTGCTGAAGTGACAAGCCTCCTTGACACCCAGCTGGACAGACACCATAGAGATGGGGACACTAAAGTGCTGGAAATTAAGAGTCTCAAATCTCATTTCCTGATTTTCAGAGGGGGGTGGGGAGATCATAAATCTAGAGTGTTCTTTAAGGAATAGTCAACAGAAAAAGCCAGTGTTCAATCATCTTGGATTCAGAAAGATCAAATGGCTCATATCAGATACCTGTAAAGTGTGGAGGACCTAAAAATGAAGACCACATCTGAAAACAGTAGTTTCACTCATATGTTCAAAGCTGCGTATTAAATTAATACATGATAACAGCTTTATTCAGTTCCCCTGTTGTTGAAATTACCTTTTTGCCAGTAATAGAAAAGGCAGAGAAGGATTCACAAACACATCACCCAAGTAGAACTAGCAGCAGTAATTGGTATGTGCTCTTCAGTTAAAGTTCATCACCTATTTCTGAAAGAGGCAGACACACATTCACCAGGCTAAGTTAAAAGCTATCAGCCTTGCTCTGTAAAGCAATAAGCATTCTCAAATCACTTCCAAACCATCCAGGCATTGCTTGTTCACATCAGAGCACAAAAGCTTTCCTGTGCCTGGGAATGCTCAGTATGGTTATGAGGCTCTATGTGTGACATGACTCAAATTCATTTTTTACAGCTTGTGATATGTGCATTGCTGTCAGGACAATATTTTGATATCTTCAGAGATGAATACAGGGTTCCTTAAGTGCCAAGAGAAACACCAGCTATCTAAGGAACAGAACACTGAAAATCTGTAGGAGGTTTTACATTTTCAGCTGCAGACACATTTCCATCACAAGGGAAGCTGGAATGGTAATTCAGCACTAGCTTAGTAGAGCTAACAGTTTTGCATCAGCTGAAGAGGCTATCTAAATTTGTGACCAGGGGCCATAAATGACATAGAAGAATTTTGCACCTCACAGTGCAGAATTTTCTTGCTCTAACACATCCTTGGGCTTGCCATTCTGTTTAAAGAGGTAGCAATGATATTCATTACACTGCTAAATGTTAGTAGACTGCTTTCTGTAATGTCATAATAATTTCAACGACATATTTTCATGGGCCAGATGGCATTCCTTATGCTTTTATTTCTCAGAGATAATATCTGCTCCAAACTCAAACTCTCCTTATTTTTCACAACAAGGACAATTAGCTATTAGGGTAATCTCCTCAGGGAAATGGTGGAGTTGCCAGCATTCACAGTTTTAAGATTTGGCTGATCAGGGCGCTGAGACATTTTGTCTAAACTGTGTTTTTTTTCAAGACAGTTTGGAGCAGATGATCCTTGAGGTTCCTTCCAACCTGGCAGTCTATGATTATATCACCTATGTCATATTAGCTTTAAAAAACTTACACGTTTTCCTGATCCCATTGCAAACATTCCATTCTATTACTTAATTGCATAAAGTTGTTGAAGATTGTTACATTTGGAAATTTACTAGGAAATAGAACTATTTTCCTTTGTGTCTTTGTACCCATATTTTAAAATCACAACTGTCAGCAGTGAAACACAGAAATGGCTATACACAATAGCAGATTGAGCAGTGCTTCTGTCACACTATACAGTAATTGGAGATGGTTTGGATGTGATAGATTTCCAAAATTAGCATGGGAAAGAAAAATGAAGCAAACATACCAGAAGAACCAAGTATCCAGCTATATGCAATGACAGCTTGAACCTTGTGGTTCAGATTGATCTGCTTTTTTTTTTTTTTTTTTGTGAAACTTCAGATGGTATTTCTTGTAAAACTATTTTACCAGTATTTATTTTCAGTGTAAGTCACAGAATCACAAAATTAGCTAGGTTGGGAAAGACCTTTGAGATCATTGAGTCAAACCTATCACCCAAGTCAAGACATGCAATTAGCAGGTCCTACTCTTCATAGAACTCAAAACATAAATCACCAATCCATGTAATAATGCAGATCTGGTCAGTGCTCAGTCAGGAGACATTGCCTTTACTCTCTCTAAGATGAACCACAATGTCAAAATATATGGCAAATAGTTTTAACATCAGCTAAAACTTTTTCCAGTTCAAGTTCAGAAGCTGAGAAACCCTAACAAACTTGAAAGTCTATTTTAAATAGATCATGGAATTCCCTCCTGATTCTAATATGAGACAGACTGTTTCACTTTCAAAGGACTCATTTGGTTCACCTTTCTCTCATTTGCATGACTTCTGTGCATAAGTAGGAAGTTCAAACTTAAAATAGGGGTTCTTTTCTAAATCTCAAGTTTGCCCTTTTCTTCCTCAATAAAGCCTTTCTTGTATAATCAGCTCATTTTTCAGATTTTTTTTTTACTATAGAAATTGTTTCTTTTGGGGGTTGTACCTCTTTGTATTAATTTTATTTAATACTATATCCAATGTACTTTGTAACTTCTTTCCTTAGGAATAAAGTCTTAGAAAAAAGAAGAGAGAACAAGAATGATAAAGTTTCCATCTCTCTAAACTTTTTTTCTTTTTTTCACAATCTATGCATGTGTAATAGCAAAAAACATCCCTGCTGGGAATGCTACATTTCAAATTGAAAACTGACAATAATCCAACTGAATGCCAGCAAACCACACTTCCACAAACCTGAAAAAATGCAGCAGATTTAATAACAAGGGAAACAAAACAGAGTTGCAGTTCAGTCATCAATAAAACATACTACCATAATAAGAAATGTACAAACCAAAAGGTTAGTATCCACCTTACAAGATTTAAAATGCAAATGTTGATAACTGACTCTGAAGGAATCCATTATACAGCTAGCGGGGTCACAGATACCAAGAACATGCTCTTTAAAACTATATTGAAAAAAAGAAGTTGCAAGCAAAGCTTTATACAGGTACTGCCAACCAAAAGGTACTGCCAACCAACTCATAAAAAGGACAACACACTTTTAATTATTTGTGCTGTTTAAAACAGAGCACTAAAAGATATATTCATTCTACCTGTCTGTAAGCAAAATGGAATTGCATGGCCCATAATAAAAGAAGCATCTGTAAGGCAGCATCTGGAGAAAATTCACAGTTTGAAATCAATAGGAACAGATAACTAGCTGGGAATTTCTCTAAACTACTGACAGGCTTTTAGCCTGAAAATATAAGAAAATCCTCAATTACCAAATGTTCCCACTGTTATTGCAGTGTTGCAAACAGTTGAAGTGATGACTGGGAACTGGCCTGCCTTATGCAAGGACTGGAATAGTCGACTTGTAACTGGCAACACAGATTCAACTGTGATCAATGCCAGCAGCCAAAATATAAAAACCTGATGTTTACCTGGGAAATTTGCCCTGTGAAAGCAACCCGTGTTTTTAACAGAGGACTACAAAATGGCCCAAAGGACTGTGTGGAATGAAGATAATTCTTCAACTACCATGTGATTTCCATGTCAAAAAATGTTTGCCTGTCAATTCATCAGTTTTCCAGTAAAGCAGAAATAATGGTTCCCTGACTGAAATTTTTTTCCTGTTTGTTTGTTTTGCTTCTGTGAATATAAATCACACCTTAACAACAAATACAACAGATTGTAATCTACCATAATCCAGTCTCTAACATCAGCAGCCTAACACAAGGTCCTCAAATGCTCATCAGAAGAGAGTTGGTAATAATACTATTACAGCTGGTTTTGTTCCTCTCGTATTGGCTTGTTCCTGCTCTGTTCTTGGCAATCCAAGGCTGCTTCACATCACTCTTCAAATGGCTTTTGCCAGCAAAACATGAGATGAATAAACCACAGCATCTCTTCTTTCCAAATTCAAAACCAAAACAAAACCTGACAGGTCAAGAACTTAACAGAAGGTGGAACTGGGCTGTCTATTCTATCTATGCCTCTGCTACAGACTCCTCCCAAATGCAAGTGACTCTTTCTACCTATTTCCAGTGGTTATCCTGCTCTTCAGTACCACAAAAGGGTTGGATCAAGAGTTCAAAAATACCAGAAGTGAGCTCTGTGTAGATAATAAATAATCATCCAGATGTTCATGCTCAAGCCAGCAAGTGGACTGCCTTTAGAGTTAAAATAATGATTTTTTTTTCTGATTATATGGATAATGTCATTTTTAATGAAGTGCTCTAGAAATTATTCTTATTCTTCAAAAGCTTTTGTCACAAGATGGTGTCATTACATCAAGCCCCAAACATTGTCATTGAAAGAGAAATCACCTTATAAAAACTGTTTGGAAATACACTACACAAAAATTTAGTAATGAAACACTAAAGCAAACTGCAGAAGCTACATACTTTTTACTTCTTTTGCAGGAAAAGCCTGTTGTTTTGATATTTACTTTGATGTCCTTTCTTGTTAACAGAGGCATCTCTGGATTTCCATATTCATACAAACCCTGTGCCTGCTGTTGAATATGGAACACTGATAATTTTGCCCTTCTAGCTAGACTTGTAAACCTCAACTTTCATCTGTTTTATTAACCTCCATATGCTATTCTAAGACCAAAAGTAAAGACATTGCTACCAAATTTGCAGTGTTTGACTGCAAAAAGTACGTTACTGTTATAGAACAGTTCAAGAATTCAGGTATCACAGGAAAAAAAGTAACCCATCCAACCCAAGAAGTAGATACATTCAGCAGATGTCTAATTCTAAAGACATGTATCCAAACATAAGCAGCAAAAGATCCATGTATTCTTTTCATTTACTCTAAATGTTAAGATGCCTATGATTTTTCTTCCCCTGTGTTTTCTTAGAGGTTTTGTGCACTTTCGCATTATACATTAACATATCAATAAAAATATTATAAAACCCCAGAAGGTCTGAACTTGATGGAGGAGGATATAAAGAAGGGTGAAAAAAAGAATATAAATGTGCCTTCTTTTTCTCCTAGTATGCTGATGAACTACCAATTTAAAGGGCTAAAGGTCAAAAATGTGCAAAGAATTGATTTTTAACAGAATTAAGTATATGTCTCTGATATTTTAGAACATATATTCTTTAATGCAGGTGGGAAAATAGGTATTTCCTGTGCAATTGTACCATTCATTAATATCATTGCAATATGATAATGGTAAATTCATGAGATACTCATTCAAGTAAGATTTGGACCACTTGCCTTTTTAAAAATCAGTACATTTTTTTGTGTTCTTATCAGTAGAATTTGTTTCCAGAGAGTAAGTACATTGAAAAAGATATTTCCTTCCAAAAATCTCAGTCATCATTTCAACTGCCTTCATACACACTGAATCGATCTCAGACTTGCAGTTCAAGCTCTACAGTTTGTTATTCTGTCTACGCTGAATTTGCAGTACTATACATTTTATTACTGAATGGAAAAAACAAAACAAAACAAAAAAACTTGGTCACATTACATTAACAGATTTTGTATTCAGACTTTTTGCATTGTTTTTTAATAATACACTTTCAGTATGTAATCCAGTGCATTTAATTTTACACTTACAGCTATGTTATTTCCATCAACTTGTTCCCTCACACAAAGTATTGTGGTATAAAAACTCCAACAGATGCATTTTGTCTGAATAGGAATTTCATTAAATCAATAAAATTTATATCCTCAGATTTCTGAAAAATATTGTATATTATACACAGTCAAAGACTAAAATAAAAGTGCCTTAAACATAATACTATTATTTGCTTTTGATCTCTTAATAGATGTGCACTGAATTTTTAAAGAAAGAGAAAATTACTTCTGGGCTGTAATCAATTTCATAAGAGGGCATTCAGGGTGGAGTTGGAAACTGTGCATTTGAAGCAGCATTGCACAGAACTGCTAACCACCAGAAGATGGAACAAAAGGCCTCTAGTTTTGCTGTCATTGCTGCAGGCATAAAGGTGATACACAGGAAGCTCAATAAATCTGAGAACTGACCATGCATTTCCAGATTAATAATCATAGTGTATATACTGTCAAAAGGAACATACATATCTTTTGACTCCTCATACATTCTTCTGTCCCCCAACTTTGAGTCTTTATATATGCCCACAATTTAAATCCTCCAAATGCATTAAATGGGATTTCTATTTAATAAAGCCTTAAAAAGTGAATAAAGCTGATCATGCAGAATAATCCAAAAAGACAACACAAAGAGTGTTCATAAAGCCTGGGAAACTGAAGAGATCCAAGAATGATAAAATTACTAAATAATAGTTGAACATGAATAGAATGATATTTGGAACAGCATTACTGAGATTATATCATTTTCCAATTAATTTTGTTAAATGCAAATAACTTTAGAACTAAGATTCTGCTTTTCATCAAATTAGATTTGCTTTACAGTTTTCTTCCAACCGACTGAAGAAAACCAGTTTGCTAACTTTAAGTATTTAAAGAAGCAAATTCTGGGACTAATTCATTTAAGGGTGGATAAAGTCAATGCTAGAGATTCCAAATCTCCCAGCACAGTTTTAGCTTTGACCAGCTCTAACAGTGTTTCCACGCACATCAATATGAAAGGGATATAGTCTGAAAACACTGGGCCATTTTAACATTGTTTGGACAGCTAAAATTTAAAGTACAGTATGTGTCAGGAAAAACAAACAAAAAAAACCCCTACTAATCTTTAAGATTAAAAGCTACTACTTTTTAAAAAGGTTTAAGTATTTAAAACTGGCAAGCAGGTCAAGTAAAAGGGCAGGCACACAATAGTATGACTAAATGGTCAAAACTAAATCACTGGCACATATACCCATGGTATTACTTTACTTTAATTAAAATTAAATTAAACTCAAGCTTTTTTTCTCAGCCCAAACAATACCAGCAATACTCAGCCTGTCTTTTTGCAATAGTTTTTCCCAGAAGAAAATTGAGGGATTTTTTTTCCTATTAAGAAATAATATATTCTTTCACCTCAAATTAATTCAGAATTGATTGATGGGAAAATTAAACCTAGGGCAGAAAGAAATTGTGGACTTTTTTTTGGCCAATGGGGAAACACTGTACAAAACTGTGGTGTGCAGAGACATCTGTTGCTATGGAAACTGTTTTGCAACCTTAAATGTGACAGCAAGTACCAGGTGCCATCTATAATGAGACTTTAAGGTAATTACAAAATGTAAATAAAGTTTGCTTGCAAAGCAATTTAACAATAAGAATGGACTGAAACCAGGTATCATCTGCAGGCCTAAAGGACAAACCTCTGTCTGAATAACATGCTGGGGAGAAGGTGCAGTGGTGGTGGCCAGTTCACAGCTCACATGTCACAGTGTGGCTGAACAGATCCTGCTCACAGCTCCCATGCTCAAGGGAAGGATCCAAGCTGTGCTGTAGGACAGGAGCTTCAGAGCATGAGTGAAAAGAAGGATGCACCTCTGGGACAAACAAGAGAGAACAGACATCAGGCTTCACCTTGTGGCTCCCAGAAAAACATCTTTTGCTCTCTTCACCTGCTGCAGTTTGAGAATCCTGTGTACACTGCTGGCTGGTGATCAGAAATTATGCCACCTGGCATGAAGTTTCACAGGGAAGTGGGGGAGAGGCTGAGTGCCTGCAATCTGTTTAGATGCAGTTCTTGCTACAATGGTTTCTGAAAGATTGAGTAGCTTCAAGGTGGATGTGGTTGACATGAATTCTAGGAAGCCCATATAGAGAATCCAAAAGCATTCTGTCCTCTAACAGTGCTGAAAGTTAAGGGTTTATTCTAAAGAGGGCACACCAAGACATGGGAATTCAGATGTTTAGGTAGGTAAGGAACACGACTGTACTGTGGCAGAGAAAGAACGAAGACTGCACTAGGGCCTGGCTTTAAAAGGCACAGAGTCATGTAAAAACAACTTACATAGAGCTGGTGTGTTCTTGGTTAGGGGAGAAGTTCAAAGTATAGTGGGAACATAAGCAAATGAGTAGATTTGGGACACATTAAGACTCACCTATGAAAGTCTGCTTGCCTGTGTTGAAGAAAGTGGTTCTTTGTCCCTGAGCTCGAAGAACTCCCACACCTTTTAGAGAGGCTCTATTTTCAGGGCAGAGGCAGTGTGAAGCTAACACACCAAACTCATTTCTACCTTTTCTCACAGATAACTTACACAGCCCTAGTCCTTACAGTAACGTGTGCCAGGTCTAAAAGCAGCTAATGAACACATCAAGTATATAGGATCTACAAGCCTGAGAAACGAGATGGAATTGAGAAGTCAATTGAACTTTCTCCAAATCAGGACATTTTGGTAGATACATTTTTACAGTATTTCCTTGAAGACTCTAAAAAGTTCCATTGGTTAAATTTAACTATGTTCTATTAGATACATTTGAGTTTCTTAGCTATTCAAACCAGTACTCAGAAATTCTGAACCAGTACCTGTTTACAGAACCTTCTCAGAGCCACCTCTTTCACTTCAGGGGAACAAAAGAATTGCCTATAATATTGACTTCACCTCTGTCAAGGGTATGGCACTCCAGGAAATCATCACAAGGAGAAGGTCAGTCCCATCTGCCTTCACCCTCCTGCAGCACAAACTGATCACTGTAACCAACTGAAGGCTACGTTAAGGGGTATCACCTCAGCTGCCAGCAGTTGCAACCTCCTAGTTTGCTCAGATGTTTCTAAGTCTCCTAACATTAACGAGCTGACATTGAAAGAGACCATTACAAAAAACAAATGGGCTGCATTAAGAGAAGCGTGGCCAGCAGGGCAAGGGAGGGGATTCTCTCCCTTTACTCTGCTCTCATCACACCCCACTTGGAGTAAATTCCCTCCCTTTACTCTGCTCTCATCAGACCCCACTTGGAGTACTGTGTGCAGTTCTGGAGCCCCCAGCACAAGAAGAACATGGAACTGCTGGAGAGAGTCCAGAGGCAGGCCACGAAGATGATCAGAGGGCTGGAGCACCTCTGCTATGAGGACAGGCTGAGGGAGTTGGGGCTTTTCAGCCTGGAGAGACCTTATAGTAACCTTCCAGTATCTGAAGGGGGCCTACAGGAAGGCTGGGGAGGTACTATTCACAAGGTCTTGTAATGACAGGACGAGAGGTAATGGGTTCAAACTGGCAGAGGGGAGATTTAAACGGGATGTTAGGAGGAATTTCTTCACAGTGCAGGTGGCGAGACACTGGAATGGGTTGCCCAAGGAGGTTGTGGCTGCTCCCTCGCTGGAGGGGTTCAAGGCCAGGCTGGATGACGTCTTGAGCGACCTGATCTAGTGGGAGGTGTCCCTGCCTATGAAGGGGGTTGGAACTGGATGATCTTTGAGGTCTTTTCCAACCTAAACCATTCTGTGATTCTACGAATGCACTTATAATAAGAAAACAAAAAACATTCCAAGCACACCCACTTGCCATAGGGGTCTCTGGGTTGCAGCCTGCAGAAATGTCTTTCTCATTACAATCACAAAAACTGCAAACCACTCCATGACTGCATTTACTGAGATGCATGCAACTGCTTCCAGCCACTTAGTGCATGTTTCTAAGGGAAGCACTAGAAGTCATGTCTTGTATTCCAGACACGACATCAAAGGAATTTCACTAGAGCTTTACAACACATTTATCAGAAAGTCAAGTAATGGCAAACTTGACAAAGAGCCAACACTAAAAAAAAGCAAAAGCACATTCATATGTCCCTGTAGTGCTAGTGGGGGAAGTGGGGGGAGAAGAGGTGCGGTGGAACATAATCATTTATCTCAATTATTGTCTCTTTTCCTAAATCAGTTTTGACAAGAATTACATTTCATAATATCCATTATTCTCTCAGCTTTGTTTGGTTTATTTCTCTCACTCCACATTACAAAGTTCATTGATGTCTCCCTAAACCACACCTCCTGCTACCAGTGACAAAGAACGAACCCTAGGATAGATAGATCACTAACACCCACACATGGTGTTCTCACAAAAGTGGTGATATTCCCATTGAGCACAGAAGCGCCTCAAAGGAAATGTGTTTTTTTCCCTCAGGAAGTTCACAGATATGAGAAGGCCCCGGCACACCAGGAAGGCTTATCTGAAAATTATCCATATTATTTTAGTAATGCATAAACATACACCAACAGAAAAAGCAGGAGTAGGGCAAAAATCTTTTCTGCCTTGGCAGCATTCTTTAAAGAGCAAAACAAAAATATTTTCAAAGTGGCTATTGCAAATCGTTTTTAAAATTATCTTACCTCAAATACATAATGACCTTTTCTTGATATCTTTGCTATTAGTGTAGTTATGGGACTCATAAGCTATTGCATATTTGATTTTTTTGAAATATGTTTTCAATAAGTGACAGAACTCTATCCTAAAGAGAATCACTTGAGAATTAGGCAGTTTTGCTAAATACAGGAATATACTTTTCTATTGTGATGTTCTCGGGAATATAGCAATATAGAAACTCTGATTCCACAAATAAAAAGTTAAAAAAAAAAAAAAAAAGCTTTACCATTTTGTTGTAAAAACTGAAACATATCCCAGTACAAGTGTGTTGTAGCATCTCTGTTTGTTTTAATGAAGCTACTGAGTTGGTTCTCCTATTTATCTTTCAATTTCTCACCTTGAGAAGGTCCACCCTGCAGTAAAAATACTAACGGCAATAGTCATTCCTCTAATTGCTTTGACTAAGACAAAACTGCTTTTTGTATGTGATCTGGCAATAAAAATCTAGAACCTAAATATTAAACATGAATAGGATCTATTTGAGTCGTACTGCACCCTTCACAAGAAGCTTTGTATAAAGCAGCACATATCACAGTCTGTCCTTTCTATATTTTTGCATCACACAATTTAGACTTTGAGTTTTACTATAGAAGAAAGTGATCCAAAAAACACCTGTATGTGCATCATGAATTTCTGTCACAGGGATTATGATTTTCATTACCCTTTTTCATGATTCACAAAGAAAAACTAGTACAGCTGTCAGATATCAAGTAGTGTGTAAAAATCCATTACCATATTTGCCAATCACAGCAAAATAAATGGAAATTATACTGAATTTGGTTTGATGAATTTAAAAATCAGTAGCATTTCATGTAGCAGAAAATTCTTTATTGTTGCAAGGTTCCTGAACTAGGAAGCTGGAAAAAAACACTAAAGGTAATCTGGAAACTCCAGATAAATCAGACAAATATTTCCAATTATGCATTTGACTTCTAGTTTGTTTACTGTCTCCAGAACTGGAAGCTAGTGCCAGTAACACAGATGTAACAAAAAGAGCTTTATACTAGCTGCTGATCTAACTCCATTGAAGACAATTAAACTAATCTGAATTTGCTCCAAGGCTTTATCACTTCAGCCTTGTCTTCTCAAATAAATCAAACACTATTCAAGAGAGAATTCAACAAAGTTACAGTGAGGTTATTTGGGATATATTAAAAAGAATTTAATGTGACAACAATGGATGACAGCTCACAAATTTGTTCTTTTGCTTTAAAAATGCATAACATCTGCCAATCAATGTAACAGAGTGGAAGAAATCTCAGGGAAGATCATCTGAATGCATAGATATGCTAAGTTTCTAAAATAGATTTTCTACACATAGTACTTCAAAGACTGAAAATTCTTGGGTTATTTGAATTAATTCACATAGAAAAAATTACAACTATATATTTCTGAAAAACTAAAAAATTTACTGTAAATACATTAGCAATTGTGTGTGTGTGTGTGTGTTTAGTTAAAGACTGGTCATTAAGATAGAAACTAATGTATTATTCTCTCATTTAATAACAGGAGGGAAAATACCAATCCACATGAGAAAAGACACCATGAAAGAGACACGAACATTCAAATAGGTAGAATCTGCAGCAGTTATAATTATCCCATACTCCTGGGTGCTGGGCTGAAAAAGGCCCCCTAGAATTACTTTATATGCTTGCCTCCAGCAAATTTATGGGGATGTGGGAATGTTCAAAGGTTATTTTACAGATTCAGTTTATCGATTTCTTTTTTTTTAAACTTTGTATGCCATATCAACAATGATACAAACCAATATTTTATTACAACAATTTGGTTTATTGACTCTTTAAACCTCTCAACCACAAAGCAGATAACTAAGATGATTCCTTCCCTGCTTTATTTTCACATCTCTGCCAGTAGTGAGGTAATAATCAGATACTGTGGACACAGAGGGAAGGAAATCCTAACTAATGGTCACGAAAAGACTAAATGCCTTCAACTATTTCTTCTAAGTTTTAGAGAGATTTCCCAGTGCTGTTCTTATAACTGATCTTAGAGTCTTAAAAAAATCAATTGAAAGGAAAAATCCTTGTTCCAAAGTGCTTGCAGTAAATACTAATGAGTTTGGTACTTCCTTCAGACAGACAAACTCACTAGCCAGAAGAGCTCAGCAAAGCAATGCTTTCAAGTTCAGTGACTGAGCAATGGTGAAAACAATGTAGCATCAGCATAACAACAAAGAAAGATGACTTCATTCAAGCATGTCTACACAACAATCTTGAAGTTCAGATCCTTTCCCAGTTCAGCCAGCTGGACAAGACAATTTCTCTGACATATGGTCCACAGCTAACAAAGGTTCCAGCCATTCCCACAGAGGGGTTGTGTTAGATCTCTGCCAGTCTGAGCATCTTATCCCAGGCCTTGCTGATATTTGTAAATCAACATCCTTTTCTTCTGAAAACAAATAGAATCTAAATTTGCTTTACTCATTAAAGTATAACTTCTTGTAATGCCTTTGATAAAGGTCTTTCCTATAATCATTGTAGGTTTCATGTCCTTCACTCAGAGCATAAAAATTGTATTTCTTCAGGGTCATTTTCACCCCATTTTCAGTAAAAATCTTTTGGAAGCATATAGTTTTCAGTAGTTCTGCCCCACAAACAGGATATGCACCTACAACAATTTCCTCCTATGTATTCAAATCGTTTTCATGCAGAAGCCAAAACTAATATTATTAAAAGTATAATAATGTCTTCATCTTAATACTTTCCATATTTTCTCCAGCTATTTGCTCCCATGTAGACAAACAATTTTTCAACCTCAACAATTCCACAAAGATCCAGTTAATGCCATTCATCTCCCTGACCTTTTTACCTGCATTAACTTCTCCTGGTTTAGTCTGCATTTTCACAAGATGAAACATGTAGGAGGTATGCAGTAGTGGCTATAAATAGCCGTTGACAATTATTCTTGCTCTGACCTTTCTGTCACTCATTCTTGCCAATGTTCCCTCTCAGGGTAGAAAAATGACAATTTTGTCAGTGGTGTTTCTCATTTCTACTCTTTTTTTTTTTTTTCCCTCTGCAAAAAAACCTCAGTAAATCTTTACAATTAAATTACACTTTTGTTGTTGTTGTTAACCAAGAACTAGTGCTGCACATGCAGCTTCCTAATTATAACTTATATACACACACACACTCCTACTGTACACATTCTCATACTGTTCCTCTCTCTCTCTGATCTTTTCCCATCCTGCTGCATTCTTTATATTCTGTCCTTCTGAACATATTTTTGTACAATTGGAAAGAAACTCAGGATCCTCCTATAAAGTTTAAAGTTCCTATTAATGACTATTAGCATATGCTTGTTTGTTTTAAAAGCCTGTTTTGTTTTCTAAGAAAAAACTATTTTAAACATACCAATATTTAATGTTGCATGAAACAGAAGTGCATAAATAAATTAGTTGAAATCACTGTCCCTTCAGCTCTTGCAAGATAATCTTGAATGAAAGATCTGAAAGCCATAGCTTGCAATTAGAAGTGTACTAATTTTTTTTTTAATTCACTTCATATAAAACCTTGATAACAAGTTTTCCAGTGCAAACACTGCCTGATCTGTTTTGTGAGTTCAGCACATTAAAAAGCAACAATGCAATATTCTTGAATATAAGCTTAAAAACAGAGTAGTAAAGTTACTTGCAAATGTTTACACACAAAGCCACACAGCATGACTCTGGCAGACTCTGCCATCAAAGCACATCCCTGTTGTACAACTATATTACACACAGTCATCTTTTTTGTTTGTTTGGAACATTCCTGTGGAAGCAAAAGTAAGAAATATACATTGTAGATGCTACTGGGTAGAAAGAACTGATGTGAGGATGAGACAATGTGCAGGTTTACCTTGAAAAAGTTAAGCAAATATTTTCTAACTCTTTCCCTTCTTCTTATTCTATGTTAACGCTGCACAATTCTAACGGCTGTTAAACATTTGTAACCCCCCATCCAACAGAGGTTTGTATAAACCTGAAGTTTTAATCTCATGGTCTCTGGATGCCCAGCAGGAGCTCTGCAGTATTTATAAAAGCATTATATGTAACGGAGATCAGAAAGTCCATTATTGGCAGGTTTAAACTTTCACTTTAAATATGCAGGTGGCCCACAAGTGGGAAAAAGTTTGGAAGACCCTGATATGTGAGGCAAGACTCATGACATGGGTCACAATCTGCCAACTATAACATTACACTTTCTCCATTAATATTATGACAGTAGTCTGTGAGGAGACAATAGATCAAAATTTGCCTATGAAACTGTGCTGATTCTTTGTCAATATGTTCTGAGCAGTTCAAATTACATCATCCATATGCTAACCTCTATTAATTTTATTTAAATGCCATGCTGCTTGGGGGAATATGGTGGTTCTGATTAATGATTGTGAGGTGATTTTCTGCAATTAATATTGTTTATTCATTTTTATATTCAAACTTTTCCACCCCTGACCACTTTATTCAATAATAAACAGGTTCTTTTATAACGGTCATGGAACGCATTACATAAATTATATCTAGATCTAATATTAACTATCAATATGCATAAATTATCAGATTAAATTGAAATTAATTAACTAATTAACTGGAAGATAAGGTTTTTGCAGTTAATTGCCACTTGGTCACTAGATGGACTCAGGGTCCCTTTCTGCTTAAGGCAGAAGGCTAAGTAATGACAAAGCTTAAGGTATTTACTCACAAATATTATTTTCTTGACTTGTGAGGCTAGTAAGGAATTGAGACAGTACTCAGAATACTTGCAGGGAGTTCTGTCCATTGCCTTTCTGGCTCATCTGGCCACTGGCCATTGCTGCTGAGACTTCTAATTCACCCAGGGGAGGGGAAGCAGATGGATTCTAACCTGATCCTGGCTTTCAGCAATCTATGTGCCTTCAGACTTGCTCATCTTCAGGAGATGTAGAGCTACTCCAGTAGGCACAGGCAGATGTCTTGCAATGTTTCTCGAAGAGTGTGTATCTCACGCTGGCTGTTGTATCCAGCTATCACATGAAAGAACTGAAGTTGGTCCTGGTAAACTCAAAACGGTTCTAGGATGAAACATAGCTTATATTGCTATATATAATAATGCATTAGCATTGCTGGTAGGCACCACAGGCAGGGATACAGCAGAACATAGAATAATGGCGAAAGCATGGCAGAAGTGCATTGTGTTACCTGCTTATCTGTTTATGTGTCAAAACCTGAGATTGTTTGGACATTTGGACATAACTAACTTATCCAATCAGTGTGGCAGTTAGCCAAAGATACCATATTTGGGTGAAACCACAGGTTTGCTATAACCATAAAGGGAGAAAGCATAGGCCTAGTGCAGGCTTAGCACACACCAAGCAAGTGCATGCATCTTGTTTATCACGGATACAAGCAGGAAAAAAACAAGCCGTGTAAGCCAGAGTGCTCAGACTCCATGGCTCCAGGTCTTTTGTCCTTTTTCCCACATTTGCTTTTTCCCAAAACAGTGGGAAGGCATTAAAACACGTCTGGGCAAGCCAGCACATGTACAGGCCTATTTTGACTCTTCAGGTCTACCACAACATGGAAAAAAAAAAAAAAA
>VWZI01020014.1:348646-372740 GCA_013396835.1 Psilopogon haemacephalus
AAAAAAAAAAAGTCTATAGTATTTTCTGTTACAGCTATAGGTGGCAGCTAAATCTTGACAAACATTACTCTAAATGTTTGAGATGTTCTGTAGTTTAATTTTAATTTTCCATCTCCAAACCTCTGATCTAAGTAAAAATCTGTACTCCAAAATCCTTTAATTACTACTTCAGTAATTTTTCAGAGGGCTGATGGATGGTGACCTTTTATACAGTAAGACTGCACATCAAGTCTACTAGTAGAAGATATAAGAAATTTAGATTTGGCTTCCCTTCTCAGCTGATCAACAAACACAGCAGGTTGACAATATACAGACACATTCACTTGAGAGAAGACCACAAGTATTTAAACTTTCTCCGAAACTGTTTTAAAGCTATTTTATAATGCAGGTAACACCTATATTTCTTCAGTTTTGTAGTATTTTTAAATTCACATATGTTTACTGTACAATTTTTTTAAATTTCTGATTTGAAGTCCTACGGTAGTGAAACAGTTGAAATGGGAGACCTTTGACAAAAACAGGCATTTCTTGGGTTTGTGGTAGTGATTCATAGAAAAGGTTCTTTTTACCGGGAGAGCAAACAGCCCAATAACACCTCAGGGAATATATACAAGAGATTAAATTCTGCCCGAAGTGTAAAGCCTGAGGATTTGACATTTTCTCATCATTAAGATTTCATAGAGCCATTTGTACAAGTCAAGGACACCAGTCCTTGAATTCTGGCCCAGGTCCTATTTTTTGTAATTACTCCCTGACAGCTTAAATTTCCCTTTGACTTTGAAATATCTTCCCGCTCTTTGTACAATATCCCTGCCACTTGTTCTTTGCTTAATGTCTCTGCTTTTGTGGAGGTTCTCACTTGTACACCTTGACTTCAAGACCAAAATTAAGCTTTATTGCTTTGAACACCTCTCATTACCAGAAAGGCCACAGTCTGTTGCTGCACAGCCTCCGTGGTTTCTCACTACAGGGAGTGCTAGTGAAACTGAAAGAAGGTATCTGTCACTCTTGAATTAATTCTATTAGAGCAATGAGTTAACTTTATTCCCAATAGCTTAGAAAATCTGGGGGGGGGGTTTGTTGGTTGTGGTCTTGGTTCATTTTTTATGCTACCTCTTGAATACATATCTTGGAGGTATCTAATGCTAGAGACACACTAAGTTACTGTGATAGAAATGCCACTGACTATGTTTGGAGCCTGATACTTCAGCTGGTGATCAGGATGCTTCTACCAGCTGCAACCACTGTATGCATCTTAGCTTTTCCTCTTTCAGTTTCACTTCTTTCCCTGCACTGATAACCTCAAACAATGTTTTTCTATGACATGCAGTGGTGACATATCTTGTGAATTCTTGCAACTTCTTAGCTGACATAAGTATGTCCCCCAAGCTGTGGTGCTCTCAGCAACATCAAGGGAAGTATTCTGCAGGCAGAATTACAACAGCCCAGGTACCTGCTTCTGCTAACCTCAAGGAAAGAGCTCACAAACAACGCGTGGCTGCTAAGACAGAATTGTTGTGCAAAGTTTTTTATTCCCATTGATGAAAGATGCAGTATTCTGGGCATCCTCAGAGAACAATAACCTGCCAAAATAGCTGGCTTAAACCAGTTTTGCAGAGTAACACCCCCATTTTCACAGCTCCCTTTGCTGCTAGCGAGTGCAAAAGCTTTCACATTTTTGAAGCCTGAAGTTGCAACACAGTAAAACAGAAGAACATTACTCAGTATCTGTTGTCTTTCATTGTATTTCTAGTATCTACCTTCTTTAATAAGAAATTCGAGGGACCAAAGATCATCAAAAAGAAGCATCTGAGAGAATCCATTACCTGTCACTAATCCCAGCTGTTTTGGATGTGCTGTTCATGTCCTGTTCTCCCTGCTGACTCCACAGGAAGATAGCAGTACCACTCATCCCATCCCCACACACCAGCCTGTAACATATTTTTGCACATTTTAAGACAATTTCACTCTAAAGCCAGACTGGTCACAAGAAGCTATTTTCTTCTGCTGCCTTATACAAGTGACAAGTTTCTTTCAATTGAAATATTATTGAAAGGTACAGTCTGCCTCAGTCATCAATATATTTCTGCCTCCACCATTGTATTCAGCCATGGAAAGCAGAATAAACGACAGTTTTTCTGTGGTGCTGACCAGCAGTACTGACAGAGTGATGTAAAACTAAAAGAACATTGGTGAAATCTTGTGAATTTGATTTAGAAACATAATTGCAACTAATCAATAACATAGCAAATTAGGTATCTCCACAACCAGGCTCACTGAAGACCTCTTAATTATCTTTGGCACCTGCAGCAAATAGCTCTTGTTCTACGTGTTCCTCAGTCCTTTCAGTATAACTTTACATCCTTCTTGCTTTCATACAACGAAAGTTATTGTGTCAGCATCTCTGTGAACCTCTGAGCATCAAAGTAAGCTCACTTGCAGCACCAGGAATTGAGAGCAAATCCTTCTGGAGACAGTGTAAGCAGAGCTCACATCAGCCATGCAGACAGGTCGCTAGGATGACTCCCTTAATTATAGTTGCTTTATTTCAGGGAAAAAAAAAAAATAATGGAGATAGTTCTACCTCACTTGTCAATAGAAAGGATTTTCTTTTTTTTTTTTTAAAGGAATACTTTCACTTAAGTACAAAAACAAAATAAATACCCATTTCAACATTACACAAAAAGAATCAAAAGTTCAGTAAATGACAGTTGAATCTGATTTCATTCTTTCACAGAACACAGCATGGCTATTGGTTGTGTTAAATATCATCATTCAATACATCCATTATTAATTTAATAAACAGTCCCAGAGAGGATAAAGGGATTTAGCAACTAAATTTGAGCAAAAATTAAGCAATACAATAAAATGCTGTAGTTCAGACTCTCTTGCAGTGAAGTGAACTGCACTTCCAGGGCTGTGCCAGACACTGCATTCTGCAAACGTCATTATGTAATGCTGCAGCTCGCTCACCTGCCGGGCGAGAATCCACCAGAAGGAACTTCTGGGGAAAATTCAGTCATTATGAATGTACACAGTCACTAATTACATATTGCTTTCTGTTGCATACTTCTAGGCCTTTGAAACTGTTCTGATTTGAACAGTCTGCAATATGCCACTGCACATAAAAGTATTTCAAGTTGCAAAGTAATTGTCCTCAGAAAACAGAGCTGCTTATATTACTTTCCTTTTCTTTTTGAATATTTATAACTACAGCACCAGTGTGCTGTAGTGTGGATGAATGATCTGTATTTCATATTGATCTTCAGCAACTCAGCAAAGGCTTTCTTTAATCTATAATTAAAAGTTAAAACCTTTAGGGGAGTTATTCATCTGACAGCCAGTTTTCTTCCTGCTGCCCTCTGCCAGTAATTAAGTTCTGCTAGAACTTTCAATTTTTAGAAGGATTTAGCTTACTGTAATTTTCTTCAAATCTGTTGCCAAAAAACAGCAGCAGCTCATGTGACAAGAGCAACTCCCATTTGAAAAAAAGCCCTGCACAGTAGTACAGGTTTAAAGTGTTTATTACCAAGATGTATTCTATGACAATCTGAACTGCATATCCACCTGTCTTTATACCTATTAGAGGTTAAAACTACAGTTCGCAGAAAAAGAATGTGGGATTCACCATTCTGCGTTCCATTTTCTTAATTGAAAACTGCCTCATTTCACCTGGTAAATGCAACTCACCTGACTAAAAGTAAGAAAGGCTTGAGACCACAAAGCAGACCTAGTTACCACTCAGTATGGTTTGTGCAAGGATATTCCTTCTGTACAGCTCCAATGGGATTAATGCTGAACTTTGTGTTAACCACACTTTCCACCAAATGAGTTCAGAGCACTTCCCTGGAGTTGAGGATATTAGTTCTCCATTTCCCAGGAGAACTAGGCATTCCGTGGCTAGCCCAAGATCCAATTGTAAAGAGACAAACGTTTCTCTAGATTTTCACCAAACCCTTTCGCATTAGGGTAGTTAATATGCAGAAACACCAGCAGCAAAACAGCTCAGTAATGTCAAACAAGCAGGGTATTGAGCTCCCTTGCTGCCTACAAAATATTTGACTTTCATCTCCACTTGTCAAATCAGAAATCATTAGTTTACAATAGAGAAATCTAGCACTTGGCACTTTCCTTATTAGAAAGGGAGCTCAGAAGGAAAACATGATAAGAACAGCTCTGCAGCAGCGCACCCCTGTGATTAGGATAGTGACATGTGGTGCTTTACACTGTGGGTCTTGCTAGAAGGGAAAACTACAAAGCATCTAAAGCCTTCCCCAAATCTGTCATTAACTGTAACCATAGGACTCAAAAAAATTAACAGTAAAGATAAGATCTGCATAACCTCCTGCTGTGCTACAGTTTCTCCAAAAAGTTGTCAATCACTAGCCTGCAAAATGCTATAGGACAGGAAAAGAGTATTTCAGTTGAACGGCCAGGGAAACACATGAAAAAACAGGGAATCATAGCTAAAGCACTGTGCTGCTGCATTTCACTGAGCACTTAGAATTTCAGCCCACACTACTGTTTCTTTGGTCAGTGTAGAAACATTATAAAGCTTAGATTTCAGTCAGAGTGCCAGACCTTGGAGCTAAAACATTCAATGTCATCAACATTCTTCCCACTTTTACAACATTAGAGTGCTAAGCACAGCTAACAGCTCTAACAGGCACTCAAGCAAAATAAAGTAAGTATTTATGAAAAAAAAAGTCACTGGCATGCTTTTTCATGCCATAGCAATAGGCTAAATAAATGGATAACATAATTAGTCAAAATAACTCAGAAGAACATGGAAGTTAATGTGTCTCATCTAGAAGTAAAGTTGTAAGTTTAAAATGAGCATAGAGAAGTATCTGGTAAAACTGATGCAAATGTTACCCCCAGTGGTTACTTTGCTTCTCAGTTCAGATTTAAAAACACACAGCTGTGAAGATAACTATTTCGGAAGACATTTTCATTTCCTACGCAACAACATGAGGACACGAGAACAAAACAGCCAAGTAATTTCAGCACACACCAAAATCCTGTGACATCAACAATGTCCTGAATATCATGGCCATAACTTTTTAAAAATCATGCATTTTCTGCAAAGATAGGGCTTCTTTGTTCTGGTTCATATTCCTGCATATTTATCAAGCCCATAAAGGAAAAGAGGAATCTACTTTGTAACAGAACAACATATAAACTCAATGCTAGGCCTGCTTGTTTTAGCTGAGATAGGAAGATCACAGGAAAACAATCCTGTAATGAGACAGTCTGCATTCACTGACTACCCCAGTCAGACTGTTTAGACATATTTAGCTTTCATATAAGATAGTGCCAAATGCTGAAACACTGTGTTTCTTATTTTTCTGAAGTAAGACTATCTTAGATCCTCCCACTTGTGCATGCCTGAAGAACAAAATCAGAAAGGTGTTAGCTATTCTGGCTGTTTGGGACTTTGTTTCACTGTAGTTCAGCAAGCAGCTCTCATGGAGAAATCAGACTGAAGCAGCAAAAGAGTGTGTGTGTTGACCTTGTGAATGGGAGGAAAGTAAATCTCTTTGGTTTTATTTTTCTGCTAGAGAAATTCTACACTTTGGTGCTTCAATCTTTCTTTGTATGATTCAATGATCCTTGATCCCAAAGGGACATAAAGTTTGACAACTTTATTTTCTGTTGCTTCCTTGTTTTACATTAACTATCAGCATGAAGATACCAGACTTTTTCTTTGATCTGTCAGAAGAAAATCAATCTTTCTAAAGAAAAACAAGAAGAGAATTGTCTACAGCCAATCACTCTTCATTCGACTTTTTCCTATTAATTGGAAGGCAGCAAATGCCTCATTCTACTGTAACACTACTTGTATCAACATCAGGTGTTACCCATTTCACTTCTTAAGCTAGAAGCTCTCCTTTTCTGTTAGTTCAGGCTCTGTAGCAGCTACACTCTATGTGGAAGCAAATATTGAAGATTTTCTGTCCAATGATTAAGATATGACTAAATTATAAATTGAATCTGGAGCAGATCTTTATTAGAGAAAATGCTTAAGAAAAGTATAAACTTCAGAGTTGTACCTCATGTCCAAACTCAGCTATTTGCATATCCTCCAGAATGGAATCTGACCCAGGAACGTGCTGTGAATATGTGGCACAGGTGATCTCTGCGTGGGCAGCAAATACAATGCTTGTCATACATACTGTGTTTGCTAGCTGGGTCCATATGGACAAGCAAGCCCACTTTGGCATGGCAGTGAGCTGTACAGCCTGTTGTGGTGTTTGGATCACAAGTGGCTGAGAAATGCACAGAGGAGACTGTCCTAACATCTCAACCTTCTCCTGGTTTTTCCAAGCTAAGTTTGCAAAACTTGTTTTCCTACCTTTCTGAAATACCAATTAGTAAGCACTGCCACATAAGTTAGAAAAAAAAAACTAGAATAGAATAGAATAGAATAGAATAGAATAGAATAGAATAGAATAGAATAGAATAGAATAGAATAGAATAGAATAGAATAGAATAGAATAGAATAGAATAGAATAGAATAGAATAGAATAGAATAGAATAGAATAGAATAGAATAGAATAAGCCAGGTTGGAAGAGACCTCCAAGATCGTCCAGTCCAACCTATCACCCAGCCCTGTCCAATGGCACTAAGTGCTCCATCCAATCTTTTCTTGAACACCTCCAGGGATGGTGACTCCACCACTTCCCTGGGCAGCCCATTCCAATCACTCCCTCTATGAAGAGCTTCTTCCAAATATCCAGTCTTTACCTTCCCCCGGCACAACTTGAGATTGTGTCCCCTCGTTCTGTTGCTGGTTGCCTGGGAGAAGAGACCAACACCCACCTGGCTACAACCTCCCTTCAGGTAGTCGTAGAAAGCAATGAGGTCACTCCTGAACCTTTTCCTCTCCAGGTTAAATAACCCCAGCTCCCTCACCCTCTCCTCATAGGGCTTCTTTCATCTGATTAACTACTCAAATTTCAATTAGAAAACTTAGAAAATGTTCTGAGGTAAACCATGACTTTAAAAATAATTCACACTGGAAAATTTGCAGAAATTAATATATCATCAGTATTTTTTTTAATATGAATATGCAAAGTTTAAATTAAATTAAGGAAGGAGATACAAAATCAACAACAAAGCATGCAAAGATTAATTACATTCCATCATCATGGTATATGTTGCTCTTTTTTCCCCTGGGGTCAAGCGCTAAAATTTATTTGAAAATTCTGGTCTTCTGCCTATTTTAAAGGTGACCATCAAAAATACTTGATCTCACTCAAATACAATCCCCTTTGGTAGGCTCTCTGAAGAGGAGAAGAGAAGGTATTATAGCTGACATGTCAACAATACTGTGAATGGCTTTTCATATTTCAGATGTGACAAGGATGTAATCAAAATTCCATGCTTAAAAGGCAAGGTAAAGGAGGCAAGACAGCTGCTATAATTCGATTTGCTAAAAGTAAATAAGTTGATAAATAAGTAGGAACAACCTTTCTGAGAAACGGGGCACACGTCCCCACGGGGGAAGAGGTCACTACATCAATAGTGGCAACAGAGTCACAGAGGGTAACAGCAAATACCATTCCTCTTGGATACCAGCAAAACAAAAATCAGATGAGCATTTTTAGGGTCCTTTCAATGTACAGACTGTTGATATCTCACAAGGTACTGTGAGAATGCAGGGAGGGGAAAAAATCCTTGAAATATACTCACTTTATTCAGCCATTTGCATAGTGAAACCAGGACATATGAGCTCAACAAAACTGACCAGTAGATTAGTCTGTCTACAGTCTGCTCTAGCTGAGAACTGAGTGAGGTTAGTTCTAGACTGCATTCAGGAAATGCTGTCACTGCTCCAGTTTCCAGGGTCCCAGTGAAGGGTATCAGCTGTCCTTAGCTGGTGATTCCATGTCAAAAACCGCTATGCTGCCCCACTGAAGCAACCTGCCCCGGCTCTGCATCCTCACTCCAAGTTGCTCAGAAAATGAGGTGACAAATACAGCCTGGCTGGAAGGTGCTCTTTGCTCAAAAAAGTAGTGTTCCTCAACAGACAAAGTCCAAATTTTTCCATCAGAAAAATGCCAAACCAGCAAAATTCTGCAAGGACAAGTCAGTTTAGTCTGCTCTAATGACTGAAGCTTTCTGGCTTCCTGCCCACTCACCTGCCTCCTTGCCATCCCATCTGTCCCAGCTCTTCATAGCATTTCCTGGCTTCCTGCAATAAAATCTCTGAGCTGAGATTCTCAGGGCATCATCCCTGCAAGAAGGGCAGGCCTCAGGGGTCCCCATCTATTATTATTGTTGTTGTTGTTTTAATTTAAAAATACATTCAGAAAAGCCAATGAAAAGGATGCCAAGTGTCCAAGTCTCTTGCGTAATGCTTCTGTTTCCCATTGTGTTAAAGCTCAGAGCTCAAACATAACCAGTCAAGTGAAGGAGACCTCTCAAAAATATCATTCATTTCCTCACTAGACACATGTTTACAATTAGAAGGCATGTTTACAGCCTAATTAGCTGCTGTCAGGACTTCGTTAACTGCTGTCAAAAGCAACCAGATAAAATTAGAAATGCTTAAATTTTCTATAGTGATTCTAAATATTCTCTTTTCCAGTAACATGAGAGAGAGACAGCTGAGAGAAGAATTGAGAGGAAAGGATTTAATTCAGAAAAAGAAATTAGATATTTTCCCCCCATAAATAAGCATGTTGTATTATCATCATAAGACTCATGAAATTCAACAAGGCCAAGTGTAAGGTCCTGCACCTGGGTCGGTGCAACCCCAAGCACAAATCCAGGCTGGGTGGCAAGTGCCTGGAGAGCAGCCCTAAGGAAAAGGACCTGGGGGTCTGGGTTGATGAAAAGTTCAACATGAGCTGACAGTGTGCACATGCAGCCCAGACAGCAACCATCTCCTGGGCTGCATCAAGAGCAGCGTGGCCAGCAGGGCAAGGGAGGGGATTATCTCCCTTTGTTCTCGTCAGACCCCATCTGGAGTACTGTGTGCAGTTCTGGAGCCCCCAGCACAAGAAGGACATGGAACTGCTGGAGAGAGTCCAGAGGAGTGCCACGAAGATGATCAGAGGGTTGCAGCACCTCTGCTATGAGGACAGGCTGAGAGAGTTGGGGCTTTTCAGCCTGGAGAAGAGAAGGCTTCGAGGAGACCTTATAGAAGCCTTCCAATATCTGAACGGGGCCTACAGGAAGGCTGGGGGAGGGACTATTCACAAGGTCTTGTAATGACAGGATGAGGGGGAATGGGTTTAAACTGGCAGAGTGGAGATTTAAACTGGGTGTTAGGAGGAAGTTCTTCACAGCGAGGATGGCAAGCCACTGGAATGGGTTGCCCAGGGAGGTTGTGGCTGCTCCCTCCCTGGAGGTGTTCAAGGGCACACTGGATAAGGTCTTGAGCGACCTGATCTAGTGGAAGGTGTCTCTGCCTATGGAGGGGGATTGGAACTGGATGATCTTTGTGGTCTCTTCCAACCTAAACCATTCTCTGATTCTATGACTTACGGCATAGTTTACTGTACATACAGTGTATATGTGAATTACTGTCTGCTTCAGATCCTTGACTAGCTACAGGAAAATAATAATTTCACTATGCCCCTTTGAAAGCAAGGAATCAGGATGAAATGCAACCAGAGAGATTATTCAAAATGGTTTTGGCAGGTTACAGAACTCTAAATCATTTTCAGGGGTGATTCTCAAAGGGTATTTCAAATGTGTAACAGAAAATATTTCCAAATTAGTTTATATAAAGTAGCAGCAGCTTGAAGGTGAGCCCCTGTTTTCCTGGGGTTTATTATTACTCAGTTCCCCACAGGCACAGATGCTTGCCTTCACTCAGTTCTTCAGGCTCAGTATATGCCTTTCTGATGAGATACACTGACCGCTGTTATTCTGACTTTCTGTCTTCTTGCAAGAAATCAAAACTGAAGAATATTTTAATACCTCCTTGCAAAATGTAATCCATAATATCATTCCATTCCTGATAAATTCCAGCAAGAACCACCCTTGGAAATCTATGGTTTTTTCTTACAGAAAAATGTCCAGCGATACTAACATATTAAATCACATTGACGCATACAACAAGGATAAAGTTCTCCAAAATGACAGAACCTGGGGGGCAGGTGATGAGGGGGGCTGGGGGGGAAGAGGATAGGGGGAATATCTATTGTTTTAATCAAACAATAAATACTTAATGATCTGCTATTTCAGTGTGAATATCCATACTTTCATGCAAATGAAATAATCCTACTTTGCATAATTTGCCATTTGAATAGTAGATTTTTTTTCCCTACCCACACATCCATGAGTAGCTGCTTTCCCCAAAAAAAGGATTTATCCAGAAAAGAAGGGTCTTGGACTGCTATTCTTCCTGAAAAAACTCATACCATTTTATTAACTGTTCTTCCTCCAGCAGGTCAGTAATAAGGGAAATTAAATCATGCTTTTTGTACTCAGTCTAATTAGATAACTACATTAACAGACTCACTCTCTCTCTCATTTATTTCTGAAGCTACTAATCTTTATAGCACTTTAGTGATTGCACAAAACGTATGAAAAGAAGCTGAGGATATTCTAGTAAAATTGTTTATTTGCCTTGCTACAGACTTTCCATGACTTTGGGATATTGATTTATGTTGAAAGGGCTATTTTTATCGTAAGAACTGCAAACCCTTTGAGAGCAGCCAGGTTGTTTGCTCTGTGAATGAAATGCTGACAGCCTCACCAACCTCAGCACCAAGATTTCTTTAGGAGCAAGAGCAGAGCCCAGATGATTTAATCAAGAACAGTGCTATTATAACAGTGCAAGACAAACATTAATTTCAGTGATTTATAGTGTATCTATTACTGTCATCTTACCTCTCATAAAAGAGCCATCAATTATGTGATAGCAGTTTCAGAAAAATAACTCCTAGCTTAATTGCAAATACATGTTAAACATTTTTTTTATTCCAGACACTTGACGCTTTATGGTGTAAATTTCCACTTAGTTTCTCATCTGATGATTAAAAATCAGTCTACAAAGCTTAGAATTTTCCCCATGCTTCTATAAGAAGAGTTTCATCATTATCTCAGAAACACATGATATGGATTCATCAAAAATGACAGAAGTAGCAAAAGAAAGGACTGAGGGTTAGTACCGATCACTTGATTAAATCCTGATTCATTTACAAGCACTATTGCCTCAGCATAAAAGAAGTCTTTTCTCCTAATTTATCATTAGGCTTCTTTCACTTGTAGTAATTAAATATAATTTAAACTCTGCTTTTTAATAGCTATTAAATTATAACAAATAAGGAAAGCAAATTGACCACATTTCTCTGTACTTTGAATTTAAGATCTTAATCTTCACACTGTCCAGCTCGCAGTTTTACTTTTCACCTGCTCTCAGATAAAAAGCAAGCAATAATTTATTGCAAAAATAAAATGGTTAAATATTCAGCGCACGTATTCAATTCAGTCCTCAGCAGAAATGGAGGAAATCTTCATAAACCTTCCAACAGTTTTTAAACTTTGTTCGGTCACAATTCTTACAGTTACCAAATTTCAGAAGTATAACAGAGAAGCTTCAGTGGAAGATGAAAAGGTAGTGCATGCTGCACAGACAGGGATAACTAACATTTGTACAATATGGAGCTTAGCTCAGCAGATGTGTATATACATATGTAAACCTCAAAAAAGATGACTCAAAACAGTAAGTTCTGCAAGAGGTAGAGCCATGCAGTCCTTATTGGATTTTACATAAGGCCATTCCATAATAGGCTTTTTAGACAAATGTACCTCTCCTTGACATCACAAACATGTTTTTAAAAACAGTTTAGAATGGGGCAAGTTACTTGTTGCATTTGCGTGGTGTCAGTGGGATGCATGGTCCCCTGGGAAGGAGCAGGGCTGGGTGGTACACTCTGGAAAAGAGCACAGGGAGAAACCCAATGCTGTATGGGGCAGCAGAAGGGGTCAGAGGCCCAACCAGAAAAACAGAAACAGCAAAGAAAGAGCTACCCAGGGACTAATGGGAACTCAGTACAGTTTGCTGGTGTCAAAATGTGTTGAGTTAGGTAATACAAAGCTTTAGTAAATGGACTCACCTGCAAGAATAGTGTGCTGCAGAACCCTGTACAAGCTCTAAATCCTGCTTCATCTTCCTTTTTAATGTTTAAAACAACAAAAAAAAATTAAGTCTTTGCATGTAATTCTAATAAACCCATTTAGAAGGACGAGGCTGAAAGCCTTCTGGACACCCCAGACACCTCACTTCAAAAAATGTCTAGGCAAGCCCATTGCCAAGACTCCATTGGAGTTCCATCGCATCAAAAATTAAATTTAAAAATATATATTTCTTAGCATTTTAATGCATTTTTGGTTAGTAGATGTTATCAAGGAACACCACTTTTTGCTAATATGTCAATTCCTAATTGTTCCTCACAAAGTCCTTTCTTCTTGATGCTTACTCTCCTAAAATATAGCCCTTTTAGTGTGGGAGTTACAAACAGTTTGCAGCCCAAAAAAGAGTTAGATGGAAGATGACAGTCAGATCAACAGGGTACACATAAGGGAATTGGCCCTGCCTCTGTAAGGTGATGTTGATGGAAGTCAGAAAGCAAGGAAAATTACTGAAGGAGACCTCAGTGCTGCAGTAGGTCACAGAAGAATATTGGATTTGCTTAAGTTAGCCTGGCCCAGAGCCACTCTGTTACTTGTTACTTGCTGTGAGCACCCACCCTTCCCACCATTCCTGTTGTCTGGGAGTAGAAGCCCAGGGCTGCGTGAACTGTGATCACGGCAGCTGCTCTGCACATTCAGAAAATGACATTAAAATATTGACCAGGGCCCTGTCACAAACACTGACTTCTTCCTGAGAAACTTTTTCTATCACCTTACAATTTTTGGTCCTGAGTCTTCATATTTAGACAAGAATAGAGTCAGATATTTAATATTTTTTTAAATTACGGCTTCCTAGAAGCTTTTATTCAAAATCACCCCCGGCAAAGCTGAGTTCTGTCTTTCCTAAAGTACAAATCACACCAGAGCACGCAGCATTAATACAGACTGCTTTTTATCCCTACTGGGGACAGTCTAAAGCTTGAAAAATACAGTAGAAGGTTATTTCAGAATTCAAAATTTAAGTGTTTGGGATGGGAAAAAAAAACTCTCTTGTCTGTCATTCAATTAATCCAAAACCAGAACATAAATCATCCTTTCTGACTCCATTTACTTTTATCTTCTCCATCTCCAAAAATAAAATTAAAATTCCTAACTGGTTTTATTTGTTTGGGTTATTTAGTCCCATAAGATTGCTTAAAATTGGATTATTTGTAACTGAAGTAATCTGACAAAATTACAAATAAATAGGTGCAATTTGCATTGTGACTGAGTATTAGGAACTCCCTGGAGTGCAGACTAAGCAAAAAAATCATTTGTGATACAATACTTTTCTTGGAGTACAAAATTTGTTTTCACAGGACTTGGAACAGCTACAGAATAAGAGACATCTCATAAAAAGAAAATATCTGGGTTTGAGGGTAAATACAAAACTTTCTTACCTTTGTAGCATAAAATTTCCTCTCTTTTGCAAAGGGGCAAAGAATGAAAAGGGAGAGCTCCAGAAAGAGCTTAAGGATTAAGACTACAGCATTTAACAAAATGAGAACAAACATGTCACAACACATTAAAACTATGGAAAAACCAGAGGAAAATTATCAACGGGTCTGAGTGTCAATATCTCGTTACTAACACACAAGAAGTGCAAAAAATACTTCATCACTGAGGATGTTTATCCACCCAGATTGATCTCACCTTCATACATAGAATGCCTAGACAGAGAAAAAGCACTTAAAAAAAAAAGAGAGAGAAGTCAATACAAACTTCAAATGCTCCATCGAGGTGGGGGGGGGGAGGAACCACCAATTTCTTGTCTTCCAGGCAGTACAAAACATGTCTGTCCACAGCTATGCACAACCTCGAGGAGATGTTATAATTACTGCACCACTGGCCAAATCCTCATTTTTCTCAGGCCAAATGAATTTCAGCACCAGTTTGGGCTCTCGTCTGCCATGACTCATTACTTCAAACCATTGCAGTAACAGTGGAATGAAGACATTATTTAGAGGCAATGAAGACATTATTTAGAGGCAGTGAAGACATTATTTAGAGGCAACCGAAGGTTGTAAGTAGGAGTACTGCAGAAAACTGAGAGAAACTTCAGCTGAGCTGAACATTGTCCCTAAAAATTGTTATGCATAGAACAATTGTAGTTTACTGAGAGGTGAACAAAAACCACCGATTCAGGTGTTTATCATGCCAACTTTCTATGCTTATATTGTATTTTATGTGGATTTTTTCTTAAATGTACAATCTAAACAAAGTGAAAAAGAATGCCATAAGGCCAGAGAGAAATGCCAAACTGTAGAGAACTTGCTAATGTCTACCGAGAAATTATAGATTCTATGATGTTAGGTTTCCTATTCCAATTCTAAACTGATGTAAAAGCAGAAACTGGAGAAAGTATTTAATGACTTTTATATGCATAGAATTGACAAAATGGAAGTACAGCTGAGAAAACATTGGGAAGTTCCAAGAATGTGCAGCAGAATCTCCAAAACTTGTTTTTAATATTATAACAAAAGCACTGAAAAAAAGAATCTCAGAAGGTTATTTATGCAGACCTCACTGTCCAGAAAACTCTAGGGTTTAATACTTGCCCTAGACATTCCTCATGATATTTGAAAAATTTTTTAAAATTTAAAAAAAAAAAAAAAGGTGATGTATTGTCTTCAGATCAGACCTGTATGGTTTCAGAAAAGCTTTCCTCATGAATCTGAAGCTCTGCTATATGCTTTATTATTTCCTAGAGGTGGAAATATTGTCAGAGGTGCATATGAATGCTGTCAGTCTTGAGTAATTTGAGATTTAGTGCGGAAAACCAAGTGACAAGATTTAGTGTGGAAATCCAAGTGACAAGTACAGAGACCTCAGAAACACCTTGAATCTTCTAAAATGTAGCCACAGACAGGAAGGAGAGAAGGAAGGTAAGCAAAGAGCATAACATTTTGTGATGTTTTGAGAACTTTTGGTATGTGTGAGTAAAGTCTTTTCCTATGCCTTACCAAGTCACATTCAGTCTACACAGAAAACATCTCTTCAGGATGACTCATACTGTACCACAGAGTAGCCAAAAAAGCTTTTGTTGATTTTCATGTTTAATACATAACAGAGCTACAAAAGCAAACTAAAGCATTCCTTTATATTATAGGATAGAGCAAATTACTAATTAGCTATTAATATAGCTGTAATTAATAAAGTGCCAGCCATTCTGCCTTCTCTAAAAAGCTGGCATCTTTCTAGCATATGGGGCAGCAGATAGCAGTGGGAAAGCCAGTTCTGAGTAGATAATTTCTTACTCTTGTTTCCATCTTCAAATATCTCTTTATAAAGCTACTCTTGCAGCTCCCAGTCTTAAAGAATGGGGTTGCTCTGCATTTCTTTGTATGTCAGGTAGCAGAAAAGTAGTTGACATATTACTGTATATACCTCTAATTTGGTGCTACGCTGCCAATATTCCCAGTAGGTTTCTATACAGTTTGCTATTTCAAAAGAGTCACATTATATTGTCACTAGGTGAAATTTACTATATTAAAAACCTTCTCAATTAAATAATAATCATCGTTTGCTGAGGCCATTTCCCATATGAATCAGCATAGAAGAGACATATTCACTATCCTCTAATCTGCTTTAAACTGCAGTGTAGTCAGCTACATAAATCAATGTACTCCCAGACAGATAAAAACTGGCTTTTATTTTAACATATACATTGTGACGGATGCACAGTAGCCCCACTCCTGCTTATTAGGAGCACTATTTGCAGTAGTACAGTTATGAATATATCAGCTACTTCTGTAGAGAAACCTACTTACAGAGGTTCATAAACACATGACAGAAATTGTCTTCAGGCCACAACATAATATAAGAGTTTTCAGATGTGTTTTTAGGGATTAATAATAATAATAAAACAACTCCAATCAAACAGAAACCTTATGCAAAAAGGAATAGGAAATAATCTTGCTTCCTAAATCCCATATTGGATAGCAAATAGAAGAAGCATGAGAACAGCTCAAAGTGTTATGACTTTGTGGACATTGGTGTCTCAATCCAGAGTATTCACAATTACTACAGATTCTATAGCATGTTTTACTAAGGTTAAGAGGTGTTCAAGACAGTGGCATGCCCTAGTTCTGATCAAAAAGATTATATCCTGCTCATACAGTCTTTCTACACAGTTTTGTATATCCTTGCTGTAATCCCATCTATAGTATTGTGAACTTTATTAATCAGCCACTGTGGTGCACTCCAATGATAGCTGCTCATTGACAAGTTAAATTATTTTTTATGCAATTATTTTTAGAAAGACCTATGGCAAAAGACTCTGTCCTTTACTGTTTCTGCATTCAGATAAGAACATTGCATATAGAGGCTGCCCCTACCACCTGGAGTGCAAACTCAGGAAAGAGGTGAACAGACAGGGATTTGTGCCAAGGTTTACAGAAGTCCTCAAGTGACAGCACTGGCATAGGCTAACTGTATCCCTGTTCATTTGGTGTAGGAAGTTTTAATTGGAAAGTTTGCAAGAACAGTTTATAAGAAATGCAAGTACTTTCTTTTCAAATTAGTCTGACGCTCTTAAAACCTTCCTGCGTATCTCCGCTTTAACCATAGCGTGTACCCAGATTTCAAGAGAGAGAATGTTTCAAAATAGGAGGATGTCTAACCCTTGACATGAATGACCCAAAAGCATCACAGATACTCCAGTTAGTTTTATCTTTAATGTCTCTCCTGTCTTTGTCAGCCAGGATAGCAAACCACAGCCACTATGCAATAGAATTTTTTTTTCCAGCTCCCCACTCAGCCTAGTGATGTGCTCTCCAGACTTTGCACAAGGCAAAACACATCACCACCATTCAGCTCTTGGAGAGTAATTACTTTCAGGCAATAGTCAGTAGGGGCTTTCAAGAAGGGACTATTGAAAGCAGTGGGTCACTTCTGAGTGATCCGAATCTTCTCCAAGGGCTTCAGTAGTGTCTTGACTTCTACCAACACAAATTCAATGTGTTTTTTTGCAGGGAAGATGTAAGACTGTGCTGAGTTCTTAGTCACCATTCAGCAGAGCTGCTAATATCTTGCACTCTCACAATACTTAGCAGGAGCTTGGAGACATGAGGCAAGCATCAAGAAGATAGACTACACAAGCAGGATCAGAAAAAAACAGGAATTTTTTTTCTGGGACATAGGACTTCCAGTCTTTTCCATGACTTTATAGGCTGCCCTGCTCTAATTTAGTTCCACAGATAAAGACAAGTAGATGACATCATTTTGCATCACAGACAAAAACAGATTTTTCATTTTTTCAAAATGTATTTTTATTACAATAAAAATTATTTCTGAGAGGTCTAGCCATGTGGTACTATGAAAACCACTGACGTTCTGATAGTGGACATGGAAGCAGAGAACCAAACTATAGACCTGGTATCAAGTCTCCTTGTTGTTCAGCAAAAGCATTCAGGTACAGGTGGCCCACATATTTCTGCCATTAAATGATCAGCATTTTGTCTAATATAATTTTCAGGTGCCAGTTTGCAGGTCCAGGCAGAAAAACAAGCTCCCCTTCACTAGGAAGTGCCAGCCCGATGAACCTTAGAAGACTTGAACAGAAGCTATTCTCTGCCAAATAAATTTTCTTTATGGCTGAATAATTCTACTTTACTAAGGAACAGGAATCTTTCACCTGTCTTGAGTCCCCTTGACAGAAATGCCTAAGGACAGCAGTGGTTTTTTAGATGCTGAGTTGTAGGAAGGTCTGATCACATGGCAAATATCAGCTTTGCTCCTGCACGCTAGAAGGGGCTGCCAGATTGTAGCTAAGAAGTGAAGGATGAAAGTTTGGCCACAAGCCTGAAAGGTGAAGATCATTTGTAACCTCTTCTCTCTGTAGGACACTACCTTTGCCTGGTTTTATGGGTAGAAAAGATTACTAAACTGCAGTGGAAATGCTAGACGGCCAGACATAGAGCCTCTTGGAATACCTGTCTCACATTCTTACATAACATCCCCTAATTACAGAACTAGAAGATAGATTGTTTAAAATATGAAAAACTAGGAGACCCAAGATATACAAAAAGAGAGATTATCATCTGTGGGTTTTTAGCTGAGCACTTCACTTGCTGTAAAAGTCTTTCTCATTTTTCACTGTTTTCTAAAGCATCGCTTTGTAACAAGAGTTGATCTTGAGGTCTGTTTTGAAGTTCAGCCTTCAAAACACAATAGAAATAATTTTAAAGCAACAACCTCTTTTGTCAAGGGACTAAAACCAGTTTGAGCATGCAATAATCCCTAAAAGACATGACTGCATTTCACACACAGATCCCAACACTAGTGAAAATTAAACTAGAAAGTAAATTCTATTATAATTATCTGCAGAGGAAAAACAAGGCAGACTCTTTCAATGCTGAGACAGCAGCTGGCTCACAGAAAAGCCCTTAATCTAAACAAAGATGTCAAGAAGACTCAAAAATAAGTGCAGTACCATGGTCTGCATTATTAAAAATCACTAAAACTTAACTTAACTCTGTTTCACAAGCACACAGTGGATCACATTTTGATCACTTTTCTCCAGCAATCAAAACTCTTTTGTCTGTACAAGCACAGTTGATCAATTTTTAATTTCTGGTAGATCACAGACAGCAGAAATTTCTATGTCTGAATCACTTCCTACAGAAAAGCTGTATTGCAACATCCTCCCAATATAGGAGAGCTTTTGTCTGAAATCCAAGCCCTACCTTAAAGCATGGAAGTGAGTTTCGCATCCTTTGCATTATTGTGTCAGATCTCCTGTTCTGAAATATGGCAGTTTCAGGATTTACCCTATTAAGGTACAACATTAATTTCCCAAGCACTTGCATGGCTTAGCAATCCCAATTACTGCTTTATTCAGACAACCACTTGTGAAGTAAGGAATATGGGGGTAAGAATTATGTTGGCATGATTCTTTTGGTTTATACCCTTTGGTCTCAAAAATACAAGAAGAGAGGAACAGAGATTGTCATTCTGATGTCCAATCTGTAACTCCACTCAGCATTATACATATAAAAATATTTTTTCTGATTGAAATTTTACCAAAATACAGAACCCTAGAAAATCCTTTATGCTTGTCGAGGCTGAAGTCAAATTCATCTAAGACAAGACACTGCCCTCTGCAGGTTCTCCTCACATATTACTACTTCAAGAAGGAGACAGTTTGGAGCATCTCCACAATGGAAAATTTAATTTATTTTTTATTATATGGTTCTGTCTGCTCATCTTTTAAATAACACTGTAAGTACTGTAAGCTGAAAAAAAAAAAAGTCATAAACTAAATAGAAATGGCCTATTTCTAAGGTAGCAATAATATTGTTAATTTATCTTAAAGCCTTGAAATCATAATAGCTTTTTTTATGCAGGTTTAAATAACTTCCTACTTAGGTGATGGGATTAAGTACAAGCATAGAGAATATGTAACTGCTACCTAAGTATGTATTTCAAACAAGAAGTCTGCTAATAGTTTTTACAGGAATTCCACGTGGTTTAATTGCCATTACTTTTAGCAGAAGCTAGTACCATTACGAACTCAATTAAGCACTTGGAAAGTCAGAAAGATTAAATGCCATCATAACAATTTTTACAAAGATTTTCCTTCCTGAGCAGCTGGACACATGCAAGCCAAACACTTCAAGCCATAACTTCTTTGACCATAACACTTAAACACACACCCATAAACTTCGAATCTAGCATGACAAAATCTTGTTCCTTGGCATACTTTCCCACATAATACAGAAAATACAGATATGAATCATTTTTCATCACCAGCATTATAATTGGAAAAAAAAAAAAAAGGAGATAAATTAATTTGGTGTCTTTGTAAAAGATTTACATAAGTGTGCCAGATTCTACTGAATGCAAAGAGTAAAACTTACTGAACTTCAGTCCTTATATTGAATTGATCCATGCTGCAGTAAAACACCACAGTAAATTTCACCATTACATTGATGACAGTGGCAGGAGTTCCTTCCTTTCTGAATGTGTAAACTCCAGACATAAAAACAGAGGCTTTTGTCTAGGGAAGCAAGGAAAAAGATTAATCATGTTGTCATTTTCCTTCCTTTGTATGCAATATGATTCAGTGGCATGAAAAGCCCCTTTAAACGTACTGCTGAGCAAGGGAAATGTCTTCACAACAGAAGTTTGTTTCAAGACTGCAAAAAGCACTTTTGTTAAGCTAGCTATGCCCTGCGTCAGAAGCATGGTAAATAGGTATATGAGTTTTATACATAGGCATGTGTGATAAACAAATGTGTGATGGTCAATTTGCTTTACATAGCAATTCTTCTCAAGCCAAAAAGGAAAGTATTATTTAGATACTCTTTCAATAAAATTTCATAACTCGAGAAAAGCACAGCAAATTTCTGCTAACTCATTGAGTGTAGCCACAGATAACCTGACAAGCCACAGAGGAAAATGGAGTTAATAACCTAAGTGGCAATGCTCCAAAAGCAAACCTAGTGAATCTGTTTATAAACTCCCAAGAATGTCAGCAGACTCTGGCTTTGTAGGCAAGATTAAAGGAACTACTGCCCTTGTTAATATGCAGTATCTCATAAGCTTCAATGCTAATAGGAGCAGTATTTCATTAATATTTTAGCCCTCTAAGTTTTTTTCATAATAGGAGATAACATTTTCTTGCAAAACTACTGGTTTTTTTTCTGTCTTTTCACAAAATGCTTAACACCCTCATAAAACCTAGGTCTCTTGCAACCCATGGTTTCTCTCCCTTGCCTTAGCTAATGTGATGGGAAGACCAAGCATGTAATCTCAAGTGCCAGAGACTGGATGCATGCTGTTATCCCAGCAGATCTCATCACCACCTGCCTACTGCAAACTGCTCTGAACACAGAAGTCTAAAAGATGTCAAAGCTGAGATATACTAAATGGTTATCACTGATCACTAATAGAGAATCTACAACCCAACTAGTAGTTGTGTTTTGAGAGGACAACCATGCAAGAGAGGGTTATAAGAACTTATGTTTTTCTGACAGCTGTCTTCACACAGTATGAGAAGGTTAAGTTGCATCCATGACTGCCTCTGGCCTAAAATTAAATCAGAAGGGCAATAGTACTCTGCTGCACAAAGACCGGGGAAAAAAAATATTTAGAAGCAGTACAATCCACCTCCTTGTCCCACTAGATAAAATTATCTCAGGAAGTAAGAAATGAGAAGCAAATTGTTAGATCATGTGAGAGGATACACTAGTCATGTGGTTCATTCCCTTGAGAGGGGGCTGCAGCACAGACTGGATCCCCGACTGCAGCCCTAAGAGGATTCAGTTCCAACAGCAAAATAAAGACAAGTTGCACAGAGTGACATCTGCAGTGCTGTTGCTGAGGAGCAGGCTTATACACTGCATTACAGTAAGAGCATGAGCGATGTTTCCATAAAACCAGTATAAAATGGCATGCTTTGATTTCAAATATTTATTAAACAGCAGATTATCCATTACATAAACAAAACACTGATCCAGTTCAGCCTTCCCTCCATGTTGCCATTGCTGCTTTCTGGCAATGGGAACCTTTTCCATGTTATTTCAGGGTAGTAGCAGCCTTCTGTGATTAGAGTTTACTGCAAGGATAATATCCCCCAGGGATTCTTACCCTGTGACAAGGAGTAAGATTCAAGAAGCAAACAACCACTCTGTTGCTCACGTTTGATGTTTACAGGGAAGGCAGATTTCCCTGCTTTATTTCAAAGCAAGCTTTCATTATTTTGTTAGGACAGCATGTATTGAGCCATGTGGCCTCAGGTCCCTGGCTTTCACTTCATGTTAACGTTAAAAGAAAACCCAGTATCTTACACTCTGCTTTTCAGAATCTGAACACAGCAATCCAGACATACCTCAGGGAACTGTTGGATTATGTTCCCGCAAGTGTGTGCCTATAATTAGGAGCAGAGCCTGTAATTTACCAACTGAACTACTCAAAGTTGATTTAGAATCACAGAACTATTTAGGTTGGAAAAGACCCTTGAGATCATCAGGTCCAACCATTAACCCTCCTCTACCGAGTTCATCACAGCCCTACTAAACCATATTGCCAATCACCACAGCTAAACAACCTTTAAACACATCCAGAGGTGATGACTCAACCACCTCCCTGGGCAGCCTGTTCCAATTCTTGACTACACTTTCAGTGATTTTTTTTTTCCCTCATGTCTAGACTAAACCTACCCTGATGCATGTTGAGGCCATTCCCTCTTGTTCTATCACTAATTACCTGTGAGAAGAGACCAGCTCCTACCTCACTGTATTGTCCTCTATATGGGCCCTCTACCTCCTCATCAAGATCATTGATAAAGTTGTTCAACAGAAGTGGTCCTATTAATACTAAGCCCTGAGGAACACCACTTGTGACTGGCCAACAGCTGGATTTAACTCCATTGACCACAACTCTTTGGGGCCAATATTTAGAGGAATAATGATCCTAAATTCTACACTACTCTAAGGCAGAGATGGATCTCCCGTCTACACTCTCCAAAGCAAAGGAAAATCTAGGTTAGAGTCTGTAACTCTGCCTATATGGAGATTCCCTGTCTCCCATGTGCCTGCTGAATCTGTATGAGGATAAAGGACAACCATAAAGTGCTGATATCTGAAATTATGCTTTTGGTAAATTGAGTTACAGTTTCTTCTCTGTGTCAGAGTGCAACATGCAGACAGACAGCAGCTGCCACGCAAATAGAAAAGGCAAATCACAGTAACTCCACAGAGCAAGATTAAATAAAAGACAGCTATAAGAAGACAGAAATTAGATAACACTCTCAGAATGCTATCCTGTCATTTTGGACTCTCATAGGCCACAATTATTCATAAGGCTGCTGTGCCTTCAGGAGCCAAGAGCTGAGTATCTTCAGGCACTCAGTACTTGAAATACAGGAATGCCACAAACACCACCATTAAGCAACTGTTGCAATTTCCATCCAAAACCGGTGAACTTTTCCTCGGAGCCTATGTTTATGCTTCCTTTTGGGTACACTAAAGCCTGACTGCAGTTGGATGCTGATGGCATCCACTGACAGGAGAGCAAATCCAAGTGCCCTCTAGAGAAGCACCATTTTTGTAGCTACTGATGAAAATCTGCTTTTTGCCCTGGCACAAAGCAATATTTTGCATGTGCTGTTCACCAGTAAACATCTCCAAGCCTAAATATGACTGATTATTCAGACTAGTGGCTTGTCCACAAAACCAGTCACACCATTATAAAGTAAGTGCAACTATTTTTAAACTAACTATTTCAGCACAGAAGGTTAAAAAGGGTTGAGTTTAATTCGGATGCTGATACTAAAGGGAAAACGAGATTGAACAAAGGAGTTTCAACTAAATTAAATGAATCAAAGCAAGTTTATAGTCAGTAGGCATCTAAAGGCCATATTTAGGGTAATAATTTACTACAATTATTTTAGCAAATGTAGCTATTTCACGCTAACTCTGTGATTAGATGTTTTAGAGGATCATGAATGGTTCATATTTGCAATGCTGTGGCCTGAAGGTCACTAGAGTGACTCATGAGAAGTCTATTTAAATGTCTTTTTTTCAGAAACTCACAATACTTTCTCACATACAAAATTTCATTTAATCTTAAAAAAAAAAAAAATCAGATTTCATTCTGCAGTTTATTTATGAATTAAGCCCAGGTTGTTAAGCAAAGGCAAATCTATATTTAATGCTAACATGACTAGCACACAGAAGGGCCATTAGCCTTTCCTCCCCAAGTACTTGAACGCAATTTATACTCTGCTTGTGAAGAACTGTTTCATAAACCCTTGATTTTTGGTGTAATGTGTACCAATTAACATAGTTTCCTGATTTAATCATCACTCCATTTACAATTTAAACAAATCGCTCTTTAAAGTGTTATCATGGGCAAAACTCTGTTGCAATACCAAAGAGAAAAAAGCAGCCAAATTATATTTGAATACTTCTCAGATTAAAATACCTAGGTCTACATGGAGACTTTACATCCAATTTA
>VWZI01020014.1:372760-390087 GCA_013396835.1 Psilopogon haemacephalus
ATTTATTTTTCTTTTAATTTTAAATGCCAAAAAAAATTTTCAATTAAAAAAAAAAAAAAAAAAAAAAAAAAAAAAACAGATTAAAAAGCAGGTAACTCACCAGTCAGTGACAAAGGACTAATGAAAATGGTACATTGCCCTCCCCTTGAAAAAAATTATATTTCTTAAAAATCAGTCAATTAATTGCCTTTGCACCTTTCTGATCCTAACTAACAAGAAGGGATAGACAGATGTTGATTGCTAATGACTTCCATACAACAGTAACAGCTTTAAAGTCTGTATTTCACAAAACAGGAGTGCTTGAATCTTGAGGAGCCTAAGTCTTGTATCATAAAGTAACCTCTTGTGGTGACAGCAGTCACAAGCTGATGAGACTCTTACATGTCTTACATGGGACTCTTACATGGACTTTTACATGCTCACCTTTCAGTAGCAGATGGCTTCAGTTCTGTTTTATTCCTGTCACTTTAGCAGTTTCTTACGTGGTCATTTTCACAAGGTATTAAAAGTTATCAGAAATTAAAGGAAGCTTGAATTAAAGACGAGTAGCTTAATCTCTGGTATGCATCAAGCAACAAATAAATATCAGCAAGAAATAATCTCTTGATTTGACAAGGAAACAAGTGTGAGAATTAAAATCAAGACTGATAGGACTGCAATGAATTAGTAAAACTGGGAGTGATACAATTGAGAAGAATGAGGTGTTAGTACCATGGCAATGGTCTACAGTAGCCTTACATGTTTGATTCTATTGTTTGGTCATGACAAAATGAAAGACTTTCCCATAGACAATTTACAGGGTACCTGTCTTTCTACCACTAATTCCAAGAACATCACCAGCAGGCTGCTATAAAAGCAATCACAGTGAACTGTCTTGTCTCCTTGCCCCTGCAATTTTATCTCTGGCCACAGTGTTTTAATGTTGCCTCTTTATTAAGAATGGTCATAACAGTAGCACATCCCCAGAGATCATAGAAGTACAGGCACCTCTTTGTTGGAAAAGGCTTTAGTCAGTCTTGGTTCACAACAGCCAAGCAACAAACCCCCTTCTGATGAACTTTTTCTCAGCTCTCTGTGTTGCTATTGCATAGGTATTCAGACCTGTATTTTCCAACATATCCTGCATAATCATCAGGTAATTCAGATAATTTGAACAACTGACTATCACAAATTCAGGACAGAAATTTCAGGAGTGTTTCTATATTTTTTATCAATACTCTAATTTTGAAGTTGATCTTTAAGAAGGCATTTAACTATTCTCCCAGAATTTTTTCTACAAAGTAGAAATCTTTACACTAGCAGTAAAATTGATTTCATCATTACTTGCTGCTCCTTCTCTCTACATAATATCACATTTCTCCCATCTGAGCTCACAAAAATTACGCAGTAGTTTGCAAGTGAAGTGCACAGGACTAAGGTCCTTCCTGATACAAACTTCAACACATGCTACCACACTCATTTCAGATAGACCTTTCTCAAACTGAAAGAGTTGCACTTGAGCTCTCCTCTTGCTTTTGCTATAGGTACATTGTCCAAGAGTCTTATTCTTCTGACTCTTGGGAACTTCACTTACAATCCAAATTTATTCACTGACAGGTTACGCCCATTACTTGGGCCAATACCACAAAACTCTTTCCCTGGAGTTTGCTCCTGAAGCTTGTTTATATAGTAACACATTCATTCTAAGGCATTCTCTGCCTACAGGCAGGAGCTGCATGCTCTACAAAAGCAGTGCACACATTTGGGAGCAAATTTTGCCAGATAGGACCCCCAGCTCTTTTACTGTTGGGAAAAATTTGCTGCTGTCAGCTGAGATAACAGTCATCAAGGTGAAAGAGTTGGACTAAGATACAAGAACATGGTGAAATTAGAGAATACTTTTCACTGTGGCACATAACATATGAAAAACTAAAAGTCACTTTCACAACAGAGGCTGCTATTTTCATTTATTAAAAAAAAAAAAAAACAAACTATTTCTTTTTCAAATCATCACCTGTTAATAGTATATAAATATGAGCCAACGAAAAGATATAAAAAATTCAGTAAAATACAGTTTACAGCTGGAGAACGCCAATAAAATCATTACAGATCTAGAAATAATGGAATGCCTAATTTCTGTTGCTTCAAATCCAGTTTACACCAGTGGTGTGACATGTGAATGACACCACCAAAGATGTACAAACAACATCAGCCACATGATCCAACAAAAAGGCTCATGACAGGCACACTATTCAGTGACAGACACTTGCTCTAATATCTGCCGAGAACCTGAAAAGCAAAGAACATTGGGAATATTCATCTTTTAGAAGTCTACATAAGAAATGTGGAATGGTATAGGTCTATTGGGCATAGCTGGAAATGGTAGAATTAGTTTTACTGCATTTTTTCACTTCTGCTGGGCTGCCTGTGTAGGTCTATATTGAAAAGCCTCTGGGTGATATCCAGGAATCGATTTGTGAAGTTAGAAGTAGGTGTCTCACTGGAGATCTCACCTGCCTGACTCTGTCAGAAACAAATTCAGTAGAAAAAAGAGGTTGTCTCCTGAGACAGTCTAATGAGATTTACAAATCACTAAATAACTTCAAGCAGAGGAAAAGCAAAAGAAAAGCATGTGATGAAGTATACCTATATATATTTAACATAGCTGCATCACTGCACTAAAGGTGTGAACATCTCCCTAAATATACCACAATGTTAAGTTCTGCTCTGCAATCTAACTCAGTTTAAAACTGCATTTCAGCTATACTTGAGAACAAGACAAGTCTGCACATGAAACTGCCCATGGAAGTGTGGTTTCCATCACTTTCCATGAAAAGGTACATTCCTCTCTCTTCTGGTTGTATTTTTAATTTTACTCTTCCTTCAACAAGATTATTGGCATCTTTTTCTAAGGCAAGATAAATGAGAAGGATTGCTCTGTCTTAGAGAAGGTCCACCAGTAATCACACTATCTTTCTAATCAAAATTACCAGCAAATTCTATTCTAATGAAATTGCACTTTTTTTTTTTTTCCCACAAACCTCCTTCTATTATTTTTATCAAGGACTTCCCCTCAGCTGATTTTAGCTGATATGCTTCTAACTGACAACTTCACACAAGTCAGTACTTTTCCTGAATATTAATCTTATGGTCTATTCCCTAGTCCTTAGTGGTGTAATGCTAACAACTACAATGCATTTTTTCTCTTCTCAAAACTCAGATACGTGGCATCAAGAGTTTTTAGGCCTGATCTGCAGCTGCATCAATAGTAAAACTAAAGGATCTTCATCAAGCCTCACCTTTAGGCAGGAAATCACCCACCAATACAGCCATGAGGGGGTAATACTAGGTAGTTTTGGTCAATAAGATCAAGCTCCAAACATTACTCACTCACATTTTCCATATTTACGATTAAGTTACATCAATATGTTTTCTTAAGACAGAGGAGAAATTGCTTTTTTCTCCATCTACTTGCCTCATTGGCAAGTAAGATCTCTCCTTCTGTGGCCAGAATTCCCCAGGTCAATGGAATACTTTACAGAGCATATGAAACCAGGAATCACTAAAGACAAAATATCAATACAAGTAGTACTTCTTTATTGCACATTCCCAGTTCCCATTTATCAGAGGGCTGATTTTCTCTTCTCATGCCTTAGCTGCAATATATTTTCAGCAGTATATTGTAAACAACCAGCCAAGACTTTTTTTTCAGCTGTGTAATTAGGAGCCATTGCTTCTCTGTTTAATTTCTTCTTCTGTAAGTATAGCTCCCAGTTATTACCAGATGGTTATTGTTACTCTTATTACTGACCCTGCTGTCTAGATACCTACTTACACTTATTATCCACTCTCATTTTTCCAAAGAAGGACCTTAACGAGGACAAGCATTGTCATTATCTCTACAATTGTGTATTAGATATTTCAGCTTTAAAATTCAGGTTGTAAACAGTGAGAGAGCATATGTTCAGAAATTGTTTTTTAGACCTCCTTTATTAAATTGTCAAAATATTCAATACTTATGATATTTTTTCAGTTACTAGAACACTGATGTTTTACAACCTCTATCTTACTTATTCTGCAAGGTTTATTCCCTTGGATTTGCTCCTATATAGCTTTTGGCTGCTCAACAAATTAAAAAGATGTTTAGGGAAAAAAAAAAAAAAAAAAAGGAAAAAGAGGAAATCAATTAATCCTGGCTTAGTTCTAAAAATGTGTTCCCATCTTCAGCTTCTCTCTTAAAAGTTGTTATTCCTCTTGACTAATTAAAATTCTATACAAACTGTGTTTTTCCTCCCCTACAAGATCTTCTTAATTGTGAAAGATTTCCTGATCTTCTTTCTGTCACTGTCATAGGGATGTAGAGGATCCCAAACAAAAAACAATTACCTCATTACTTTGTGTCCATGACTTCCACCCAAGTTGTCCCTGCTGGGTCAGCTGAAAGAGAAGCATCATTTCTCCCCACCCACCAGCACCATCCATCAATGCCCTTTCTGCCACACTTGCTTTGTTTGCCTTTCGCTTTGGTAAACTTTTGCACTTCAGCATTTTAATATCTGAAGGCTACTCTGAAGAGCTTGGTACTGAGCAGACTTACAAGGCACCATGGCATGAAAGTAGATAAAAGCAACATTCCATGGCACCCTGACAGGTCTGGCCCCTATGCTGGGATGTGCTGGGAGACCAGACCAATAGGTGTACATACACATGCCTGACGTGTATGTGATCTTCCAGCAAAAGCAACACTTCACTCAGCTCACTACCAGTTGTGATTTAACAGTGTGCTAACATGAACTGAAAGTAATTCTGTGTGTACTCTTTGAAGCTTGGGACATAAAGCTGAAGATTATACAAGTAAGAAATAGTGACATTCATAGGGAGCATACTTCCAAAAACAGGCAAGCTTTAGTGACATACGAAAGCATATCATTAATGTGCTTATTGGATGAGTATGCTGTGCCAGTAAAATTAATACTGGATATATATAGAAAAATAATTTATATTCTTCACACACCAAGAAAAAAAATATATAGCCATATGCTGGCCTTTCCTAAACAATGGAACATAACAATAATACCTTAAAATAACCAACGTTCATTATAGATTTTAGTCAGGAAATACTAACAAGCATCCTCTTCTGCTTTACACACAGCCTTCCTTCAGTACTGACCTGCAGAACTCAAGAAATAGTTTATTTTCCACCAAAGCCCACTAAGAAAGTTCTAATCAGTTATGAAGACGTAACTTAGTATCACCCTGTACAGGTCACTCTACAAACGAGTCAAATGTTCTGAACACAGCACATTTGAAACTTCTTTACATTAGCAACACAGGTAAAAGTACAGACCATACAGACAATGATATCTGGCATATTTATACTTCCCCACTTCCAGAAGTGCATAACTTATTTTGGATACAAGTCAAAAATAATCAGAATTATTTCAGGATACCCTTAAATTCCCCTCCTCCATGCTCATTTAACCTAAACTGTTTATCCTGTGCATCACTAGCAGCTATATAAATTCTCCTCTATTTAATTCAACAACAAATGTATTTGCTAGCCTTACCCCAGGATGTGGCATGAATACTTATGAAAAAGTTTATTAGCTTAAATGGATATATTTATAGATTCATTTGGTTTTGTCAAAACAATTTGTACTGTTCATTCTAATTCCTATCCTAGATGTCTCTCTGCTGACTCGGAAGCTTGCATTTGCAATGACTTTCCGACTGCTTGGTGCTGAAAATGTATCTGCCTTGCATAGAAAACCAAAAGAAGCCCCAAAACAATCAACTCCCCCAATTTTATTTAAATTTCTTCAGCGAGTTATTCTTGGGTCAGCCAAGAATGGTGTTTAAACATGAATTATGAAGCAAAGTCTTCTCTTAGTGACACTGCAAAACAGTGTTCAGCTGCCCAATAAACATTTCAGTAATATTCTGGGAATTCGAAACACATGAAGCCTGGCTCTGACAGTAGGGCTCTTGAGCAAGACTAGAAATCTGATTACTCAGCAAATCAAATTTCCACAAGCTTTTTATTTAATTGACTATATTTACATCACAGAAGATAAAAACCTCTTAATAACACAAATTAGTATAGTCTAATGAAGGGCAAGGTGGAGTCAATAGCATCTCTTCTTCTTGCCCTTATTTTAACCAGTCATTAGACTATGTCAACAAATCAACAGCATTCATGGTAAACACCTCCAAGACAGAGAATTGCACATTGAACTACCACTGAGCAGGAAGCCTCACAACACAGAAGCCAACGTGTGGGCAGCATACAACCCCTGTACAGCTTGCACTGACGAATTCAGGCAAGCAACTGCTTTGGGACCGAATTCTAACCCCACACCTCCAGCAGCTGTCTCAGTGCGTGAGAAATCAGGCATTTCCCTCCTGTTTAGAGGAAGTCCAGGGCAGGCAGCACTCACTAGGAATGCAGAGAGCACCTGCAGCCATCCCACCGCCCATCAGCAAAGAAAGATCATTTAGAACTTCATTCAGTACCAGAAATGGCAGAAAGTCAGAATTGAGATAAAAGGGAAACACAAAACCAGGCTTCTCTGACGTTTTTTAAATGTGTTCCATGGTGTCAGGGTACAAGCGCAAGTTCTTTAGGAAAAGAAACTCCTGATTAAACACACTTCAGTGAGGACAGCTGAGGCTGAAATAGAAAACGCTAGCCAGGATAGTTTAAGACTTGTGAAAGTCTCCAGCCTATAAATCTAATCTCTTGCTGAAATGTCAGTCCCAGCTGAGTAATAGTCATGCTTCAAAAGCCAGATGAAGAGCAATCCCTCTTTTTCAACCTCAGTGAGAATGTATCACTTTCGTGTAATTTAAGGCTCCCCAGTCTTGTTCCAGTTCTAGGGTCCTAAAAACAGGCAGCATTAACAATGTTCTTAGAGGATCCAGTGTGCCATCTTGCAGGCAGCTCTGTTGTCTAAAGATGCCATTCCCTCCTTCTTAGTTCCTAAATTAATTCATTCTACACCAAATTTACACACAGCAATTCTAAGAGAACAATAAATCTTCCATACTCCACTTCCAGATTAGTCTTTAATTATGCAGTCACAACCCTCGCAAACAGGCTCTGCTCTTTGATCTTCAGTTTAGTGCTGTCGTAGATGTTCTTAATCCTTTGTACAGAGAAAAGAGAAAAAAGCAGAACGAGTTCCTGTCAAAGCTTGGGGGATTCTGTCCTAGAAAAATGTCAGACCTGTTCAGAGCTTCTAAGGTCTCTTCTCTCCTGTCTCTTTCACTGAAATGGATATCTGCATGTGAAGACTGGCTTTGGGAGCATCCAGCAACCTGTTGGTGCAAAATGGTCTAAAAATCATATGCATCCAACACCTAATCTTTCCATTTTCAGCTCCAAAGTGGCCCTTTCTGAATACTAATCAATGGAAAATAGAGGAAGTGATTATTTGCATGGCTCTTCTCATCTATCAAAGCAAAAAGATGTAGGTACAGCACACATTGGGTCAGAACGCAGACTACAGGGAGCTTTCAGCTTCTTCCCAGTACCAAACCTGTGATTAAATTAGTTCTGTGCCCACTTCTGTCACACAGATGGGCACCCATCAATCACAGCTCTCCCCAGAAAATCCACTTCCCTTATCTTCAAAGAGCTGTTATGCATGCACAGCATTAGCCACTTCTGGTAAGCTGCATGCTGCTAACAGTTTGTTTGAGAGACAACCACTGTCTGAGCAATCACCACTCACTGTTCAGTCCCCCACCACTCCCATCCTGTATGCATAATTAAAAATCTGTTACCTTCTCTTGACTTAGATAGCAATTGGCAGCCCTCTCACAGCAGCGCTCAGCAGACACAGGGCTTTAACAGATGGTAAGACAATGATGCAGTTCAAATGTGATACCACAAGATCAGACTGGTGTACATTTAGTAACAAAATTTAAAGCATGATAAGCGTGGGATCAATATGACACAGATCAAAAAATAAGTGCATCGCTCATACAAAAGGGAGTGGGAGTAACTTTCTGAAGGATAAAGATAACAACATTGCATTTCTGGTATATTGCAGTACCTGTAGAATCTCTTTATACATTTCCCATTTCTCTACTAATGATGCTGAAAAGCAGTTCAACCATGGCCTGATAGACCAAATAGGCTTGCACATGTCCTGGCTTGCCCAGACATGTTTCTCTGCTCTCCCACTCTCTTTCTTGGGGAGAAGCAACAATCAGGAAAGAGGAAAAAATAACTTGGAGCCAGGGAGTCTAAGGACCCTGGCTTGCCCAGACTTGTTTGCTCCTGTTTGCATCCTTGTGCCTGCCTCATGCAAGCCCTATGTCTTTCCCAAATTTGGGTAAAGCAAGCCTACGGCTTCACCTAATATGGCCAAACTGCCATTCTGATTGGCTATTCTATGTCCAAAGGCCCGTTAGTCTCTGTCTTCTGTTTGGGGTTTGATATAAAAAGAGATTAGCAAGTAACACAACTGTGTTCCGTTGCTGTATTCCTGCTGCTCCTGTCATTACTGCTCTTTGTTTCTGGCAGTGATACTGCCTTATTGTTTTATAGCATTATGCTTTGCTAAGCTATAAGTCAGCTTTGCTAAACAGCCTGGAAACTGCCTGCTTGGAGTTTACCAGAAGCTGCCCCAACACGATCAGCCTGCATAGCCAGAGTGACATCCGAGCTGATGCTGCACATCCTGCCTACAGCTGCCAAGATGAGCAGCCCTGGATGAGACATACATAGTCCAGAGAAATCAGGACCAGGTCGGAGATCATCTGCCCTTTTCCTCAGCATCCTGTGAAGCCTGGGAAGAATCAGAAGCCTCAGAAGCCAACGAGGCCATCAAAAGAATTCCCTGAAAACATTTGGGTACTGTCTTAACCTGTAGCTAACCCCATAAGTCAGGAAATATTTTGTGAGTAAATACTTAAGGCCTCTTGTAATTTATCAATTGCCTTCTGCCATAAGCAGAAAGGACCTTCCTGAGTCCATCTAGTGGACAAGTGGTGTAATTAACTGCAAGCAGTATAATTAACTGCAAGCACCTTCTCTTCTAGTTCAATTAATGCTTATATATTTTTGCTAATTAGTTCCAGATCTAGTTATTCCTTTATGTAATGCATTCCATGACCATTGCAAAAGAACCTATTATTATTAAAATTAGTGGCTGGGGGTGGTGGAGTTTTTAATACCCAAATTATTAAACAATATCAATTTTGAAAAATACCATCTCACATTAATTAATTACCCCTCCATCACAAACCAGAAAAAAAGGCTCTTCATCCTAAACACCTAGCACTGAGAATTAAACAATGTAGTAGATAGATTTCATTCCTATCATGTCAGCTGTTTCTTACAGAGGCAATGTACCACAACTGAAAATGAAGACTGAAACAGTTTTAAACATGCTCTGATTTTGCACCTTACTGCTTTGCTAAAAGTGAAAGTATGTGTAAAAAGATTAAGTAATTGGATCTTCTGTTTCCATTTATCACTATCAATATTCAGAGAAGACAGGCTGAAAGGAAAAAACTAGGGAACATCAGAGATCAAATTGGGATAGCTAAAAAGAAGTGGTTAAAAATGGATGTGAAAAACAATGTCAAGAATTTCTTATTTGTGAGTTAACTTTTGATCAAAAGTGTTTAAAATACCAGCATCTCACAAACACTGTACTTCCTTAGCAGCCTACATGAAATTATGACCCTGGTTGTTGAAATTTTTAATAAACAACCAATATACCACATGATAGACAAGTACCTAAACACAATGTGAAAGATTCCCATAAAAACACTAAAAATGCATTACATATTTCAGCACTTAAAGCATGTATCAAATTTTCCCTCTGTCTGGAATTAGAGGCCAAGAGCGCCACAGCAATTCTCACATCTAGCTCTTGGGGCCTAATGGTTTCTGCTGCTGTCTGTCACAATCAGAGTGGCATTAAATCCCCCAGATCATGCAACAGTAAGAAAGCTACCATATGGGATTTACTACCTATGCCTCAATAAAGACTTCTGGGCTTCTGATAAGTGAGATAACTAAGAGCCAAATGTAGTGAAACAAAGTAGAGCACTGTGTCCTTGCCTCAAGGGAAAGCCACATTATGCCATTTTAAGTCGTTTTAGTTCATTCAGGAAGTTAATGTGCTTGCTTGGAACAAAAAAAGTCAAGGTTGAGAATCACAAACTTGGGTTTCACTTGAACATTTTTTATATGGACCTTTCAAAATGCAGCTGGACTATTGATTGTGCATTATTATTACCCAAGACATGTTTACCACAACAGTGCCTATGGACTAAGAAAGGATCAGACACCTCCACACAAGGAGACGGAACAGATACACAGAGAGCTGCAGTAAGTAGCTGTGAAGGTGGTGGTGGCTGAAGCAAACAGCTGCAGGGCAATAAGAAAGTACAACAGAAATTTATTTATCCAAAACTGTTTCTCTAGCTGCACAAATGCTGCTGCAGTGTCAGTCTCCATTGAATAAGGGGTATCCTCAGACCCAGTTTGCTTCTTTCCAGCCCAAGGCACAACACATCCAAGACAGACTAATGTTACCCTTGCAAAATATTTAGCTTGTATTTTACAGATAGGAATATAACAGCAGCAAAGAACTCCCATTGCACAGAAACCCTACAACTCTAGTACTCAAGGAATCAAACAGTGCTCCCTCTCCCTGGGCACCCACTCCCTGGCTTGCCCACTGACTCCACCAGGGATTACTACTGATCTTCAGGATTCTGAAAATAGTTTCTGAAAACTAAAAGTGCCTGTGAGGTTCTGGGATTAACCAGGTCACTCTACTTCTCACTCCGAAGGATTTGAATAAATTACATTCTATCTTCCCTAATCTCCCTTCCCACTCACGCTCTGTGCTCCTAGGACACTGCATGCTCAAATCCCCTGCATTCCCTCTCCAGGGAAGCCAGTTTTCCTCAGAGGATCCTTCTAAAGCACTATAAATGCAACTGAAGCGCAGGAGAACAAGTAATTTAAAGAGATTCCACACAACATTCAAACATCGGTCTTGAATTACAAATTGGCGACCTTGAAAAGGCCAAACACTGAGGTAGATAAAAAGAAGAAATTGTTTAGTCTGCATCTGTTTTGACAGAAGTTCTTCCACTCACTCATCGCATAAAACCTAGGATAATGATGTTATAACTGTCTTGAGCTTTGGAGCTTTTCATTCCTACATCCACTCACACTATCTCCGGAATTAAAATTTATTCTGCAAACTCTAAATCCTTAGAACAAAACATCCCAAATGTATCATAAAGATGTTTTGCATCCTCAATCCTACAAAAGCTTTAAAATATTACAGAGGAAAATCTAGAGCAAAAATAATAAATGTGCATCTGATGGAGGCGGGGTGGGGGGGGGAAGGATTAGCATTTTTTGTTAACTTTTGTGTAAGAAAAGCACCTAAACATGTGCCAAACTTCAGGGAGGAAGAAGTATTTGAGTAGTTATTTCAAGTCTTTGTGGGATTGAGACCCTGCACACACAACTTTCTTCCTTTCCACTTACAAAAATTTGAGTGATTTTTCTGGAGTTACCTGAGCATCTTTAAATAAGTGCTAAGCAGAAAAGATTCAGATCACAAAACAAGCTAAAAAGCTGAAGTAGCATCAGTAAATTAAAGCTTTGAATAATGTTTACCTCTGTTTCATTTTCAGAGTACACAGAATGCCAAATCCTGTTTGCTTTTCATATGCAATTAATCCCACCAAAATCCTTTGGGACTACTTCAGAAAGCAAAACAAGCAGGATTTATTTTATGATCTAACACCGACAGCAAAGGGAAAAATGATACAGTTTTTCATCTCTACCAAAGAACCCTGGCATGAGTGAGCTGAGCGTCAGTGCATATTCTGCAGCTAATCTGGCAATTTCCTGTTTGTAATTTATATTTTTGCCCAAATTACTGGTGTGACCATCTGTCTCTACACTAAGGAGGAAAGTTCTGGAAAGAAATTTCATTCCCCCAGGAATATTTCACGAGATCAGTCTGGGGACTGCCAAAGCCAGGTCTCTTGCCAGGTAGCTGAGTCAAAATACACTCAAAACCTTCTAGCTTCTGTACCAAATTCCTACAATTTAATAAACACATTGCTGAGGAGAGCAGAGCAAAATAACATTTTCATAAGTGGACAGGGCTTTGAATGTTAACGACTACAGGCTGAGATCCATTTCCAGTTTTTATCATTTAAGAAATAAAAGCTTTTCTGACTGCATTTTCTGGCTCCTCAGGACTATGCCCCAGGTTACTGATTATCTGCGATCCATCACTAAGTTTTCAAGAAAGATACTTGTTTCCTTCAGGCTCAAGCAGACCAAGTTTCTAAAACACTGGCCATACAAATCTGATTTCAGCCAAGGGCTTTTTTCTCTCTCATGATTTTCCACTGTTTTCTGATACCAATCAGTAGGCCCTTCTTTGTTAAGAGAAAATGAGGAATTTTAGGAATTATCCATGAAATTATGTAGTTAGTATAGTAATCCACATAGTCTTTATCTGAATGCTGAATTTGGTTTTTTTTTTCTGAATTTCCAATATGTCAGAAACATTTTGGCCATCAATAACAACTTCAGCTTAAAAACCTTCAGGGTTGTCAAGTAGTAAGAATTGGTTTGGGACAATGAAAGATAACCAAGCATTGCTGTGATCAACAAACTGAGGAGTTGCCAGTTCTGAGTTTGATTAGCCCAAGTTGCAGAATCAAAATGGAATAAGCAAAATACATTTGCTTGTCTGCAAAATGAATAAGACATCATATCTTTAAGGCATTTGTACTTGGCTGAAACACATTCTTCATAAGATTAGGGGCTAAGGAAAAAAGTTTTAAATTATATTTTAAAATACTGGATTTTGTGCTATAAATCCTAAAATCTGCAAATACATAGTCATAAGATACATGCGACTACATCCTCAGTGAGTAGATTAGGAATATTTCAGCTCTTTTGCCCTGTTCCCCTAGTGATAATCATTACAGATTTCAGTGCTAAATCTGGTTGCTTACCAGACTTATGCTCATCTATCAGGATTTCTAAATTACATAAACAGAAATGGCTTCTGAACTGTGATTTAATTGAAGAATCACGTAGAATACAAAATGTTACTATTATAAAACTATTAGAATTTCATTGGAGTAAGTACAAATAAACAGGATGCTCCATGCCAAAGCCGTTCACCTAGTAAAACAGTCAGCTTCTTATTGACTGGCACCATATCTGATCTGTACTATACTGATTTCTGTCAGGCACAGACATTAACAGTCCCATATGAGTTACACAGCAACCAGTAAAACTGTTTCGTGATTGAACCTGGCCCCAGAGGTCAGTCAGTGATGCAAACCTATTAAAGAAAAACAACACCACAGATGGAAAGGTGGAAAGGATGGATGAAAGGAATTCTATTTGCTGCAGAGCTAGGAAACTAAGACCAAAATGGCATTAAAAAATGCTCTTACAGCCTCCTAGAGATAAAATTAAGATTGATTGCTGGGACAAGTCCCACTTCAATCCTTTACTACCCATCGAAAATTTGAAATAGAGAGAATATACTCGTCGGAATCAAGTAGACCTTTTTAAACAGAAGTCAGAACAATTGAACATCTTGAATAAAATTACTGAGGAAGCAAAACCAGGAATAAAATTCACATCTGCTGACTTGTAGCTATCTACTCACTGCTCATCTATTGCATGTAACGTGCAGGAAATGAAATAGATGTCTTAAGGATGTATTTAGGATGTCAGAATTTGCTTCTAAATGGTAAATTATTCATAAAACTCCATAGCAGTGAACACTTCACTGCACCTATGATCTACTACGCTCAAGCATTTGCAATAACAGCACAACTCATTTCCAAGTCATGATTCTCATGAACAGAGAGCATTCAAGGTGATATTCTTGGCTTGTTAAGTGCAGCAGATGCCCATCTGTTGAGACCAATTTTGACAGAAGCTAATCCCTTTGCAGTTTTTTGTGTGTGCCTGTTTACTGTTTTATAATGTTGTCTATCCTACTTCTCTTAAAAACAAAATCCAAACCATTATGTCCAATGCATTCAGGTAGCCATGGACTTGTCTGTTCACTAAAGATTTAGAATGAATGACCCAGGAAATACTAAATCAAAAGAAATGTGAACAGTGAAATTTATTTTCTTTCTTCAAACATATAGGAAAAAAGAACACAAGGGAAACAGCATAGGCAGACAGGGCATACACATATCTTGAATACTGCAAGAGTTTCTCATCATTCCATCACAGAATCACTGAGCCTGGAAAAGACCTCCGAGATCATCAAGTCCAACCTATAACCTAACACCATGACATCACCTAAACTATGCTACCAAGTGCCACATCCAATCTTTTCTTAAAGACCTCCAGTGATGGTGAATCTACTACCTCCCCAGGCAGTCCATTCCAGTGCCTAATTACCCTTTCCATGCAGAAGTGCTTCCTAATATACAACCTAAACCTCCTCTGGCACAGCTTCAGACCACACTCTTTCAATCTGTCACAAGTTGCCTGGGAAGTTGTAGTCACAACTTCCTTTTAGGTAGTTATAGAGAGTGGCAAGGTCCCCTCTAAGTCTCCCCAAGTCTCCTCCAGACTAAACAACTCCAGCTCCCTCAGCCTATCCTCATAAGACTTTCCCTCCAGCCCCCTCACCAGTCTTGTTGCTCTCCTCTGGACCCGCTCTGGCACCTCAATATCCTTCTTGCAATGAGAGGCCCAGAACTGCACAAAGTACTTGGGGTGAGGCCTCACCAGTGCCAAGTACAGAGGCAGAATAGAATGCCTCTTGCATTTTTACCTATAGGTTTCTAAGCAGAGCCTGAACTCTGTAATTTGCTACAGAAAGCTTTCCACAGCCAGTAAAAACAATTTTCAGAGACCTATATTGTTCCTTTTCAAAGTTAATCAATCCACATTAGTGATATGAAGAATGCTTCCCATCACCTTTGTATCACAGCTTTCTGACAGTGCCAGTGACAAAATCTGGCACGCAATCTCCTTCCAGGTCAACATTGGACAGGGAGGTAGACATGAGATCTTTAAAAGCAGCATCACAGTATTCCCCAGATATCCTGGGGATCCTTTCTGTAAAGCATCCCAAGCAGTAGCAAGGCTATGGCCTAAAGAAATCTGAACTAGAGCATGCTTTCTAAATTCATTCCTAGCTCAAGGATAAATACTACTTTCTAAATATCACACATGAATTAGGATCACATTATGTTATGTGTGTCTCCTATTTCAAAAGAAAGATTTTCCCCAGAGATTTTTCATAAGCTGGGTAAAGCTGATCAAATTAACCTTGAATGACTTTCCATCTGTACCCAGGCACAACTAACCAAAGACAGAAGACAAAAGCAGTGCAGGGGCAAGCTTGGCTGGTTCTTTCTGGCTTCCAAACCCACTATCAGTTTGTTAAAAGAAAAAGCTGCCTTCACAGCTGAGTCTGAAGACTAATGGGTACAGGTCTGCAATCTTTATGAATCAAACCAAACCTGTACAGCTTGCGTTACTGTGCCCTGCAGTTTTGTGGCAGGCAGTATGTAAAGCCTGAATATATGGTGACTTGAAGTACAGTCTGAACCTGCTCAATGCTGGGAATGGCAGACAACAGTTGTACTAAACAATGGTCTTTCCACCATTCACCTCACTCAGTTCTGTTTTGAGAGTCAGTTTCTGCAGTGAGCCTAGAAGAATGAAAACATTACCATTGGATGCATCTTGTATAAACAGAAATATGGTAAGCAATGGTGTCTTCAACACAAGAGAGAAATTCTGTCAGCTTCTTATTTTACAAGTAGTAAGAAATCTTTCGGATTCTCCACTCAGTAATCACTTCAGTCAAAGTGGATTACCAAAGCAATTCTCTTAATCAGCAAGTTCCATGCAGAGTGCAGCCTTAGAGAAACCAGCTCATGTAACCATAAACAGTTTCTGTTTCAGTTATGCAGAGACCCTTGCCTTGATTCCATGTGATAGGACATGAATGCACAGTATTATTGCTTTACAAATAACACATATATTTCCATTCAGGAGTTAGTTCCCTGCACTGTAACAACATGACTAATAAATCACACTGCTCGTAGAGCTGATATTCTTTTTAACTTGGTAGATAACTCACACACACAAGAAAAAAAACCTTCTGAGAGGACTTTTTAAAAGGTGAAGCAGGGGCTTTTACCAATGAATACAAAACTAAAAACCTAAGTGGGAAAAACACAACCAACCCAAATCAAACTGTATAACCAAAACATGTGAAGAATGTCTCCTAAATCAGCTAGCTCCACAAATCCTTATTTTGTTACCTGGTGTCAAGTAATGCTGCTTGTTCAAAACACTATGGCTGTAGTAAGGTCAACAAGGGGGAAAAAACTTCTTGTATTTAGCAAACAACACCAAAGACCAATTAGTAATACAGGAGGGGAAAAAAAATCATAGTCAGCTCTCTACATAAGGCCTTCTAAAATTGAGATTTAAAAATAGACAGACAACAAGCAGACTTAAACAATTTTATCAGTGGCTGATTTATTTCAGCTTTCTGCTCTCCCTGGTCGCAGTTCACTGCAACCCATAAATAAGTTAGGCTGGTGAAGAAGATTGAATTTTTGAGGCCAAAACAGTAATTGAGGAATTGAACAACCTGGAGGTTGAAATATTGTCTCCTGGGAGATAAGCCTTTGGATCCATTAGCAGCTGTCTATATTGCTTTTCCAGCCATTGACACATACAACCATGTCAACATATTGAACTGATTTATGTGGCTTTGTTTCACAGAAGGGCAGATCTCATACGTGTTCTGGGCTCCATCCTGCTGTTACTCTAAAAGTGAGAATATCTCGAGAAGATCTCTGAGTTTAAGAAAAAAAAAAAAGGATCTTTCAAAACTCTGTGAAGGCCCAATTTCCTGTGAAGAAATTCCACACTATTTGATTACACAGAAAGCAGCAATTTTCACTTTTCAGCACTTTATTAGTCAGCACTTGTAAAGGAAAATCTTAAAGGAATGTCTGAGAACAGCTTTGCTTTTTTTCTCCAGAAGAAACCAACCAAGCAAAACAGAACCCCCACCACTGCCCACCACTTCATTTTTCCAGCCACTCTCAGGATCATAATTTGACAACAAAGCAAGAGACTTTGGAGAAAAAAATAACTGGATTGCAAGCCTAAGCCATGACCAAAGGCTAAGTACCTCCAGGTCTTACTCTGCATGAAAATCCAGAAGTTACCTGAGCAGAAGTGCAGGCCTGCAGCAGACTCCGGAGCTCTCCACAGGGCACAGCAGCTGCAGCAGGGCGGCGGCAGGGCGGCGGCAGGGCGGCGGCAGGGCGGC
>VWZI01020014.1:396256-473197 GCA_013396835.1 Psilopogon haemacephalus
AAAAAAAAAGAAGATAGCACTGTATCAACTCTTACCAGGTATTTAAGACTGCATGTTACAAACAAGGAAATACTACTGAGTGTACAAAACCTGCATTTCATTGAACAGTAAATATGTACAGATATAGTGTAGCAGAGTCCACTCAAACTAGTGTATCACATCACCTGGATAACTATGTACATTCAAAGCAAGGAACCATTTAAAATTTTTGACCATCATTTCTCTGAAAAGATGAACTAATACTGACTTGAGAGACCTCCCATAATACAAATACTTCTCACCTGTTCATAATAAATCTGGCTTGACGTTTTTGCTTTATTTCCTCCACTCTCTTCATTGCATCAACTGAAATAAAGCAGAAGATGTTTTAAATGTAGCTTACATACCCGGAGGTGAAAAAACAAGCTACCTAGCAGAGCAACACTACCAGTATTCCCTAAGACCTCTGTATCAGGCAACTCTTATACTACACAGAGGAAGTTATTACTTCTTCAAAGAGCAGGACAGAGAAATATCCTGTGTACCAACTACGATGAATTGTATTTTTAAACTTATTTATGCTTCCACTTCTGTGCCTTCACATTTTCTACAATTAACCATCACTACAAAAGACTCCTAGTCTAAATCAGATGCAAGTTACCACCTTTGTGGCATTCATCCATGACATAAGCAACTCATCCATTTTACAGCAACTGACTTATTGAACTGAAGTGGAATGAGCAGGAACAAAGATACAATGGCATCCGCATAACAGCCTTACATTGGGAACCCCTTAAAAAGCTGGAAAAAGACTAAGGTTTTTTGAAGATAATTCACACTAGAGGAATGTTATGTACCTCATTTTATAACCTGTTTCCACACCTGTTCACAACTCGAAACTACTCCACACATGAACGTGAAACACAATCACTACAAGAAATCAATATGCTAAGAAGTATTCTGAAAATACATTCATACATTCAAAAGGTAACTTTCCACAGTCCACCTTTTGTTTTGTTTTGTATCTTTTCTAAAATGACTCACCAGTCTTGTTCCACAACTCTCTCTGGTATTTCACTGGTTCATTTCTACGTTTTTCAAACTCAAACGAATTATCCTATATTAAGAAAAAAATAAATACAGATTATATACAGAAGCATGTTTTGATGAACACATTTTTCCTATAGGACTCACTCATGAAACTTAAGATTTTACTCCATTTTTTTTTTATTTCCAGAATCTTGGTTCCTATATTTTAACAACCTTTAGAGATTACTAAACTATATGGAAATACAGCAGAGTGTTTGACCTAGAAGTGTCAGAAGCCACAGTGATTCCTGTGAAGAGAACTACTTACCAAAACATCTCCCTCAGCTATTTTCTTTTCAGCAAGACAAAAAGAACAGAGAAGACCAACATGAAGCTAGAAATACAGAGCAAACTAGACAGGTGGTAGGCAAAACTGAAGACATGTGGAGTCAAAAGTATTTAATGCATGTCAAGTAAGTCCTACTCAGCATCTTCAACTTTGAAAATCATAACTTCACAAATCATAATTCCATTTTAAGAATATTGACAAAATACACAATAATTTAAAATTGTGAAATATTTCAATTGATGATGTAGTGGTGAATGGGACAGCTGAGGTTTAGTTTTCTTTTTTTTTCCAAGACTTTAAGATGGAAAAAAAAAAAATCTAATTTTTTTTTGTTTGCTAGGCATAGTTAGCTCTGTATCAATTTTACCTGAGGACTTTTCCCTGCCTGTGCTGGTTTGAACTGATTGGAGAATTTGAGTGAGAAATTAGACTATTGGCTGAGAAATGAAAACACATTGTGCCACTTCACTCACAGCTTTACTGAGAAAGAAAAAAAATTGTTTTAAAAATTGAAACCCAAATATAGACAAGAGAGACGGTTTCAGACCTCTATGGCTGTAGCTCCTCTTTGCATGGTTCCTTTGTCTCTGTCTTTTATAGCTGAGTCTTAATAATTCTGCTAACTTCTTTCCTACTACTAATCCCCCTGGCCGATCTACCTCCACCTATCTGCAGCATCAGCTGGTGGTGAGATAAGATTGGGGAAGGGGGGAAAGGTGGTAGGGGTGGCTGGTTACCCCTCTTGGGGATTTAAATCTCTGAGAGGGCTGTGGTGTTTCTGTATTACCTTTTCACTGTATATATCTGTAAATATCTGTTATACTTTGTAAATATTTGCTTGTATCTTGTGCATTGCTGTAAATATAAAACTTCATTTATCAACTTCCAGTGTTCTGAGTCCTAGCCAGGGTTATTTCAAAAAGTGTAAGGGCAGGTAACTGTTCAAACCACCACACTGCTCTTTTATGTAGATGTACAGAGTTATTGCACCAGCTGGTAATCTTCACTTCAGTTAAAGACAGTTCCAATGAAAAAAACTACACAGAATAGCAAGAAAAGGCACAAGCACACTTGCAAGCCATGCTCCATTGGCAGAAGAATGCTAAGTTTCATCACGGGATAGCATCAAGCAAAATATCCAAAATCCAAGCTATGAAGCATACTAGATGCTAGCACCTATATATTATTCTTTTAAAATGCCTCCATTTTCAGCCAAGTGTGACAGAGCACTCCATTAATTCACTGTAATCCCAAACTGGAGACAGAGCTCGAAGCTCATACCCAAGGTGCTACTGGGCTAGTCAGCACACACAGAAGAGCACTAGAATAGCTCTCCACCCCAAAACAGGCAACAATGAGTTTAATTGCTTGGTAGTGAAAAGGCACTGAATCAGAAGAAGAGATGTTTAACTGGATAAAATGGAGATCTTCTCATGGCTTCTCAAAGGCACATTGAAAAAAAAAAATAATAATATGACTTTCTTCCTCTTGGAAGATCCACAGAAAGCAGTAAATCACTATGTCAAAATACTTCTACATTGCTGTTATGCAAAAAAAAGGTAATTAAGTCACTGTAACTCCTGATTTATTTAAGGACTGTCCCACCACATGTGTTTAGTATTTTTACTATTGAAGTAACTTCTAAATTGTTTGTAAGATCTCAGATGCTGTTTTTGAAAACTTCCTGTGTGCCAAGACTTAACCTATGCATTGCATGCTTTAAAGAAGACTTCTAAAGTTGTCTACGCAGAGAAACTTTCTGGGCTAACCCTGGTTATCTGTGCGGAAATACGACTTCCAAATGTATATATATAAAGTAGGAGATTAATAGATGAAAAAAAATGCCTTGGGAATCACCAAATATTATCAATGCAGACACTTGATACGCTGGCTTCCACACTCAAGCTGAAATGGGAAGTTATATACACTCAAGCTGAATTAATAGCTTGCTCAAGAAAACTCTCACATCCTCTTCCACAATCCCTCTATTCTTCATTTGTTCCATCCCTCATGCTCATCCAATTAAACATTTACATACTAAGTTAACTAAGCTAATTTGTTTGCAACTGGAAGAGATTAGATTCCTGTCATTTTAGTGAGCTGACACAAAGTATCAACCAGTTCAACTTCTTACCACTGTCAATTCTTTTCCAGCTGCTTTCCGGAATGCTTTGGTCCATCTCATCTTCCTGGGATTTCGTTTCTTTTTAAAGTTTCTGTGGCATTTTGATTTGCAGAATCTAAATATCTTAAAGAAGAAAGAAAAAGAAGAAAAAAAATATTACAGTCAAATCACATTACTCCTGCCCCTCTGCAAGAGTGATATCAAACACCCAAATTTCTCTAACAAAAGTACTCATCAAAAATTACATTCATCTTGCACGTCAGTACTTTTAATTCAAATAGAGCTATCAAGAAAAATAATTTCAAGCACTATTTTTGTTTTTTTCTTATGAAGTCATTTTCAGAGCTATCAGGGACAATCACAAATATCACTTAAGGTGATTATTTATAAAAATATACTGGAGTTGTGAGAATTATCACCTGCAAACAGAACTATAAAACCAAACCTGTTCTATGAGTAAACAATTTTCTATGGCTGTCAGCACATTTTAGAGATAGTGACATTCTGAAAAGAACAAAAATCTTCACACCTCTCATGTAACATTTTATAATTCAATACACATATACATGCACAGTAACAAAGAAATTAAAATCTATCTTCCAGAACGTAGCCTTAAGATTAGAAGATTACCCTGCAGCAGGAGTCCTAAGCTGAAGACTGTTAAGTTACATGCCAAACCATTCTAAGCATTTGGGGGTTTTTATCCTCCTTTCCATTTCTCTACATAGTGTCTGAAATACTACTCTCATTTTAGGCAACTGTCACTGCTAGCTATGGAACTGGCTTATGTTCATCCAGGTATTTTCAGGCCTGTTAGGGGACGCACAACGAAACCTTTACCATCCATACTTGAAATTTCCCTTTTACTGATACTGAAATTATGTAACTAATGGCCAAGATAAAGAACAACTCTAGCTCAAACTGTTCAAAATCCAACCAATAAATGGATATTTTGCAGTCAAAAAGGATATGCAGCAAGATGGCAGTAAGACTAGGGGCAGAATATGTTACTGTAACCCTGTTCACAGTTCTAAATGATCCCTAAATATGTGCATCACTCTGAACTATCATGGGCTAATATCCGAAGCAGACCAGAAACTTTACTTAAGAATACTCAACGTTACATTTGTAACTCATGAGTTTTACAAGACTGTCTTTCAATTCAACCATACTCTCTTTCCTATATAAGAGTCCCTTCAAGTGAAAACTAATAGAAAACATAAAACTTCTAGCAAAGGTAATAATTTTTCAAAAAACATTCTTCTACTACATTTTTTCACCTCAACTCACACATCTGTCATTATATTTTGCTCTTTCACAGATGATCTGTGCACAACCAACCTGCCATTGTATGGGTTGATTTTGGGTTTTTTTAAAGTAACATCACTTGTGGCTACCTTCTAGTAAATGGAACTATGTCAATCTCCAGCTACCTATATTCCTCAAAACTGTGATTCTGATGAGCAATACAGTTGGGGCCGTATTTGTTTTGACGTCCAAGCATGAGAAGGAAGCTATTTGTGTAAGCTTCATTTCACACTGGGGTCTCCAATGCCCTGTAGGAGCAACAAGGAGTAGAGCAGAGGCTGGGAAACTACACATAACATTTTATATACAAACCTGTCACCTCAATGTAAAGCCCCAAGTGCTACGCACATCCTGTTACGACAGCCTCAACTGTGTAAGTCACATCAGATATCTCAGCGAGTTACAACTTTCCGTAGTAACAAGTTACAGCACCATAAAAGGGATTAACCTGCCTGCTTCCCCCCAACACGGAAGTGCAGGAAAAGCAACACACCTCAATTCCAGGCTGAGGTAAAGAGTTGAGGCAGCAAGAGTTTAATATGAAATAATTACCATAATGCACGGTTACCTTAGCTTAGCCTACCTGCAGAAAAAGCACAGTGGAATGCGTGAAAGGGGAAAAAAAAAACAGCATAAACCATAAAACCAACCCCAGCATGCTATCCAACTTCCACCCATATCACTGCCATCCCTGCGGAAAAGAGCAAACACCCAAAAGCAGTGACTAGAGCAGGAAGCCTCCCACGTTACAATCTGAACTTCAAGCCTCATAATACTCTGCTCCAGCCAGCATTTGTATTTTGAAGCTGGCATAAGGCTGTTTTTTGAATGACCGTTGTAAATTTAAATTCAGCCCGTGACAAGTACCATGAATGGGCCATAAAGGATTAACTTCAGTATGCAGCATCCGTCATTTGGACTGTTCAGAGCTTCAGAATCACCTGGCGGTAATCTGAAGCCCAAAGTGCTGACAGGTAGAGAAAACGGAAGGATGACAATTCTGTACTGCTTCTCGAAGCATACTTCTTAGTAAAATCTGAAAACAGGTAATTCAACCCACACTCTTCCTGACAGAAGAGTGCCAAATTACAGTAATAAATCCAAGTAACAGTTCCCACATCGCAAATAAACTTGCGCGAACTGATGACGCCTGCCGGCACCACCTCACGAACATCGGCACGGCCGCTGCATGGGCACCACGCTGCCCTGGGCACACACAACGGCAGTTCCAAGCCCGGCCTGATGTCCCCGAGACCTCCCCACGATTAATGAGGCTTTGTAGGCGTGTAAGCAGCTGCATCCCAGCCCAGAAGAGGGACACCAGCCCCGGACGGCCCTCGGGCAAGTCCGCAAACCGCGTGAGAAATAGACACGGCGTGGCGGGCGAATGGGGAAGAGGAGAGAGGCGGCTGCCGACCCCTCCCCGCGGCGAGCTGTACCTTGCAGTCGTTGCGTACGAACATGACACCGTGGCCCGGGTAGATGGGCCCGGAGCAGAAATAGCATTTCTCTATCCGCATCGCTGAGCCGAGCCCAGCCGCCCCGCGCCGCGCCGCAGGCCCCGCCGGAAGAACGTGCTCAGGTGACCGGAGGCGGAGCGACGGCGTCCGAGAGAATGGTCACGGCGCCCTCTGTCGGCAGCGGGGCGGGCATGCGCGCCAGCGGCCTTGCTCTCACCGTGTTCGATTCCGTGCGCTGAGCACAGCTCCTGTTGCTCTGGAGCTCCAACAGCCCCGACACTGGCACACTCTAGCCCGACAGGAGGCACCGTGGGTGACGAGGCGACAGCCACCCACGGTAGGTAGGCGGGAGCCAGTGACAGCTAGTTCCTTATCTCGCCCCATTTCACTTCCTACCGCTACTGGGTCAAGAGGTGCGGCGTCCGGTACCGTCGCTCCAGCAGAGAGCTATGAGGATGATTAGGGGACTGGAGGGCATGTCTTAGGAGGAGAGGCTGAGGGACCTGGGGCTTTTTAGTCTGGAGAGGAGAAGACTGAGAGGGGATTTATTAAATGTTTATATAAGAGGGCTGGTCAGAAGTGGGACAGGCTCTGCTCACTTGCTCCCTGTGATAGGACAAGGACGTGGGTGTAAGTTGCAGCAGAAGAGGTTCCACCTCAACACAAGGGGCAACTTCTGTACTGTCAGGGGCACAGAGCGCTGGCACAGGCTTCCCAGAGAGGTTGTGGAGTCTTCTCTGGAGACTTTCAAGGCCTGTGTGGATGCATTCCCCTGTGATCTATGCTAGATTTTATGGTCCTGCTCTGGCAGGGGGGTTGGACTCGATGATCTCCTTGGGTCTCTTGTAACCCCTAACATCCTATGATCTAGTCTAATTCCCCTGCAGGAATCACCTAGAGTAAATCACTCAGGAACATATACATCCAAGTGTGTTTGGAATGCCTCCAGAGACAGACTCCACAACCTCTCTGGGGAGCCTGTTCCAGACTCCCTAGGCAATACTTTGTAGACCACATTTGCTCCCAAGGATCCGGGAAGAGTGTGTCGATTTTTGAATATTCTGGTTTGGTTTTAATTCAGAGTAGTGTAAACTTTTCAAATTGGTCTTTGGCAGGCTTAACTGTCATGAAATATAGGGAGGACCGTGAGACTTACTAAATATATCAACAAGAACCCTTAATAAAAAGAAAACATCAATCATATATAAATTGTGGAAGAGATTATTGCCTCCAAAATGAGAAAGTGGGCCCTGAGGCCACCACACTACATTCACTGGCTATGCACAGCAGCCGCACACATGATATTGGCAATCCATGACACCAAGAGAATGATCCATCCTTTGATAGCACCAGAGAGAATCCTGTTAAAATCTGAGATACTCATGCTCATGACACTAATAAAAGGGGGGCGGGGGAGGGAAGTTTGTTTGAACTATGCTGCATCTTCAAAAGTAACCTGAATTTGTCTTTCTGAAATTATTCTCTACTTCCCTGAGACTCACTCCTATCTTAGTATGGAAATTAAATACAAATTAAAAGATTCTGTGATCAGCCTGTGTTTGATCCTGAGTTCTCATTATAAATGTAAAGTTTTGTTGTAAGTGTGAGAAATGAATGAAGGTGAAATGGCTCAGTATTAACAGAATAAAGACAGTAACTCAGGGAGAGGTAAGGGAGCTGACTTAGATTTTTAAATCTAGCTATTTTGTTCTATAATTCAGGCAAATCACTTTCTGTCCCATTTCCATATTTTAAGAGGAGCTATTTTTTTAAGTAAAATTTTAAGTACTATCTAAAACTGATGGCTGTGCACACATTACTCAAACAATCTGTTGCTCCTGTTCCCCCTCCCCTACAATTACCTGTTTATTGTGAAAGGATTTAAATGCTAGGCCTTGTACCTCCCTAAATTGTTTGGAATTGGAGAGGTCTTCCCTCTGTTTTTCAGTCTTATGATACTATCCCAGCTCAAAGCCCGAAATCTTCCTCACGATGTAAGGCTTTACAGCTCTTGCTTCTTCATTTAAAAAAAAATAAATAAATAAAAAATCCAAATATTTGGTGAAAAATCCATGTGTTGAATTGCACGTCACTTATGGTTTCCATAACAATAAAAAGGCAGTCAGCTTGGGGCTATATTAAGAAAGATGGAAGAAAAAAAAAATGTTTTAGCTTAATAGAGTCACTAACCTTATCAGCACACAACTTGCCTCCAATCTTTTTCAAAACCAGACCTCAGCCACATCCTGTTGCAGGGAACACAGGCTAAAGCATATGACTGGTGACTACTCACCCCCAGCCCAAAGGAAGAACAGCTCTGAACTGCCTCAGAGAGCAAGATAGCTCTATGGGGCATTAGTCTCATGCTGCACACTGTAGGGACTTCTCTGTGGCTGTGACAGGAGATGGCAACCAAGCTGATAAGAGGCAATAGTGGAGACATGTACACAAAGCAATTTTTGAGGGAAGGTATGAAGACCCAAGTTTACAGCCAGAAGCAAAGAGTGAACAAATTTGCTTAGGTCTAGGGCTGCTGTGCTTTAGAATATGTAACTGCAGTCTTTCTTTTTCATTTTGATTTCTTTTTTTTCCCATGAGCTGTACTTATTTCACCAACAACAGTCTTTTCCTGGCAGACTACTGTACTGTGAAGTCTTTGGAGGCTTCTATAACTCGTGGATTGCAGACTGTCACCAACGCCTCCAGCAGACAGATGGGATGTGAGAGCACGGTGATACTACAAGCATTTACAATTGGATTTTGCCCCTCCTCTCCTTTTTTCATATCAAGGCTCTAATCTCCTTTTGAAGCACAAGCCATTATGCTGTGGATTTAAAGTGTTTATACCTGATCTAAAAGGCAATATAGAATGAAGGTTGCTGGAACCAGAATCCAGATTAATTATCAAAAAAGAACATGTACTTCTACTCAATTAACAGTTACTCTCAGAAAGAATCAGGTATCTCGCTGAAAAAGAGCCTTGCTAAAATGAGGTTTTGCAGCAAATCAAGAGGCTCATTTGTTGGAGTTTGTACAGAGCAACAACTATTCAACCAAATATCTCAGTTCAGTACCTTAAACTCAGCAAAGCTCTGATCTGCAAGTGTTTATGGACTTCTCCAAGTTTCCCAATAGAACAACTGTCATATACAGATCATACAAACTGTCACATGCATTCATATTAAAGAACCAACAGCTGTTGGGCATAGGCATACAATCATGTTGGTTGGAAGACATTTTTGGAGGTCATCTGGACCAAAGTCCTGCTCAAAGTAGGGCAAATTAACATCAGGTGGCTCAGGTCCACACATGGCTGAGTTTTAGTGTCTTCAGGATGGAGATTCCATAACCTTCCTCAGTCCTTTCTTCCAAATTCTGACTGCTTGTATGGTGACAATTTCTCCTAATGTCTAATCAGAATTCTCTATATACCATCTTTTCTCTTGCCTTTTTCTTATCTCCAAGATGGATCTGGCTCCTTCTTCTTTATACCCTCCCATTAGACATTTCAAGACAGCAGGAAGTCTCCCTTAGTTTTCTCAATGCTAAGCACACCCAGTTCTCTCTTCTCCTGCCCTTTGTGCGCCAGTCCTCTGATCTTGGTGGCACATGCTGGACTCACTCCAGCGTGTCAATGTCTTTCTTCTACTGGAATATCCACAATAGGACACAGAACTCCAGTTGCAGTCCTGTAATTACTGACTATAAGGGAAAACTTCCTCAGCTTGTTGGCTTCATTTTACTAATACAATCCCAGATGCAGTTGGCCTTATTTGCCTCAAGAGCACACTTCTAGCTCCTGGTCAACCTGTTTTACACCAGGATGCCAATCCCCTTTCTACTTTTTTTTTTTTTTTTTCATACAGTACTACTTCATGGAGTCATTTCAACTCAGATGGAATAGGGCAAATCACACTTGCCTTTGTTAATGCCATCCAGTTCAGTTCATTTCTCTTGGCTGTCAAGGAAATTCTGAATAGCAGCTGGGCCCTCCAGCATATCAGCCTACCTGGCAATCTCCACTGCTCTTAGTGAAGCAGGTATTCTGAAAAACCAGGCTACTTACCTTTGTAGAAGCAACAGATTTTACACAATTTATTGTTTCACCCCTTTTGTTCTGATCATGCTCCATGCTCACATAGCAGCTTTCTGAATGTCTTCTGAATAAATTAATGTTGCCTCTCTTTTCTTCCATGGATTTTTGCTCTGACTGGCACCACCCAGGATGCATCAGGCCCACCTATCTGACTGAGCTGGTCAGTGCAAGAAAGAAACTTTAAGTACCTAGGCCACAGAACAAAACTTAGATGCATTTGAAATTTTTAAAAAACACAACACAGAGGGACAGTGCAGAAAGATACAGGCTGATACTGAACTGAGAGAGGAGTAAAGTGTTACAATTCAGTTCAACAAATGCTGAGGAGGTTCATATAAGGAATGTTTAACTATTTTCTATTAATAAGAAACATCATAATGGAAATCCATTACAAAACTTTGTTCTATTACAGATCAACATTTTTGCCTAACACTGAATGGAAACCACTTTTCTTGAAATAACAGTTCCTCATTACATGTGAATTCTTCTTTGTTTATTTTTGAAAATCAGTGCTAGACTAGTGAGAATAGTGTAATTCACTGTGAAGAAAACATCCTCATGATTTTTTATGAGAACTAAAAAGGGAACAAAAGTTTTGTCACACAATAATTCAAACAGATAAAGCTTACAGCACATTTCAAAGGCTGACATCAAAGCAATTTTATGTAGACTATACAGTAAACAGTTACATATAGTATATGCATGACAAAATATTTAATAGTTCATATCCAATCTAAACCTAAATATTGAAAAGGAAATATTTTCACACCATTTCAGTAGTCACTTAGATCAGTAGCTGGTTGCAATAAAAGCTTACAGTTCTCAGGAACTGGATGGAGCTAGAAGCACAGAAACTCCCACTAAAGTCAATGCATGACAAAGTTTCACTGCAACCCTCTGAAGAGCAAAGAATTACATTAAAAGAAATTCAGACACTGAAATGCATTGTGTCCTCTGGCAGAGTTTGATATTCTACTGGTCAGAAACATGATGGTAACTTCTAAAGGCACTCTGAATTAAGCTACAGGAACTCCGATCCACAGGCATTTTATAATCTTGGCAAAGTAACAAAAGAAAACCACCCTATATATTCTATATAAATTGCTTTAATCTCTGTCCTAGCCTCAGGGCAGTCAAATTACATTGCACTTTAAAAAAATATCTGTCTTGGCTGTGATTAAAATCTAGTATTTACATTTTGTATTTTTTAAAGAACAATGCATGACTTTGTAAATATTTTAGGAACCAGATTTTAACACTTATTCTGGTTATTAATATAACCAGAGGCTACATCATATACATATATACCTTTTTTTTTTATTAGCTCCTATTCTAGAAACATTTTTGGTCCTTCAAAAAATTGTTATGCTGCAATTCGTGTTCACAACTGGTAGTAATGCCTGCCTGAAATTGCAGTAGTTGTAATATTTAAATAAATAAATACATCATTTCTAAAGAAGTAATAGCTCTGGATTTTTGTAAACAAACGGCTGTGGGAAGTCTGTAACAAGACTCAATTTGGCATGTAATGACTTTAATTGGCAATATTTTACACTTACACGACCTCTACCAGGATAGAAAACAGTTTAATAGGCACATCTTATAGATCAGTCTGGAAAAAGGAACTCCCAAAAAAATACTGCTATTTCCTCGGATTTCATGAATAAATAAAAATGATCAAAGAGTGACATGATCCACTAAAACCAAAATTGACATTTAAGTAATCCAGAGTAGGGAAAAAGGGAAAGCAACTCTGTTCTTTTTTAAATAAAACTGAAAGGAAATTAACAAGCCATAAATGAATATATGATAACCAAGAGGTACAGGACACAGAGGCTGGCAGAATAAAATTAGCATTGTAAATTTATACTGATCTAGACAGAACTGGTATCTTAACTGCATCTAACCAGAAGACAATCACCATTCATTTTTCAATGAAGTAACTATTTGAAGAAATATTCCACATATGCATTGGGTGAAACAAATTCAGTACAAAGCACTAGATCTGAAATTTTGCTGACATTTAGGTTGCCCTACATTCCTGTTAAAACATGAGTGGTAACATAAAAGAAACATAACAATAGATGTACAGTTACGCCATTCACATGTAAGTATATGCAGGCTCTAGAAATGCTGATTATGTCAGGAGGTTGCATCAGCTGTGTTGGATGTATTTCGTATAGTACAGCTGCAGTTCATATGTTCAATTTCATGCCATACCCAAAGTGTACTGCATATGCATCCTTGTACTTCTCTATGGGTTTTTATTATATATAGAATTGCTTTCTTCTGGTTTTCTTCACTAAAACCTGATGGTTTTAGAGCAAGAAGCAGCTATTCACAGAAAAACGATGGATTTGCTCTTTAAAATTGTTACTGATTGATGAAACGTTTAAATGTTTCTGTTCAAAACCAAAAACCAGGTTGGAGAGCTTGCTGTTAGTAGAGACTAAGAGTTGTCACAATATCTAATCTATAATGCCTGGTCTGTGTCACAGTTAATGAAGCCTTCAAAGGGCAACTGGAAACCTTCCAATTCAAAACCTGCCCTTTCTCATTGCCTCTAGAGAGAGATGTTTCTGAATTTGTTAATGAAAATTCCTCTCCTTCCCTTCTCTCCAAAGTTGAGAAATACAGGAACATCCAGTGCTACAGCAAATTAAACCTCTTCTCCATCACTAATAAACTGCATACCTTGCAAGCAAAGGTCAACGCTGTTTGAAAGGAAAAAACCCCAAAATTAGCATCAAGAAGTAATATAGCTCATCAAATAACTACATAATGTGATTCCTCCATAAGATAAACAGTTAAGCTGCAAATGTACTATATCATATACATTGCACTTAATTGTAACTGAGTTAACAGCCACATCTGCCTTTTTCTTGCTCATCATTCAGTTGTTCTGTAGAGCTGTGCCCATTAGAGCGCACCACCCCTTCTGGGATCCAGGATTTATCCACACACCGTTCCATGCGCTTCATAATGAGGTCAAGCAGAGTTTCAATGGCTTTGCTTACATTATTCCCATTAGCTGCACTGGTTTCAAAGTATGGTATTCTGCAGAAGGCAAAAACAACAAACTTACATCACACAGTTTATATTCACAGGAGAAAATACTATGTATAATTACTGTCACATACTTAAAAATCATACATATCCTGCTACTGCTACTCTACAGCAGAAAGATGCCAAGCAACCAGCGGTCTGAAATGCAAAATAAACATATTAAATAGCAGACTCGGTAGGTAGGGCAGAAGGATAAGCTCTCTGATTTATGTCATGGAGTCCACAATTCACAGAGGTACTGGTCAGTATGAGTTCCCAAAGTTATGCTCCTGAAGTCCATATTTTTCAGCTTCATTGCCCAGAAGTGAAGAAATTACTTTATATGGCTTTGTCCTTACTGATTTCTACCTACATCAGCCATGAAGTCAGTGCAAGCAAGGGAACATCACTATCGACATTCCTCGGTAGTCAAGGCAGTAAAGACTCATAATGCAGTACTCCTGTCACTACAAAATATGATTCTGTAGATACTTCAATGCTAAACTCTCATACATTAAAAAATAAGTGTGTATCTTTACATTACCGTCTATGTCTTTGTTAGCTAAAGTTTCTGGGCACCTCAGCACCTGTAATACATTCCAAGTTTTCATTACTGTTGTGGATTAGGATGTTTCAGTGGCAGGTCTGCAGGCTCTGACTTTCTGTGCTCAGCGCCCCCCACAGGGTGGGGCCAGAGTTGCTACATCAGTGTCCGCCCCAAGTGACTGACATAATCACATCATAATTTTAAGTATTTCTTACTTGCAAGATTCAGTGAGTGGCCGAAAATACTATCTTACTTTCTCAAATGTGTGAGGTCTCCTGCAACCATTTTCAAAACACATCACTTACTAATATGAGGCCTTTCCACGGAACGAGCATGTTTCTTGTCTCACACTGCTTCTACCAGAACAGTTTATTGCAGCAGGATTTATCTTGCTTCCCCTGTGGACTACGAGACTCCTAGCAACTTTCCTGTTTCATCTCTACAAAGCAGAGCACTTTGCTGCCTTCAGATTGGACATGATGTATAACTTTGACTTTTAGTTCCCTGTTCATATATTAAGTTGGCATTTTCAGCCACAAAGATAAACACTTCATAAATTATCTCCAGAAGTCACATGCAATGAAATCTCTTTCAAATCTTTTAAGAAATGGCCACATGCCATCTGTTGCTGCTTACAAGTTTTTGCTCCTTCACAAGTAGCTGGCTAAAGTGTCAAATGCACTTCCTGTTGCCTGTGTGACAGGGACTTCCAACAAGCATTTTCACAGGAAAAGAAAAAAGTAAGATAATATTGCACTAAATCCATTTTTCTCTAACAGACAAGTTGCTTCTGATTTTGCAGTGTTCTGCAGGCAGTTAGCACTGAGGACCTAGTGTTCACAACATGCGTGTTTTGCGGACTAGCTCTATCCTGTTCCTCCAGACTGAATGCAGATTGCTGCTGAATGCAGGAGAACATCACCTAGTTTAGTTTTCAACTGAGAAAGAATCCAGTTCACACACTAGAAAACTACTCCACTGTGTGAATCAAATCACCATAAAGGGATCAAAAGATTTGCTTCACAATTGCACATCTGATCCATGCTGAAATGCAACTGTAATCCAGAGGTTAAATTAATGGAAGAGTTAGAGGGGCGTGAGTACTGTGGGATTAATTAGCATCTGCTAGGAACGAAGATTTCACATAGTTCCTTTAGAGACACATGCCCTGTGCCTGCAGGGAAGCAGCAAAGCTACCCTGTCTTCCTGTTGGTAGGACTTGGTTTTCAGACTCCCTGCAAGGAAACACAGCTGGCCCCTTTGAGGCTAAGTCACTAAGAATTCACTTAAGGTACAGTCCTAACAAAATTGCTTTAACAGCTGAGAGAAGATGGAACGTTGAGGGGGCAGAGAACTAGAGAAGCATGGTCCAGAGCAGAAGCACTCTTCTGAATACTCAGCATTGTGTAAGCAGACACCATCAACACGACTGAATGGGTGCCAAGGCTCTTAAAAGAAACTGAGGCTACATGTTTCCATGCTCATGCCAGAGACAACAGCTACTGTACAACAAGGAACCCAGGTCATAAATTAAGAAATCATTGCTTGGTGTTCTTTTTGGATGTAAGACCATCTCACCAAACACTCTGGATTTCACTTCATAAGACACCTGGGGTTTCTGTGCCCCATAGAAAGCCTCAATACAGGCGAGAGCAAAGAAGAGACCCCCATCATTCACCTGCCTCTCCAGCTAAATTCTATCTCTTTTCCAGAATGCCTGTGAAAATTTAATTTGTTTACTGCAAGAAAAGAAGAAAATGAACCAATCTTCAGAGCTAGATTATTACAGTATTAAGTATGAGTGTTTAGGCAATGCAGAAAACATTAATCTTTGGCAGTAAAAAAGGTATCATACCAGACAGTTAAGCATCCCAAAATGCTTATTCTCACAAAAACCTTTCAGTATACAGAAAAGACATTACATTACATTCATTCTGCTTTAAACACTGCAGTAACTGGAAGGAAGTTACTCACCCATATTTTTCTGCAAGTTCCTTAGCTTCTTCTTCTTTCACCATTCTTTGGTCTTCCAGATCGCTCTTGTTTCCACATAATACAATGTCAGGGTTTTCACAATATGCATGCATTTGTAGCTGACCTAACAGTAGCAACACAAACAGGGGTCAAACTTAATGTCACACGAAGCTCACTAAGAACACTGCCACAGTACCCTATTTCAGAGGGCACAGAGCCCTTTAGGAAAATGACTGTGAAAGACAGAAAATAAGTGTGTTCACTATTGTTTCACAGGACTTCTGCTATTGTACTGGGAGGGCAGAGAAAAGATGGACATCCACTATCCTGTACCTAGTGAAAAAAACAGGGAACAAGCTAGAGGAACAGAAGCCTGAAAAAGTTCGCACAGAAGCTCTGTATTTGTAGCTTAAGAAGTTATGCTCACTAAGCATATTCAATGAACTTCCAAGAAAGGAAAAACTTCACTCTCCTAATGGATGATACAGTTTGGGAACTCCTTCACCTAGACACAGCAGCCTAGTAACATTTGACTTTCATTAAGTTTGGCTGACAAAGCTTCAGGTGATCCAAAACAGTTTTGCATAGGCTTTCCACACACTGAAATTACTGAATATCACCAGAGCCAAGCACATTATGATCTCTCAGCTTGCTTTTATATAGGTTAAGATTCAAGTTCAGTGTGCAAAGCTGAATTTCAGGTAAGCACCAGAAGCCACTACTAGCAGTAATTACAGTCATAAAAGGAAAATTTACTTTCTTTTGCTGACAAAGCCATATGAAATGGTATTCTCTAGTTTATTTCTTAGTGAAACTACATATTTACAAACACTCCCTGCCCATGCAAAGAAAGAAAGAAAAAAAAATTTCCATACTTATCCAGTTCCTGACATTTAAAAAGCTTTGCTCATTTGTCAGATCAAAGAGTAGAAGAAAGCCCATGGCATCTCTGAAGAAAGCTGTTGTCAAGCTACGAAACCTAGACCGGCAAAATGAAAACAGTTTGCTCATCTGACAAATTTCTTTGAAAATATAAATGCCATATTCATAAAACTGAGGTAACTTCAGACTGAATTAACTAGAATGAAATATTCATCATAACTGTCTTGCTGATGCAGGGCCTGCATAAAAAAATGCTAATGTTACTAGTGTCTAACTGAGGCCCAAGGAAGTCAAGGAAACATTTCACTCAAGCATGAGAGCTTTAGATGAAGTCTTCTACTATAAAGCTTGACTTAATATAGATTCATAAATTAAAATAAGAATGAAATTAAAATTTTGAACAGAAATTTGTCCTCTATACACATCAGTTTATTTTAAGATTATCAACCAATAGCCTTTTGATAGACAAATAGAAAAGAATCCTTTGGGGTGATTTCACCTGACTTTCCCAAGATGTCAACATACTGACAGAAATGTAAGGAAAAACTGCAGGTAGAAAGAAAAAAAAAAGGGAACGGACATACACAAGTCAAGATTTAAGAGCATGTATATGCATTGGCCAGGAAAAAAATAAACTGAAGGTTTCCAACAGACAGAAAGCAGCAATTACAGTTTTAATGTTCTACAATTGTAATTCAGTGGGTATTCATGGGACACTTTCCATCACTAGGAAGCACACTAACCCAACTTGAGTCACACAGTTAAAAAGTAACAATCAATAAAAAGAATTAATGTACTAAGTTCCATTTGCAGGTAGCTTGCTGACAGCTGTCTTACTTGCTAGGTAGGAGGTAGAACATACCTTTCTTGCCCTGCAGTGTCCCAGAGCTGAAGATGTATCCTTTGTCCTCTGCCACCAATGCCATCTGGCCCGTTAGGTCTATACACCTGTAAAAGGTAAATTTGCAAGACAGTGTTAGCAGTCTAACCTCTACAGAGCACAAAATAACTTTAATAATTTTTTTAAAGCATTAAATGCAGCAAAACTAGCATTGCTGATGCAAAGATCCAAACTACAACCCAGTCCCACTGCTTTGTAATACAAAAGCAATACAAGCTGCATCCAATGGAATATTCAAAAATAAGGGTAAAAGTGAAACTGCAAAAACAGAATCCAATAGACTATGGGACCCCAAACAGGTATTTAGAGCCATTATGTTTCATTAAACAATTTTAATTTTAGTATTTTTACTTTTGGGGTTTTTTTGCTATTAACTTTTATCACATTCAATTTAAAATATAAGGAAGCAACACTGGGATCATGCAATTTGCAATATATTTGTACCACCAAGTGAAACTCATCAGCAAACAGAATTTACTCGTAAAGATAACGGTATCTCATCTTAGCTGCCAAAAGATTGCTGAAAGAGAGCTGAGAGCAGATCTTATCATAGCTTAATAAGCAGAAATTGGATGATAGCAATAAAAGCTATCCTGAGTTATAAAATATGCTGATCAAGTAAGTACACAATGTTTACTACCCTACAAAAGAAATAACGACTTATTGAAGAAACCCATTTTGCACTTCACCAAGACATTTGCTCCTTGAACTACAGTGATGCATGCCACCCATCAAAAGCCACTCTGCACAGTGTCCATTACACCATCCAGATTTCTGGACACATGGGAAATCAAACTACACTGAAAGGCACTCAATACTACTACATAAGAACAAAACTTGTGCTGACTCAGTTGCTCAGTGCAGTAAAAACCATCATCCAATTGGCTGTAACACAGTGCTCAGCTCCATATCAAAAGTATCAATTCGGGGGTTGAAAAAACCAAAAGCAAAACAAACAAACTTACTTTATTTTTCACAATTTTACTCTGGTAGCAGTAACTGCCTAGGAAGCCAGATTGGCTTCATGTATCATGTTACCCTATTTCATTCACATGGCTTTAAATGTTTTTTTTTTTTTTAATCAACATTGCAATCTTTGTTCACAAACAGCAAAAAACATTTTTACTACAGCCCAATGCTTCCTCAGGAAGAGTTCAACAATAAAAGTGCTACTCCAGGCACTATGTGCACAACTCGCATAGCAGGCACACTCACCAACGCTTCCTGAGCAATTAAAGCGGTTGGTGAGCATCAGCACTTCCTTTTTTAACTTTTGGGGAAAAGGATGAGGACAACACAGAACAGTGACAAAAATAAATCAGATTGTTTCCTTGTCACAGTACACAGGATTAAGTATAAAGTAACTATTGACTGCATACCTACACATAAGGATTGGCAAGACACATTTTTTAAATATAGGTTGGAGCCATCACCAACTAGGATGGGTACCATCTTGAAGTAGCACACCCAGTTGGAGCTATCACCAGGACAGGTACCGTCTTAAATCAGACACAGTGAAAACTCACCACTCTTTTTTCCCGAAAGTCAATTCCCACCGTTGTGATAAATTTGGAATTGAATTTGCCATCTGTATACTGGTAGAGAAGGCTGGTCTTTCCTACTCCAGAATCACCAAGTGCTAGAAATTTTATGAGGTAATCATAGTCCCCATCAGACATAGTGAGAATTCAGGAGACACCTTAGAAAGCAAGGCAAAAAGGATTAGTCAGTCAACAACTCTCCCAGCGTTTCTTTTTGACATGCACATCCTTAACATGCACATCATTACTTGAACTACAAAGCACCCAGCAGTGGGACCAGTTCCCTACTCTTTCCACTGGTTTCACCTTAACTCTCAATTCTGCCTATTATCAATTGCAAATTCAGCTGAGACTGAGTAAGTGCATAGTTAATTTCACTACATTACTCTTACTAGAAAGAGAAGGCAACATAATTTTAACTTCTCAAGAAAGACTGAAAATCAAGGTCAAAGTATTCAAGACATTTGGACCATGAACTGCATAACTGGCTTTAATCTTCATGGAAGCTGGCAAAAGCCACTTAAAGGTACCAGCAATGCAATTCTGACTTTATGTTAACTGTGACATTATTAACATATGCAAAAAAGTTTTGGGTTTTTTTTACTGCCCACTATCTTTAAACAAGTTACAAGCATTTTCAATTAATATCTATTCTTCAGTCTTCAAAGTCTTTTCATATGAGGAAGAACAATAACCAAGCAGCATTTTCTTGCTGTTCTTGCCTTTGCTGGGATTTTGTTTTGTTTAGAGGATAAATTTCCAATGTTTTCAAAGTTTTTATCATGCAGCTAGGTAATCATTTAAACCAAATTTTGATCTTGAACTATCATGTTTTCACATGGCCCACACACACAAGAAATTTCTCTTAATCCTTTATTGTGCCTTTGAAAAAAATAACCATATTATAAACAGTCTGATCAAAGTGCAGTTAACAATGAGAATAGGAAATAAAAATCACTAGCACTATCATATTAGAAAGACTGATGTAAGTGCACTAGTACTTTTCTATTGAGTAGTTACTGAGCCTCTCTTCCCCCAAAACAAACAGTGAAAATCTGCCTTACACTGTGTTGAAAGACATGTACATGAAAAGATAAGCCTAAAATAACCATTCTAAACCCAACATAAAACTGGCATTAAATTGTCTTTTATGAAGGAGGGAAGAAATACAAAAAGTAAAATAGATGATTAAATAAAATACCATAAAAATTTTTAGACTTTCCTGTTTCAACTGTAAGTAATTTTGGAACTATTTCTAGCTTGAACTAGATAAAATTATTCATTTTGAGTCAAACACTGCAGTAGTTGCATCAATGGCAAAACAGCAACTCATTTCTTGAATATCAACTTGAGGTTTGGAACAAACTTCTTATCTCAAGTATGTGGGTGTCAATCACCACCATTAAGTAAAAACTGTAACTATCTTTAAAAATTTATATTGCAAGGCAGAATTATGATTAGTTGGCTTAGCCACAACTGGACTAACCATGATCAAAGGAAGACAACAGTCAGATATACATCCAGATACTCTCCAACTGAAAAGTCTGGAAATCACCTCACACTTCTTTTTTGCCATTTTCAGTTCTGAAGCCTCCCTTTCCCCAGACAAGGCATATTTTACATTATGCCACCAGTAACAGTAAAACCTTCCAGGAAAGGGGTTTTTTTAGGTGCCAGAGTTCACACTAACACATCACAGCCAGCTAATTCACTTTAGACTGCTGTGTTTTAGAACAAAGTTTTACAATAGAGTAAAAGATTGAAACAAAAAAACCCCACAGTTATGGTCACCAGTGAGCTTTTTACATAAGTGCACAACTGCAGGCCTGCATCCACTCTGCAGGTCTAAAGGAGCAGCATATTCAAGTAAGCCAGTTGAACAACCAGCCACTGACATAAGAACATTTTGAGATTCGTTTAAAAGTCACAGTCCATTAGACACTCAAGCACACCAGCAAATGGGGCTTTGGTGGGGTTTGCTTTATTTTTAAATCCTCCCCTCTACTGGGGAAGAAAAAAAATAGTTTAAAATAAAAGTAAAAAATCAGATCACCTACCTTGTAGCTCTACAAAATCTTTTCATTGACATGCACTAGAAGAAAGGGAAAAAATATTTTACAAAGCAAACAAGGAAATTTTCACCAAAAATTTGGTTTGATTTAGACTTTCATCTTGTATACGTTGTTTATTTTGCCCTCAAATGTTCTCCAAAGCCAGAAGGCTCTGTAAGCTCCCCCTCTACTCAAGTACATATTCTTTCAGCATCAATACCTCTGAATTAAATGTTGCTTTAAAACACTTAGATGCAAATCTCTGGGCCAGTGTACTACAGAAAGACATGCTAGCCTCTTGGCTTTTACTATGCTGTTCCACCTGCACCAAAGTATTGACTTGTCTTGCTGGTATTTTGTTATAGCTATAGGTATATAAAACATACTTTTAATAACAGATACAAATGGTAATGCCACCTACTCACTGCTAATTTATGCTGTAAGAAAGATGTCTTGCACTCTGGGCAAGACCTTACAGAGGAAGAAAGAGCACTGCAGCTCGTACATGGAGCTGTCAGAAACTCAGGGTTCAGCTGCCCCAATCCACTGGGCAGAGATGGATGAAAACTCTGGTTAAAGCAGAAAGGTCAAGGTTAGACCTTGGAAAGTAAAACCTAAAGGTATTTCTAGTGTCTTACCTGATTTGTAGAGCATCTGGCTGGACAAACATCATTCAAAAATACTTACATCTCAATTCTGTATATGGCCAGTAACATAATACCCAAATTATTGATAGAGGACCAGGACCCCTTCAGAGGAAGGGCATAGAAATTACTTCTAAAGGCTATGCTTGAGAAGATTTTCTTCTTAGGCTTTTGAAATGGGCACACCTTTCACTGCACCCCATAATGTCAATCTATTATTCAGGTATCTCCCGGGAGTGGTTCTTGTGAAACCCTGCACAACTAACCTATCCTTGGACACATGTAAAGCAATCATTCATAGCAGTTTCAAGCCTTGTCCTCCTCCCTGTACAAATATTTAAAAAGTGATCTCCACCCTCTGCTTCCGAGACCTGCAGTCATAGTGCCCAGACACATCCAGCTCCACATGACAGAAATAATAATAAATTAACAGCAAAGCCATGACACTGGTATTAAAAATCTGTACTAATTTTTTCCTTCCAATTTTGTTTTTTTTTTTTTTTTAATTAAGCTTTATACCAGGAAAAAAAATATTCTAAAATCTGGATTCATTTTCAAATGGTCATCCCAAGTCTTGTTTCTAAGAGGAACAACTCCTAGGCAGAAAAAAAATCACTGATGGATGCAGTTTTAGGCTCTACCTTAAGCCCTCCACAGTTTTGCCTTTTGTAAACTACTCCAAATCTCATAAGAGGAAGTTTTATTTTACTTTTTGTAAACAAAACTAGCAGGTCTACTGAATTATTTTTCCTTTCAAATTAAAGGAAGTAATCACAGAGTCACAGAATGGCTTCAGCTGGAAGGGACCTTAAAGATCATCTAGTTCCAACTCTCCTTGCCATGGGCAGGGACACCTTCCATTAGAACAGGTTGCTCAGACTCTTCAAATCCCATTCCGCTCTGGCTTTGCACTTTGCCTGGCATGCAGATGGGACAAGTGCTGGGAAAACTCCACTGGCCTTTTCCATTGCTGACAGATGCATCTGTGTTACAGCTTGTCATGAAGCGATGCTCTGAAAGCAAGGGCTGCTTTTGTTCTGTGGATTTCATAGACCAAGCTACTTCCACATTAAAAGGCACGTATATTTGCCTCCAATGAAAAAATATTGAAGAAGCAGTGTTGTTCCTACCTGCATAAATTAAGTAAATTGGCCTGGCATGCAGGATTTCCCCTAAGCAGTAGGGGGAGATGGAATATATTTTTTGAACTGAACTTGCAAAAACAGGCAACTCTTGTGCTGCTACAGAGCTGGTGGAGGTGAGAAGGAAAAATGAAGAAAGCACAAAGAGATAAGTAACTGAAAACGAGCCAGAAAAAGAAAGGCATTGAAGCTACTGAGCTGCAAGTAAAGAGATGTGTACACAGATACACACATTGTAAAACTCAGGAAATTTGAACATGCTCTAAATCAAACAGTTCTCAAGCCGATTAATTTTAAGCAAGCATGCCACTTACCCCAAACTCTGCTAAAGGAACAGTTAGGGCACTCTGGAGATAGTACTTCCAGTAGTACTTTTCTAGCACCACCTCTTTGGCACAGAGGCAAAAGTCTTACGTGTCACCTGTTTGCATTCATGTCCATGGGTGCTCACAGATGAAGAGGTGTGCCTCATGACTCCCTGTCTAAGGAGGGTGCTGCCTGGCAGCATGGCTGGGAAAGCAATTACACAGTTCACATCACATTTATTCCTAGAGGCAAACAGCATTTCAGAAGAGATTTCTGCATGACCTACCTAGGAATAGATCTAAAGTATCTGCTAAATCACCCACACACCTTAATACAATTACATTGCTCCTTACAAGTGTATTAATGATGGAGTATATGTGCAGTTCCACTCATAGCTTTACAACCTTCCCTCTCAGGTGTGAGGAGGATATAGCGGTCTCTAATGCAAATTGCTGTTTTCTTGCTCTCTTGTACTAACTCAAGGACACCATGGTGCCTCATACAAAGCATGGTGAAAGTTATCTTTACCATAGATTTCTGAACAACAGAAAAATTGTTCTTTGGCAAAGACTTGAACATAAGGTATTGCATCTGACATGACCAGATCACACTTGCAACACCGCCCCTTACTGCAGAAAAGCAATACATATTTAACAGAGGAAGCTTTTCAGTGGTGGAGGGATAATCCCCACAATATACTACCTAGCCAGTGCTTCCAACAACAAAAAAAAGCCACTATTCTGTATAGAACTAATCAAATAAACCACTTGTTTGACTCAAATCGCTCTCAACCCTCAGACCAAGTGTAATGTGACAATCTGTGCAAATCAGACATCAACCCAGCAGAGCAGACCTGCAGTGTAGCCAGCCATAAAGCCAGTGACTAACATGGTAGAGTAGATCACACAACCATAAAGACACATACTAATTTGTATTTACCAAAACACAGATATTACACCAATAATTTATTTAAATTTTAAGATACCACAAAGATATATAGTGTCCTCCTTCTGCAATTACCACTGAGCTTTCAGGCAGATCTCACAGAGACTGAGACAGTCTCACAGGACACAGAGTTGTGTCCTGGCCTTGCCTTCTTTCTCAAGAACAACAGACGTTCACTAGGCTGTCCCCTAGAGGTTGTAGCCAAACTGCAGTGAAATCTGCATGGCCCCCCTCCAATGGAGATCCAGCCCTCAATGGATTAAGGATATGCTTACATTCCTTGGCACCTATCACAATAAGGGCAGTATACAAAAGGTGCAAAAGCTGGAGTCTGCTTTAGAAGGTTCTACTACATTCATAAATAATGAAGCTGTACTTGTAAATATACCATGAAAAAGTCAATGCTACTTAGAGTTCCAAAACGCTTTGCAAATGAAGGTTTTCCCAAATATGTCTTTATTCTTAAAAAGCAGCTGAGTTCACACACTTATGATTAAAGAGCACTGGGGCAAGGAGAGTCCAAAGACACACAGATAGAAAACAAATATGCTGCAGTTCACTAGAAGCACAATGTGCAAACACAAGTTCATGGTAACAGTGCATGCGTACAGGTTCAGTCGTTCTGCAAATGCAAGTAAATTCACACTGAGAAAGCTTCTCACCCGGCCACTACACAAAGAACTTCAGTAGCTGTTTTGTAAGTCACAGCAGAAGCACTGAGAAAGTGATCGAGAACTCAAAGGAACAAATTCACTAACCCTGTCATACCAGCACTCCCATCACACTAACAGCAAAGCAATAACTGCATTCTTGCCCAGTATGGGTAAAGCAAATGGCCTCACCCTGCTCTACGGCTTAAGTAGCTCCTTAATGCCGGTAGAACTGATCACCATCAGGCACTTGCCAGCTCTGTTGAAACAAGAGACAGAGTTAAACATTAGTCCTGATTAATCAACTATTTATTAGAAGTACCTCTGACTAAAAGTTGTGAGATATTTACAAATGGAATATAAACAAATTATGACAGTTCTCTATAAACTCAAGTAACTGCTAAGCTGGAAGAAGAATTAATACATAAGCACTGACTTATTCTGAGCTGCACTAGCTTTTTTTCTTAGGCTTGCTTTAATTTTGGCCCAAAATGACACTTTCTGTGACTTCTGGGACTTTTCTGCAACATTAATTTTTAAAATAACTGATTTTATTCTGCCTTTTCATCCTTTGGATAAGGAAATACCTGTATCTCTTGTTTTTCATGGGAGGCAAACTCATTTCCTTGCTAACCCTGGTTTTCAACTGGATTATGCAATGAGACTTCCTTTTTTGTTGTTTTTGGGTTTTTTGTTTGTTTTTTTTTAAGGTGCTACCATTCTATATCATTATTGCTTTTCCAGAATATTCTGAGCTGTCTTTGTTTTGGTACAACTTACTTAATTTAGTTCAGCAATAAATAACAGGGAGACACAGGATATAGTATTTTCTGCATTCTGCATTTTGCTCTGGCTATTTATTCCTTGGGAAGTTAAAAAGTTTTCTCGATATTTAGATGACAGTGAAGTATCCAAAAATTAAGTCTATCAAAAATTACTCTGACTAGAAGTGCCAAATAAAAAACAGGCACTGCATCCTTTTGGAGCAGGACGTGTCAGATCACACTTCAGCCACCAGTGAAAACATCTTATTCCTCAGAAAATTTACTGGTTATCAAAGGTATTGACTGAATACCTAAGCAATATCCATTTCTAATAAGCTGGAAAATCTCTATTCTCTAATTAATATGAAGCATGACATGTTTAATCAGAATGGTTTCTTTAATGAATCTAGCAAAAAAAAAGGCCAAATATGCTTACAGTCATCTATGGGGAAACAAGGGAAAATGTCAGCTGAGGAAAAGCCCTGTCCTGTAGATAAAGGTTATTCCTTCTACTCCTTCATCTCATCTCAAATCCAAGTGTGATTGGACTTCAAATGCAGTACACAGATGTGGTGGGTTAGCAGTTACCTGCCCCCCCCCCACACCTTTTGTAAACCCCGGCTAGAACTCAGGACACTGGAAGTTAATAAATGAAGCTTTATATTTACAGCAATGCACAATATACAAGCAAATATTTACAGGATATTACAGATATTTACAGATATATACAGTGAAAAGGCAATACAGACACCACAGCCCTCCCGGAGACCAAAATCCCCAAGAGAGGGTAACCAAACCCCCCCCCACCACCTTTCCCCCCTTCCCCAGCCTTATCTCACCACCAGTTGATGCTGCAGATAAGCTGAAGATCGGTCAGAGAGATTAGTGGCAAGAAGGAGTTAGTAATTTTAGTAATTTTACTCTGAATTAGCTACCAAGGAGAGACAAAAAGGGATCATGCCAGAGAAGCAGCCGCTGCCCGACACAGACAGAAGCCCTCTGCTAATCTGGTTGTTTTGAGAACAGTTCTTAAAACAACTTTTTTTTCTTTCTCAGTAAAACTCGGTGAAGTGACATAAAGTGACACGCTGTGTTTATCTCTCTCTCAGCCAATAGTCTAATTTCTCACTCAAATTCTCCAGTTAACTCAAACCAACACAACAGAGATGCTAAGCAGGAACGTGGCACACACAGATGGAGTTCCAGGACTGTACCTAGACTGATAAACCTGAGGCTCATAGCTAGCATTCACTTCTCCCAGCGTTTTGAAAAATACAAAATCTTGACAGAAGCATCCTTGTAGATGCTGAGCTCCCTAGGCCTACTCCAGAATACTGGCAACCACTGCAATGTGGAGACAGTCAGTGCACTGCAGGCTGGCAGCATGACACTTCAAAGACACTGAAAGATGGGTCAGTCATGACCTCTTAAGAGGTCTCAAACAGGAACTGAGCCCTTGATTTGAGAATCTGTAATAGCTACTCAGAGACACTGTCAGACAGTACCGAGCAGGATTTTTGAGTAACCATGTTTGGAAACAGTAAATATATATGATGCTTCCATGTTTCATAAATTCTATGAAAAGGTCAGAAATAACTTGCTGGGAATACTCTGGGCATAATTTAACTCATCCATTAGATAGTAAAACATCAATTTGGCCTGCAGCAGATCAGACAGTATTCAATAGGCCACAACCTGTTCTCTCCAGGAAGTTACCAACGTTTGACAGCAAAGCTGAAATCTGGATTGATGGCAGCAAGTCATGGTCACTTTGGAGCACGTTTGTGGCACAGAAGTATCATTCTTATACTCTTCTAACAAAGCAAAGATAAAACTACAAGGTTTGGGGCTTTTCTTCACAAGAACTGTAAAATAATCCCACACCCTGAACAAGTCACTGAATCTTCCACTACAACAGCTCCAGAACTGCAGCATGTATTAACACTGCCCAAGCTTTCTATTGAGGCTCTGCAGCCTGTCAAAATATTCAGACAGTACTTTGGCAAAATGTTTGCTTCAATTTGTGTCCGAGCACAGCTTCTTTTCTAGAGCCTCAGGGAAAAGGATAATTCAAAAGAAGCACCAATTAAGCAGGCTGAACTGTACCACACAAAGCTTCCATTCAAAAAGCTTGCTGTTTTTCAACCTGAGTTACCAACACTGTTTATCTTACTGCTCTGGTTAGAATCCCCTATTACAGCATGAACTATAGTAAAATCTTTATACAGGGCAAAGACTGCTCCAGATAAACAGCACAACAAACTAGAATTTCTTGGTTCTTGTCATGGAGGTACATGTGAGCCCTGCAAGGACAGCAAAATCAATCCGCCTAATGCCACAGTTTGCCCATACTATTTACTTCAGTTATTCCCAGATTGAGAGAGGGTCCTAGGATGGCTGTAGAGTAACAACCCTGGCTGGAACCTGGCAGCTGTTGCCAACTTTTCATGCTGCAGATGTCCTTCTGTATATTTTTTTCGTAACATTTCATGCAAACAGAGTGTCCTCAACTTTCACTGTAACTGCCCTACAATAATGCAATTTCCCTAACTCTTCCCTACAGGTATTCAATTAGAATTATTAGTCAGCATGTTTCTTCTATATTTAATAAACGGTTCAGCAGCAACAAATTTACAGAACAACCACCTTTATAACCCACGTTCTAGAAAAAAATATACTAAGTTCTACTAAGAAAATAAATTGCCAGTCAGACTGCTCTAATTGATCCAAGCAATGTAAGTTCCCTGTAGAAAACTGCATCAAGGAGACACTTGTGTTATGTTCAAGCCATGGTGGATTCAGACTGTGGTTTCTTGACTTAACACTATTTAGTATAAAACTTTGCATACTTATGATGAATTTTTAAAAATCTCAAACTGACAAAACAACTTCACATAACAATCTGCATTATGACTGAGAAAGGCATCAAATGTTTGAAATGAAAAATTGGATAATGAAAGAATCTATTCAGCTATGTACTTTGTGGACAAGTCACAAGAAACTGGGAGTATTCAATGGTACTGTCCAACAAGAGTTTCTATTTGAAAAGACTCATTGAAGTAGACACTGCTGTTCAATCTTCTATTACAAGTTTGAGTTTGCCTTGCAGTACATATGATTTCCTACAGAAAGAAATAAAAATCCAGTCATGAATCTCCAGTAAAAATAAATTCAGTTTGTGAATAAAGAAAATCTGTTAACACTAATCAGTCTAGCTGCAATGCCTACAGCAGAGCTGTGCTAACATATACCAACACACTCACCCCCAGAGAATTCCCTCCTCACCAAGATCCCAGTTCTGCTTCTTTCTATACCAACAGTTGCATCATATCTGATGTCTCCTAAAGAAATTTTATCCCTATGACAATGTTTAAACAACACTGAGAAACAGGAACTGTTTCACTTTCTAGTTATGAAGTCAAACATTCAAGAATAAAGTTACTCTTAACTTTTTCTCCTGAAAAAGTTGTTTCTACTTCCCTTTGTTAGACCTTATTTCCTTCATTCCACTAGGACACATTCCAGATAATTTCCTGTTAACTGCTTTTAAGGTATTTTGAGTTGATTCTTTTAATTTTGTGTAGTTGCAAATTTTTTATGTTTTGTTGGGTTTTTTTAAGCACAAAAACCCAAACCCAAAGAATTTCTCTTCTATGCCATCCTTAATGACATGTTTAAAGAATTCCAGCTGAATTCAACTCCTGCTTTGTCTCTACCAGGCTTAATTACTAAGGGTGTTTTGTTTAAAATGGAGTTGTAATGAAAGATATGCTTGAAAAAGACAAATATACTGAAACTGGCTGGAAGCATGGTTAAAAGGGGGCAGCACCAAATGCCAGACTATTGTTTTGGTCTGTGCAACAGAATCCCAGTATTATAAAAACTTAATCCTCAAATAACAAACACTATTAGAAATTACTACTCTGAGTTATGCTAGAATTTGTTTCTATAACACACATTCAAAATGCACATGTAGTAATTAAAAACATTATATAATGTAACTTAAAATTAAATTACAACCAACCTACCCAGTGCAGCACAGAAAAAAACCACAATGCCATGCATCAACGTTCACAAAAATCCTTCCTTCTAGTTATTTTGTATAAGCTCTCATACACTGAGCATGTCTATAAGGAAATAGCAGGAAAAGTTATTTATGTAACTAATCTATGAATCTGTCATTTCTTTCTTGTAAACATAAGTCAAGGGGTGATGATCAGGACTAGAACTATCATCTATAACTCTATGCTAGACATCAGTTAAAACCCTGGGAGAGCCTTGTGACCTTCCCACAGAAGTGGATGAGAATATTTGTTTTCTGCTCTCTGTACAACTCCTCCTTGGTTATTTACAGCCAAAAACTCAAGCTCTGGCCCATGACTAGAAAATCACTACAAATGCATAGGCAAGAAAGGATGCCCAATTACAAATTCATGCTTGAAAGAAGGTAAGGAATGACCTAGTCAGATGAGCACATACAAAGCGAGTTTCTTTCACAGAAGAAATAAAGCACTACAGTAACATCCCACCTAGATGATCCTTGTGGTCCCTTCCAACCCTGACGGACTCTATGATTCTGTATTTCCTACACCATTAGTAATCTTGAGATTGAAACCATTACTATCCAATTGAACAAGTATTGTGAACTAGATGAAGTCTCATGGTTCCTTGTAGTTCAATTGCTTTTGCTACTTAAAAGTAACAGACTGTGCAACACACAATTTTTATTCCTTTTTTTCATCAGCAAATTTAGTACACGTGAGAACACATTAGTGTGCAACTCAGTTGAAAAAAAACAACCCAGTCCTTTAGGATGGTGGGTATTAAGTATATTTATTGTTAATGGAAAGTTCAAGCAGTACAACACTGAGAAATACTGAGTACTTTGCTCTATTATGGAACGCTATTTATGCAGTACACTTTACTACCAAAGGCCTAACAAGTTTGACTTAACACAGAAGGAGAGGTAGCCTGATGATTTGGGACCAAAAGGATGTATTTTAGTTACTAGACACTGGTCACTGTAGTCATTTATTGTAATCTTATTGATAAACAGCCACATTTGTCTTTAAATCTGACTACCTTTTGGTGAAAAACGACTGAAGATGTACCAAAGAAGTTGCAGTTTTATAATTTAAATTCAAAGCCTAAGTTTTACATAAGCCAGTATACTTCCCAGTTTAAAGTTTACTTTTCCCTCTAGAGCATGAGTATGAATGCTAAGCTGCCTCTCAAAATCAAAGTATTTCAGGCTGTTTGTCAAAAGTACGGGAACATTGCTTCAAAGTTCTTCACAGAGAAACAGCAGGTAACAACTGTCAGCTCAAAGAAAAACAAAGTAATAAATTTTATGAAAATACATTAAAAAGAGACAGTATTTACATACCTATGCTTAACAGCTGCAAATGGATCTATAGTTTTTCAAAGGTCCTTCAGTGATGAGTTTCCTGACACAGTTCAGATCTCTTGAATACCACAGTCATGCAAAAAGAGCCCTTTCTTATCTACAGGTAGTAACAGCAGAGAAAGAAAGTAGAAACAAATATTGTACTTCTGAATAATAGCTCTAAAATTCACACTGCCATGCAAAGCTGCCGGCCCCACGCAACGACCCTACCCACCTAATTACATTCAGCTGCTTGTCATGTGCTTGTGCATGTCTTGCAGACCAATCAAATGATCTCTTTTTCTCCTCCTATAACTAAGCAACAAAGCTAACTAGATCTGCCTGAACCAGGTAACAAACACGGAGCCTTGCATAAACTACTGACTCTCCTTCTTGTCATAGGGAGAGGAAGTTGCACTATACTTCATTACATGCAAGAACTAAAACACAGCTAACACAATCTGCTATGACGAAATATGGCAAGCACCAAAAGCTCACAAAATCTAATGAAGAATTTCACTTCGAGTCTAGTTTCATGTTTTCACAGATGACAGAAACAAGCACTGATGACAAAGTTGCCACAGGCACCAGAGCACTACTAACCATGAAAGAAGGAGTTGGAAATATTTGGGAGGGCAGCAGCAGCAGTACTACAGGGTTTTGCGGGCATCCACATCCAGCCACTTCTGCTGAAATACTTCTGGTAACAGCAGGCTCCAGGAAAAGACCAGACTCAAGTTATTGACAGAAACTTTTGGAACCATGCAAGACCACCCCCACCACGTCCTAAGAGACACATGTAGATACTTTACACATTTAAGTAAGCTTGAGGAATGCTGATTTGACATGTAAACCAACTCTCTCAGCAAGTCCATCAGTGCCTGTTAAACATAGGCACCCAACAGGCAAGAGCCATGTGTCTGGCTGCACTACAACACTGGTGTCCACCATGGCACTGGGCAAAACTCCCTGTGCTGGATCCTAGGGATGGGAGAGGAACTACACAGTCACCATGAGGCCTTGACATTACTCTTGACATTATGGATTCTTAACAGTAGAGGACTGAACAGTGAGAACAAACTGAATTTTGCACTCTCCATGTGAAATTTAGCAGATGTAAGCTTTCATAGAAGATGGGTTGCTCTGCACAACCCTTTCTTGTCTCAGTCCTTCCTCACAATATTTCAAGACCAGTGAAGATAGAAAGGAAGTTAAGAAGGTTTCTAAGGCTACTCTCCAGTCTTATAATTTAAGAATCACTGCAAACAGCCTGCTACAACATTTAATGTATCCTTAATGTATTCATCTACCAGTAACCAAGTCAAGCTCCTTAATTTACTTGTTCCAGTACTCGACTCTCTCACCTTCCTATCCTGCAAATCAAAGCTATTTTTATTGCTTTTCCCCAGTGAACATTAAAGTTTTGTCACACAGCACTGGCAAACAACCAGGTGTGATGCAACACTTTTTTATACCCTGACTTAACATTTTTCCAGATTTAACTAAAATCCACTTGTTACAGCTAATAACTTCCAAAATTCTACCCATTCTTGGCTCATTCCAATCTTCCATAAATTTCACTACAGTTTCAGAATACAGAAGTCCGTTTTTGCTCCCACTAGCAATAAAAAGTTTGAGTTCAATTTCCAGCAACAGGAATATTTTTAACCTTTACCTGCCTCCCTGATTGATACCAGCACATTTGCTTTCTGTGAAGAAATATTCAGACCATAAGCACCCTAGAATTTCTGGTAACTGCACCACACCACAGAAGGAGGAACAGGATAAGAAGTGTTGCCAGACAAAGCAGCAAGTTTTTTTTTGCCATGTTGCAAACAGCCCTGGAAGGTGGTTACATACAGCGAAATTCCTCTATGAAATTCTCTGCCAGCTATGTAAGTGGAGTTCACACAATAAGATTTTGACCACATTTATGAGAAAAACAATGATAAGTAATTCCTATACTTCAGGTTTTGCTTTCATGACAAACCAAGGCTGCTTAATTTCCCTTACAAACTTGAAAGAATAACTGCAGAGTTAGTACCAAAACAGATGGCATCAGTTTACAAACTGGGAGGGCATCAGTATTTGATTACTTAAAGTCTATGTTTTTAAACAAACATATCTGTGGCAAATGCTGCACAAACACCTGAGCCAACCCTACTGCAGTGGCAGGAAGTGCACACAGTAAAAGCAGCAACTGGAACAGGAACCACCGCAGCTAGCCGTCAGTAAGCCTTCTTCTCACTTCTACACGAGCCTTACAAGTTGTAAGAGCTTGGACATTTTCTATGCTTATGGAGAAGATCATCACCAAAGTAACTTTACACCAGTGAAGTGCTGTTCTGATTCTACAGCTCTACATAGGAATGGTCACCTGTTTAGTTATTAAATCTTCCTGCTGTTTTTACAAACAGGCTTTGTGAACACATTGTATGGACAACACGATCTGGAATTTATGGACTTCTTGTAAAAATTAACTATACTATGCAGGCCTAAACATTTAGGAGGAAATCTGAATGGAGTCAAACACAGCGGTGCATTCTTCATCACGGGCATCAGAATATTTGCCTTCATACATTCCACAGTCTTGAGAAAAGCTGAAAGCATCCAAACTGTCCTGTAGCAGGTGTTTTCCCTACAAGAAAATGCCGGATTGTCACCTGTCTGACCACACTTCTTGCAAAAATTAAGGCATCTGCCACTGGAGATTGGCAGGGAAAAGATCTACCAAAGGTCCAGTTTAGTCCAATGACTTTAATGCTACAGAAACAACTCAAAAGGTGTGCCTAACACCAGTGCCATCTGCCTCCACTTACCCCACTTCTCAATTACCCAGTTCTGTTAGCAGTCTCTTCTTCATCACTCTGACCAGCTAATGGCTTTTTCTGACACCCTCTAAAAATTCACCATGATCTTCCAAGGGACTGAGTTTTCACATATGCATTCAACATAGGAGCTAGAAGGATATGGAATGAAAACCAACCTGTAGATAGGTAGTGTTACTTGTTAGCATTCACAAGTCTTATCTGTGCCACAAATCCTCTACTGGCAATCAAAGAGGGAACTAAATACAAGAGAGGGAAAAGAAGCCATTGGGACAGATTGCCTATCAACCAATTTGCATATATAGTGGCAAACTTCAAGAAGGCTAAGAGCATATGCTATGCAGCAATTAGTTCACAGTGAGAGAAATACCCTACAAAACGCAAAAAGAAGAGATTAGAAAAAAGTAAACAGAAAGGGGGGAAAAAAGCCACAAAACTTATTAATTGGTACAGGCAGATTCCTACAACTGTAAAAGAGAATTATCATTGTTTCCTTGGAAGAAAGTCAGCTTCTCGTGAAAAGACATTCTGGAAAAAAATTAGAGAGGCTGATGAGATGTGCTGCAAAGGAAAATTGACCAGCTGTCATGTGAATGAGCTTGCTACTTACTGCCACAGCAGCCTCTAAACGTAGTTACGCACCAATACCTCAAGACACAACAAAAAAGTCCTGTGAGGAGGAGACAAAATCCTTTATATTGATTTTTTTCTGCTTTCCTCAAACCAATATCCTCACAAGGAAAAAAAAAAAAAAAGAAAAGCCACCCACAGTCAGATTGTCTTTGCCAGCATCAACTCATGAAATACCCCTTCAGTGATTAAAATGAAAATAGGTCAAGCAAGCTTTCCTGATACCCAAAGGACACATTTGCTAAATAGTTAGTAGTATTACAGACTGAAGTAAAACTTCCATGTATTGTTCTTTCAACTATAAGCCAATCTAGACAGTTTCTAGCAATAGCGACAGAGCTTACTTTTACCATTGCAAGAGGTAAAGTACTGATATGTTTAACGTCAACATTTCACACACACACACAAAAAAAAAAAGCTTCTTAAAAACAGTCTCCTCTAACAGAGGCTGTAGATTACTAACTTCCAAGAGTTACTAGGGTCATTTTAAGAATTTAAAAAAAAAAAAAATTACCACTAAAAAAATCATCAAATTAAAAGTACCAGTTTTGTTTTTACAGAACATTATACTGTCTAAACACAGGAATCCTTCTTAGTAATTAGGCATTTGACATCAGCATTTTGGAAAGCTTTAAACTAAACTCTGTCAACTTCTTCACAGGAAAAACATCAAAAGATAGCTTCCCAAAATAAAATTTGCTTATATTTGAAGAACCTGTCAGTGTCTTAGAAAAGAGGAGTAAAATTATCTCAAACATGCAGAATTTGTCCATTTTGTTGAGCTACAAAATTTACTGCCTCCACATCACTTTCTGTTAAGGTCAGCACAGTTTATTTTGAGGCAAAGCCAAGAGTGTTCTGAATTTAAAAAAATAGAAAATGTAGCTCCTGAATCAGGTTCTCTAATTATGGGTCTGAAATAATAGAAAGAAAACAACAGGGGAAAAAATGATTGTATCCTTGTATAATGTAATGTGCTAAGCCAAGAAATTGTAAACAAAAAGCTCTATATTTATGTACTAATGTAAAAACAAACAGAATTATTGATTTTGGCTGAAATTAATTAATTTCATTCTTTTGCCTGTAGGAAATATTTCAGCAGCATCCACACTACTCAAATTACATTGTCTGTACTTAGAAATGTTTAACGCAAAGATGGCTGAATTTCCCAAAGTGCCACAGGTTCTTCTGTGAGACTTATGCTGGTTCCATGTCCTGTAAAACTCAAGAAGTAGATGTGTAATTGCTTGAAAAGAGCACCTTGAAGAGTGAGACATGCAGATACCTATGTCCCTGAATTTTAGTAACTGTCAAAGCAGACGTCTCTATCTTCAGCCTGAAGAATTACAAATCTCATTTTACATCAGTGATCTTTATGCACATATTAAAGGGGTTGATGAGTAAGTGTATCTTTCTTAATTTAAAAAATAGAGGGTTTTTTACACAAATTCGTTGTACCAGTGCAAAGGCACATGTGCACTACAGCACCCTTAGAAAGGATTATCAATGTTTTACAATCCTAGGGTATGAATACAGTTTTAAAAGTTGCTTTCCTATTTTGATTCATGCTTATGCTTAATCAATATGCCTTTGTTCTTGGTACTACCTGATCCAATATATCATTACCAACTGAAAGATGCTGCTTTTTAAAACTGATCTCAGCAGAATTTCTTTCCAGCACGAGACAACCCTGTCTGCATCTTCTGTAAATCTGTTTAATAGGTCCTTCATTCTCCTCATCAGCTGACAACACTGTATTTTACACTTCAAATTTGCTCTCAGGAGGAAAATGCTAAAAGCTAGTTATCTGCATTATTTGACAGCTATATTAGTATGCCTCCTCTGAGCTACTGCAAAGTATTCTTTTTGTCCTGTATTACTGTTTGATCTTCCATGCAATGAAGCATAAGAAATCTAACTTAACAGTCGAGATGTCTGTTTTTCTACTCTACCATTTCTTTGGCCATGAGCATCATTAACATGAGAGTGCCTTCATTTTTTAACTTATTCAGTGACTCCCTAAGTTAAGTGTAACCAACCTGACTGGTTAATCTCATTTCCTTCAGAGTGTGCAAAAGGAATGGGTGGGCTTGTAAAGGTGGTAATTCTGGAGTACGTGACTTAAGTAGATCTTTCAGTTCCATCAGCCCTACTCCACTCCCTGTGCAACTTCCAATTATGAAAAACATTACTGCTCCTATTCCTCATGATCCCTCAGGATGCTAGACTGCAGAAAAATTCCCTAAGGCTCAACACACTGGAGATTATGAATTCAATAAGGACTTCTTCGAGCAAAGCCCCAAATTTGCAATGCAAAACACAAAGCTGAAATGAGGACATGCCTTTTAGCCTGGTTTCTCAAGAAAACTTTTTAGAGAGAAAGGGGCAAGCACTGAATTTGTCATTTCTGCCTTCTCCCCCAACACTGGAATCTATTGAACAGTTTTAACAGTGCTTCACATAGGGGAAAAAACCACAAAAATATGAAATTCCTACATATTTTGTGAAAAATTGGCAGCTGGATAAAGGAGAGTCAGATGCACACCTCTGGAAGCTGACAGTTACAGCTTTTCAGCCCTACAAGGGACACGTAGCAGCTGGCCAAGTTGTACATGCATTGCTCCAGACTAGCCACAGCACATACCGTGAAAATCAGTTACATTTTAATTTACTTTCTACTTTGGATTTAAATACATTTCCTATTTATAAGAAATTTTAAATTGGGCACATCTATTATTAAAAAGTTAGTAGAATAAAAACTAATTTAGTTTCACTGTATGAGCAGTTCAAATTTGGGGATTTTCTGTTTCAGTTTGTTGAAGTTTTAAAAACTTCCTAGAAAGCATGATTCTACTTTTGCAGCACATTTTTTTCCCAGGTCTTCCAAAGCCTTCCACTAATATGTAGCAGATGCTTAGGCCCTGTCCTATGCTATATCCAAAGTAACAATTCTAGAAAACTTCCAAATAAAGATTTACAGTCATCTTTTCTACTTTGTATCTAAAGAGCATTTAAAATCTTACTTCTTTTAACAACTCGAACTTAGTGTTACATTTATTCAGATTATGAGAGTTTTGCTATCAAATTCAGAAGAGTCAAATTCAGACAGTACTGTCTCAAACTCAGATGACACCATCTCTGTCTATCTTGACACCTTTCTAGTGCAAGAAAGAATATAGGAAAATTACGTACACTCAGACAGTTAATGCCCAAGCAGAGAAGACCTGTCAGGATGAATCACTGTTACAGCAGAAAGTCAGTGAAGCATATGCTGTTATGTGCACATCTGATACCAGCAGGGCTAGAACTTAAGCTCATATCTATATTTTGGGTCACATTTGGTCACGTCTAAAGTTTGGTCTGAAACCAAACAAGTGGGGGGAGAGGAATTGTGATTAACATTCAAATTACAAATAAAAAATTATTTTAAAGCAAACAAACCAAAACAACCCCAACCTTATCCTACTTCTTGCTATAATCCCCATTCTGAATGCTAGCTCAGCTTCAAAGTAGACTGGGAAAACACCACCCACTGGCAATAACTGTAACAGCAGTTCATCTCTTACACAAACCTTGCGTTAATGTTTCACAGCAGAAACAACTCGCACAACTGGTAACTTTAATTTATATCCTGAAGTTCTGGAAATGTATCACATTCCATCTTAGTTGTGAGATTATCAGCAAGGATTTCTAGACACAATGTAATTTCCCTCAGCCGCTACCAATATAAAGCATAACACTTGCAAGACTGGCAGAGCCGCACAAGAAAACTGGCATTTTTCAGAGCAAAAATGAGTCAGCTTTTCTTTCCTCCCACCCAATAACTAACATATATGGTTTATTAGTCCTTATCATAATAGCAACCTTCACTCTACTCCAAATATTCCCATTCCCCAAGGCTGTAACTGGAAAGAATTGTTTGTTGTTTTTTCTTTTACTTCATAGAGCAACCTTTCACCTTATAGCTTGGAATGAACACTTAAAAGAACCAAATGAAATATCCAACAGTTATGAAAATAATTAAACAGGCCTTCAGAGTAAAACTTGGTTCACTTTGGAGAGCACAAGTTGTTAATTTTCATCGTTGTACAGCAGCTACCTTGACAGCACTGCCATTTTTAATTGTCTAACAGAAGTGGGAGAATGCCTTTAAAACAGTAGTATTTCTGCAAAAGAACCTTCATCACCTTCTAAGGACAAATGCTGCCTCATATGTTAATATGCTTAACAGAAGTACTAAGGAAATTGTACATCAGCTGCTTTTGCTTTACATTTCACAACTTCTAACTCAAACCTGAAGGGGGTTTGCATACCCAAAGCTTTCCTGCCCTTTCAACAACACGGAGTTCACCTTAACCTGAGAGAGAAAAAAATTAATCTTCAGTAATGCTTAATTGGTTTGATATTTACTCCCTTATCCTCTCATCACCCTTTCAGCTGACAGTTGTAGACAAGATGGACAGGTGCTAAACTGCAACCACAAACTCTGTGTTAATCTGGAATCAACTACTTTGTGTAGTGTTTTATCTGCATACAAAAATATTTCAGCTAGGTATAGTCTTTACAGTACTTTCACTCATGTCTCTGTTATACAAAGAATCACTGCAGAAGTGCAGACTGATTTTCAAAATACTTTTAATCTAAAAACACTTCTCATGTACATACCAATTCTTTTTTTCCACAGCAAACCACAAACTTCTAGAAAATCTGTACTCCTCCTCCTAATCTTGTAACTTCTTTGTTGCTTCCTGCCTCTTCCCTACCTTACCACCAGTCTTCACACTGTCTTCCAGAAGTGTCTTTATCTGATGTGGCTTCCTTTTACCCATTTCTCAGCAGCAAATATATCAAAACCAGAGAAGGGAACAACTATGGGAAATGGGCTGCAAACTCAGAAAAAGAGCACTGCACTGGTTTACACTTTGATATTACCTTCAGAACCATAAAAGCAAGGGTATGTGTATTTTCCACTGTAGTTTAAAATACTGAAGAACTTGTCAAGTGAGCTTCAGAGTGCTGACCACTATGTGCAAAGCATTCCAGCACTATGCAAAGCTGTCATATATATATACGTGTGTGTGTGTGTGTATACATCAGAGTATTGTCAATCCCTTGAAGCCAAAGCAACATCACAGGAAAAAAATGATGCTGGTTATACGTCATGTTTTAATCTATATGCCGTAACTTGATCTTCAAAGCTTGTTAGATTAGAAAATAAGTCACAAACATGGAGAATTTTATTACAATAACCAAAAGTAAACTCTGCTGTATTATGTATGAGAAGAAAACAATTCACAGATGTTCAAGCAAAGAAATTAGGGGGTATGATTTCTCATTCACTATGGTTTTGCCTCTACCAGAAATAAAGGAGTACGATCTCAGCTGATTTTAATGTGGTTCAGGTTAGTCCCAGCTCCTGACAGGGATGAAGGTTTCAGACTAGCCAACAAAAAAGAAGTAAGAAGAAATCTCATAACCAGATGCTACTCCCAGAAGACAACTGTCTGGGAATATATTTATATAAACAGAAAAAGAAATATGGTTTTGCTATTTAAAAAATGCACTTTAGATATGTAATTCTTAAATCATGTTGTACTTAACTTTCCAGACATGTTTTAAGTCAGTTCTGTAAACATTATCGTATCTCCAGCACAAGTGATAGCTTCAAGACAGGGGGAGCAATAGCAAGTCCATGAGCACTTAATACATCCAGCCCAGCAAATGCTTAGCTATAAATATGTAAGCAACATTCTGAAATTACTGAGGAACAAACTTAAATTTATCTACAGGACCAGATCACATGTGCAATGGAATGCAATTATGCAGCTTCAGTACAGAAGAGAGTATCTGATGACTAACTATTTAAAGTTTTAAATGCACCTTGTTATATTTGCTGAGACATTAACAGGGGAAAAGGATTTGTCAGTATTTATATTCCATCTCTAGTGCAAATTTTACATGTTTCTAAATTACATTCTTACTAGCCCTCTCTGGATTATGACAGACCGCTGTGATTAATGTTGTTGCTCTGCAAGTCCAGGGTTATGCTGAAAAGTGACAAACTACTCAATGGTCTTTATGCCAGCACAGCAGATACTTCACAGAAACAGAACAGACAAGAATCAAAAGAAGATGTGCAGACATTACTTTGCATTTCTTTTTATCTCATCAATCTTCACTTTGAGAGAAAAGGAAATGTGTAGTCAAGTGATAACGTAATGTGTTCCCATGTTTAACAACAGTGATAAAAACAAACTTTTACAGTTTCATTTCAGATATCTGCAGAGTAGAAAATTTATTAACTGCAAAAACAAACCAGTGTGTGTTGTACCACAGTCCCCTCACCCAGAAGTTGTCTGTGCAAGAGATTAAATAGACATAAAATTAGAACCCTGAACTAGAAACACAAGAACATGCTGTTCTTTTTTCCATCTTTAATCATGCTTTTGAGACATCCATTTAGCATCACAAATACTATCCCTACAATTACAGATGAACATTTGAAATGCATATTGTCTTGTATACTATTTCCTGTCTGGAAAATACTTGAATCAGTCACAAAAGTAGTCTATGCATACGAAAAGAAACAAAGGCTGAAAAGACAAGCCCATGTAAGAACAAGTTCCCAAGTAGATTTTAGAAACTGATTAGTATGCTAATGCATTTTACGCATAGAAACTAATAAACATTTTGTAGAGTTTCAAGGGAAACTGTAAGTATAGAGAAACATCACCTTGCCAGTAAGACCTATCAGAACTTCTAACTCCAAGCATATGTGTTATCCTGATGAAAGCATTATGGAAAGTGTTGGAGGAGTAATACTATCAGAAAGCTCAAAATACATCTGATGCATCTCTAAGGAGAGATAAAAATTAAAGTTGGGTGGTTTTGACAGTTCTAGGCATGTCCTTTATACTTTGCTAGTACCATAGAAAAATACTACTTATGCATTAATATAATCTAGCATCTTACAGGAAAAAAAAAAAAAAAACAAAAACCACCAAGACTTTTTCTGATGGATTTAGCTTTCTTTAGATCCAGGATCACATCAAAGCATTGGTTTAGTCCAGCCATTGCAAATCAGGTTGAAGAAACCTCCAGCAAGGAGATTGTCAGATAAATGTGAAGTGTTCAAATAGAAGCAACAGATCTGTTGATACCCAAATACAAGATTAAGTCGTGGTCAAACACATAAAACACAACTTACAATATTAAATTATTGAGGCAGAATTGTAAGATATTTTTTTCCAGACACACAATCCATTTCACTTTTTTTTACAACAGAAACTCATGTCTTGAGCTGTGGGAAACTTCCAGGTCCTACAGCTGCTACATTGTGAAGGCCCGAGAGCGATTATTTGCATAGTTGTGTTCCAAGACAAGAGTTGTAAAATTAAGTGCAAAAAGGCCAAGGCTTCAGATTTTTTCCTTTAACCTCACTATTGAGGCCCTCTTGTAAAATTCCCACGTCATGAGCCTGTGGGCACCGGAGGCTGCACAGGTGGGCAAAAAGGCCCCCGTGTGCCTTCTGAACTGCTGTGCTAGAAGAGATCCCTGCAACACCCACCTGTTCTCCCGGCTCTGCAGCACAGGGGAAATCACTATTTCGCCCCGGTACTTCAAGTTCCCTGTCCAAACCATCTATCTAGTATCAGAGAATCATACAATCATTTCGGTTTAAAGAGACTTTTAAAGATCCAACAGTTAACCCAACGCTGCCAAGTCACCATTAAACCAACATCGCTCAGCGACGTATCTAAGCGGCTTTTTAAAATACCTCCAGGGATAGCGACACGACCACTTTCCTGCACAGCCCTCTTCCAGGGACTGTCAACCCTTTCAGTGAAGAAAACTGTTCGAATATCCAAAACAAACTTGGCCTAGCACAACTTGAGGCCATTTCATCTTGTCCTATTGCATGGTACTTGGGAGTTAAGAGGGATCCTCACCTCTCTACAATCCCCTTTCAAGGGAGTTGTAGAAAGTGAAAAGATCTCCACTGAGCCTCCTTTTCTTCATTCTAAACAACTCCAGTTCCCTCAGCTGCTCCTCAGATTTATGTTCTAGACCCTTCACCAGCTTCGTTGCCCTTCTCTGGACACGTTTCAGCACCTCAGAGTCCTTCCTGGAACAAGGGGCCGAAAACGGGACCCCATTATCTCTTAACTCCTTTAGCAGTGCAGATGCTTCTCTGAAGCCCCCTGACTCCTCCAGCTGCTGCGGCCACCTCGGAGGGTGACAGGCCGACGAGAGTCCCACTCCCCCGGCCCCGCCGTCCTCAGCTCGGCTCGCTGCCGTCCTACCTGCTCACCTCCCCCGGCCACCGGGGCTCCCGCAGCGCCGCTTCCCTCTGTACCTGCCCTTTTTTGGGCTGCGAGCGTGCCTTTTCCGTCAAGACAACATCACTTCCCGTACGGCCCGAGGTAGGGGCGGGAACGGCCCCTCCCGGCGCGGGGCAGCCGCGGGCAGGGCAGGGCCGGGCCGGCTGGGCAGCACCGCCCCGGCGCGGATCGGCCTTCCCCACGGTGGGAACGCCGAGTGGGCTAGGGGTACGGCCTCAGGGCAGCAGCGCTGCCCTGCTCCCACTCTGCTCGCATGCAGCAGGCCATTTTCAATTACACAGGCTGACTCTTCAGCCGCACGCCTCCTCACTCCTCCATAACGCCACGCACGGCTTTAAAAAATGTAGAGAGGCAGAACAGGTTCTGAAGAGGAAATACGTGGGGCCACCAGGTTCACGTCCACCGCGGTGGATTTCGTGCTTTCTCTGCCGCCTGCTGGCTGCCTTCCCCTGCAGGAGGAAAGTACTTTATCCGTGCTCTCACAGCTGCTCAGTCCAGCAGTCTCAAGAATTTTGCAAGCAGAGTCTTAACCTCAGGTGCCTCAATAGCCCTTTCTGTCTGCCTCAGTTCAGACTTTTCAAAATCAACTTCTGTCCTCAAGGACAAACTTCCAGCAATTACACTTGCAAAGACAGTGCGTTCTACACTTGTTACCCCTTTTTAAAATAGCCTTTTCAATATATAATGGGAGATTCATGCAGTGCCCAGCTGCATTTAAAGGCACATCCCAGGGAAGTACTTTTTTTCCCCTCAATTCTTTTCCCTCAGATTGTTAAACCCAGGATCTGACAGAAGTTCCTCCAAAATTCTATTACAGGTTTGGGGTTCCTTTCCACATTCAAGTCCTGAAATACGTACTGTTCTAATTTCTCTAAGTCTTGCTGTCCTGCTGACCTACACTCTGAAACACTTCTCCAAGTATAACCTGATTTTCAGACAACCTACTAAATAGCCACTCTAGTCTAGTTCTGTCAAGAACAACGATGTGTGGTACATGTGTGAGCATATATAAGCCAATGACTTCAAAGCTGCCTCTTCTCGGCTATCAGTACCACTACATTTCCAACAGAAGGGATTGAGAACTGAAACTGTGACAAACAGACAAAAATGTTTACTGCGTGTAGGATCGGATGAGACGCAATCCCAAAAAAAAAAGAAAAACCAAACCATGGAGAGTGACTTTATAACAGGGACCTTCTTTTTCAGTTCCTTGGTGGCTATTTAAACTTACACTTGAAGACACAATTTTAAACATAGCGAATTTTATACACAGTTCAATATTCACGTCCTTCCAGATTCGTAGCAAGCATACACTTATGCAGTTACATCTTCGAGCGGCGAATTGCTTCAGGGTAGGGCCAGGCTGCAGAGGCCGCTGCGGACCGCAAGGGCTGGCGCAAGGCGCGAGGGCCGTTCTCCGTCCGCCGAAGAACGCTGCGATTTCGCCGTAAGATCGGGCATCATTTCCTCTGACAGCACACGGGCAGGTCTGGGCAGCGAGGAAGGCGGCGCGGCTCGCACGACTACCTCAGGGCCTCTTCGCCGCCGCCACCGCAGCGTCCGCTGGCACCTCCACCGCGCCCTCGCGGGACTGCTGGGACCCGGGCGGCTGGAAGATCGGCCGGTAGATATAGACCCCGCTTACCACACCGAGCGCCACGGCCACCGCCACGTGCGGCAGCGGCAGTCTCCCACGCATGCCGCCAGGGGGCGCGGCAGCGCCCACAGACACGCGTGAGGGGCCCGCGGCCTCTCACCGCCCTTCGGCGGCACCCTCACTCCCGGCGGGGAGAGAGGAGGCGGCACAATGTTCGGCGTTCTTCCTCCTCCGGGAGTGTTTCGCCTCACGGCCCCGGGCTGCACTGTACCGGACTCGATACCCCTCACCTGAAGGACAAGAGACCACAGAGTAAACGCCTCTCGTTACGCTAGAGTGACCGGAAGGAAGTTCCGGCCGTGTCCCCGCGGCTGTAGGTTGCGCATGCGCTGCAGCCGCGGGAGGCCCGGAGGCGCCAATGGAGCCGTCTGGCGGGCTGCTGGCGCGGAGGCCGGAAGCGGTGCGGCTCCGCAAGCGGCGGTCGGTGCTGTATAGCACCCCTGGCGGGGTCTCCGGGCAGCGAGGAGCCGGTAAGCGGAGCGAAGGGGCGGGGCGGGGCTAGCGGCGTCCCTCGGAGGGAGCACTGACGGACCGTACCACGTCTCTTCCGCAGGCACTGCCAGCGGTCCGGCACGGCTGCTGGGTTTCGCCGTGGCGCTGCGGACGCTCAACTGCTTCTTCGTCCAGACCAGCTTCGTCCCGGACGAGTATTGGCAGTCGCTGGAGGTCGCTCACCGCATGGTCTTCAAATATCCTTGGCGATGCCAGCCTCACGCTGGTCCTCGCGGCCTCGCACTGTCACTCTATGGGCCAAAAGGGACATGGCCCTGCTGCCCGGATCCTGTACTGGCTCTGCGTGACTCGGGAGTCATTGCCGCAGCGTTGTGAGTGGGAGGAGGGCAGAAATTTCCAGGGCAGCGAGGAGTTAGCTTGGCCAGTAGCAGAAAACCCACTGCTCATGGCTACATGGCTAAATGTGTCGACCCGAATAAGGCCTGGAAAAAAACAGCTCAAATGAAACTTGTTGGTTCAGCTTTTCATTATCTGTCCTTAATATTAATAATTATGGGTACCTAACTTGGGAATGGGCACATGCCTTAAGAGGATATTCATACCCCCTGATCTTTGCAAGCATCTACAAAGCTTTACAGCTGTTGGGCATGGATGATGTTAAGCTGCTGGTGAGTGTTGTGAAAAACACGTCAGAAAATAAAGCCTTGAATCTGGCACAGAGACATCGGTGAAGTGTTTTACGTGGGTGCAGAACTCAGAAGATCTCATCACAGTTCCGAGTTTATGAGTGGAGAGGATTATTCTTGGCCTTCATCAGTCTCATTCAGCTTTATACTGATACTGTTAATCACTACTTCAAAATTGCTCCCTAGTTCAGTTTTTCAGTTTTCAGTTATACTGAAGACAGAAACAGCCTTATTTGACTCCTACTGGAGATGAATGGCAAGGAACTCTACTTTGATTTCTGAACACTTCCAGTTGAACTTTAGACTTTAGCAGAAATACTAGTTTTACCAAAGGACCTCACTATATTATTTTTAATAATGAAAAAGCCATAGGAAATTCTCACCAGTGTATTTATAGTCATTCACTGATTCAGTAGTCCTCACTTTGAACTTGAAATTTACAGGTTTGTTGTGAATAAAACGTTCTCTCTGCTTACATAGATATGGGTCCCTAGACTTGCACAGGCAGTGCTGGCAGCTTTTGCTGATGTGAAGCTTTACTCACTAGTGGAACACCTTGAAAATGCAGAAACGGCAAAGTGTGTGGTGAGTCTCAAGCCTTCAAAAAAAGATTATGCATGTTAATAAACACCATTTGTTCCAGTACAAACAACAGCAAAGTGGTACTGTCACACCTTGAAGAATTACCACCTTCATTTAAAACTACAGAATTTAACAGTTCTCCTGTTGTTCGTAATTATTTTCAGTACTTCTGCCAGCTGTGTTCTTGGTTTACATGGTATTCCTGTACTAGAACTCTAACAAACACCATGGAAACTCTTCTTACCATTTTTGCTCTTTCCTACTATCCGGTAAAAGGTTCCAAGATGGGAAGCAGGTGAGAAACTTTCTGCTACTACTACTGGGTTTTTGGCTTTGGCCAATTTTTAAAATGCTAATTTTTAATTTTAAAATGCAAAACAACCAAAACCTCCTCATTCATGTAGCAAGAGCTCTTGTGTCAGGGAAGGAATGACAAATGTGGTACTTCCTCTAAGATTGCTTTGAAGCCATAATATAGCTGGTATGTAAAACTGCTCCTCTCTGTTTCCCTTATGCAAAGTATCACTTTCAGGAAAACAGAATTTATGGGAACTGGGGAAGAAATAACAAAAAAAGTTGTTTGGGTTCAGATACAGGTAAATTTGTGGTCACAGCTTTCTTTTACCAGCTATTTTAAAGCAAGCACATGCCTCAAATTGGCAGCTTCCCAAGCAAAGCAGAGTATCTGCATCAAGAGAATCAAAATTACCTGCAGTATGAGAAGCTTTAGTCAGAGACACAACAGTATCTGTACATTCTTGAAACATCAGTCTGCCAAAGAACTGACCAAACCTTTTGATAATCTGATTTTCTTATGTTCCTTCTAGCTGCAAATACTTAGCTTTGGTAGCACTTGCAATTATTATTCGTCCCACTGCTGTTATCCCATGGATACCTTTGGTCTTCAGACATTTTTTGCAAGAACAGAGGAAGGCAGACCTTATCTTACACAACTACATTCCAATTGGGTAAGTTCTTTCTGAGTTTAAACTGTGAGTTTACACAGCTATATCTTAATATTTTACAGCACAAATGCAAACAAGCCCAAAAAGCTGATGTGATGTAAAAACAAGGGGAAAATAGAGTCCTTTTGCAGAAGTATAAATAAGGGGCATTCTTTCTTTAAATTAATGTATATGCTGCAACAAAAAGCACTAGGAGAGATTTCTCACTAGGGTGAGACATGACAACATTTCATTTTAACCTGGGATTGGGCCAAGAATACCAGGTGATGGCATCTGGCCTCTGTAAAATGCCTATGATAACATGGATATAGATAACGTAAAAAAATAAGAGGAATCGGGGAGTTTCGACAGCTTTTTGGCGTACAATCTGATACAAAACTAATTTGGGCTATATCAGTGCAACCAACTTTCCATTTTTGCAGATTGGTTACAGTAGGAACCTCTTTAGTAATTGACCGGGTGTTTTTTGGTGAGGTAAGTTGTTTTAACTTATAAGAAAAAGGCTGGAGTTCAGCATTTGAATGTGGATGGTTGTTTCTGACTTCTCTCATTCCTGTTAGTTTTGTGACTGTGTCTGACCTATCATCTCTAAATACATCCCAAGCCATAAACCCAGTTCTTTTAAATAATGTACTGTTACTTAAAATCAGTAGGCTCAGGTCTCAATACGTAATACTTCTCAATAAACTACAAAGCTTACACATTACTTTGTTTAACTGCTAAATATAGGAAGTCTGATGAGTCTTATTAGAAAATAAATCAAGTATGAATGAAAATGCGGTATCATTTAAAGCCGGTGATGACCCTGTAATTCCATTTAACTGTTGGTTTTCACTTTTTGATTTGTATTTAACATTGCCCTCGCACCTTCCCTACATCTCCTAGTGGGTGCTGGTTCAGCTGAACTTCTTGAAATTCAACGTGCTGCAGAACTTGGGAACATTTTATGGATCTCATCCTTGGCATTGGTACTTCACTCAGGGATTACCAATCATCTTGAGTACCCATTTGCCTTTATTTATTCATGGCTGTGTGCTGGCACCAAAAAGGTATCGCATCTTTCTAATGGCAGTGATTTGGACAGTGTTGGTATACAGGTAAATTCTCCTAAGTGTAACTATCTTCACTGACTGTGTTCTTTTCAAAGCTTATGTCCTCTCTAGAACAAATAAAGCATTGCATTCAGCTTAAGTGATAGAAATCTTCAAACTATTCAAGCACTTTAGGAAATGCAGCCAATTAGATAACAGGTTCTAGAATTTTATGTAAACTGTTTTGTAATAATATAAGAAGTACTAGCTTTAGAATTTAATATACTGTTAAAGAATAATTTGGCATGAACTTCAGTTAGGGAAAAACTAAACCAACATCATTCAACAGGTGTTTAGGCAACAATAGTAAATTTCATTTGGTACTTTAATGCGTTCACAGTAAAACGAGAGGTTCTTCTTACGCCTCCAAACCTTACCCCATTCACAAGTCTACAGACAGATTTTAATATTTATCATAGGAGTCTGTCTCAACCTAGAGAAGTAGAAGGTAAGCTGTTTCTGAAGCATAAGAATTAACTGTAGGTTAAATGAGAGATGCTTATGGACAGGAAAAGATACAGGAAATTAGTAAATACTAAGTAATAAATGGTACAGCAATAAATGCATTACTACAGTAGTCACAGAATACAAGAAAATTGTACTGAGGCTACAAGTGCCATCTTGTCTTCTGGATATAGCTCTACTGGGTTTAGGCTTTTACCTCCTTTAGTCTTGTAAGAACCTCTTTGGCTCCCATGACACAGGTCTTGCAGTTTTCTCCCAAAAAGCCTCCAAAGGAGGCAAGGAATATTGTGTGAAGTTGTATTAGTAGAGGTGAATATTAACCTTATTAGATACAAATACATATTTCAATCTTAGCTTCTCCTCCACACTTCTTAGGGTATTTTATTAGAGAGCAAATCGGTGAAATACTAAGTTATTTCTAAAAATCACAGAATCAGACCACTTAATTGCTACTGTTTTTATTAGTGCTTGGTTTAAACTGACCAACTAAGTCTCCAATAGAGTGTACTTTAAAAGTGACTGTTCAGATTTTAACTCCAAACTGTTTTAGTGTCAAGAGCTTCTTAGTACATGGAAATGCTTTGCTTCCGGTCCTTCATGCTCTACCACATACTCTTGTCAACAGAACTGATGAATTTCACTTTCTTGCTGTACTACTAATCTGTTTTATTACAGCATGCTGAGCCATAAAGAATTCAGGTTCATCTATCCAGTAATGCCATTTTGCATGTTTTTTTGCGGTAAGCATTGGGTTTGAATGTCTTGCAACCTTCTCTGTGTTTAATTTTTACCTAAAAAGAGATCGTTACAGTCAATGTAGATATTTGAAAAAGGATTCTTAGAACTAGCCTCATCTTTTCTTACAGCTAGGGAAAGAGAAAGAAGGGGGGGGAAACAAAATAGGGAACAGTAAGTGACTGAAATGTAACTGGATAAATACTTCCTGCAAAAAATAAAGACATTGCCTCAGTGACTCCAAATATTTTAACAATGTCAACCTTGCAGTGATTTTTTATCTTGTCTCCTTTGCAGTATTTTTCAACCCTGACAAATACCTCTAAGTATGCAACAAAAGAAAAACTCTCAAAACTAAAATGATCCTTTCCTAAATTTGGGGATGCCAGTTGTGCATCTATTTTTTACCATCCAGAGCAGTTAAATGTCACAGCTTTTTCATTCAAGCATCATAAGATGAAATAGTTAAAACAAGAATAAGACCTCCAAACTAATGTGGTTAACTTAAAATCTGATCACAACTTCAATTGGAAATTACACTGATTTTTCTAACAAAGATTTTTCTGACAAAGATTTTTCTGATACTTTGAATACTTTAGAAGTTTTTTATTTATTTTTCCTGTTTTGTGGGCTTTATCTTTTGAACATAGAAAAAAGCCCAATAAGCAAATACTTTATATTTTACAAAACTGGGTATTAACAATAGTGTATCTGTAGGAAGACTAAAATCACAATGTGAAGTCTAGTATGCTGAAAAGTTACAAAGGAAAAATGAGAAGTTCTAGAACATGAAGCTTTAGTTAAAATGAAGTTCAAAAAGATGAATCAATGAAAACTCTAAATTTTCCTTAACCTGTTTCACTATTCTAAATTAAAATAAATCTTACTTCAATACTTTTGTGCTCTGCTAAGATGAAATACTTGGCATAGTTCAGCAGCAGATATAAGGTGAGCTAGCTCTACCTCACATAGAGAAAAGTTCCTATCAGACCACTTTTTTGTGTGTGTTAGTATTCCTTGATGAATGAATTAATCTACTTATCATCTCTTTGAATACTTCAGTAAAGAAAAAGATGACCAAATTTATATCTGATAACTCAGTGGTTGCAGTGAGGCCTTTCAGTTGTGCAAAAGCACAACTTAAAGATAAGCTAAGAGCATTTGACAAAAGCAATTAAAGTGTTCCTATAACAGAACATTTCCACTTATGTTTGAAACACACACACAAACTATGTCAGATGGAACTTTGATTCCATCTGAGATAAAGATCTGCAATTTATCAGAACAGACCAACTGAAGACTAATTAAACTTTTGTAGCAGGCCTACTCTTGTTTCTTGTGATTCAGTAAAGCTGGTCACAAAGCTAAGCTGCAGAAAATATTTTTATCTCCTAATTCTGACAAGCACGTGATTTAGTAAGGGTTTCCAGGTTGGTTGCAACATGAAACTGTCTTTTGTGCCAGATTCATCTAAGTTATGGTTATGAGAAAGAGCTATCTCAAATCAAGAGAAATGTCCCTCAAAAAAAGTATGAGAGAATGGGCAAGGATGGGAGATGGGGAAAAGATGGAAAAGTAAGCTTTTCCAAGGATAGCAGTTTGAAAATTAACATGGGAATGCTGTAGCTTTCAGCATGTTGGAGAAAAAGTACCACAGCCACGTCAAAGCACACGTAGTTGTTATTTATTCTGTCTCTACTTGAACATACATGAATCTGAATGCAACATCAAATCACCACATACCATTTATTCAGACTACTCAATAGACTCTTTTCCCCACAAAAAGCTAAAACTAATCTCTAAAGAAACTAAGCACTGACTCTGAAATTGTATTTCTGTGCTTCAGAAGACAGGTATGGACTTAACATTACACTATTAAATTCAAAAGTTAATAAGGGCAAAATCTAACATCTGAATTTCCATTCAAAGAGTAAAGACTAGAAGAATATTTTATTAAAATACCTAAAAGCAAGGTATTATTATCAACTGAGTAATGGTTTTCCACTGATTTATGGTACTTTCAGAAATACTGTGGAATACTGTTAGTGTTTGCTTATCTCTAAAACTGAAATTTTCCTGTAGGATATTCTTTGAAACACCTGAAAGCATGGAAGAAATCTGCAGCTAGTTGCCTACTTTTATCAAACTTAGTCCCAGCTCTGTATACAGGCTTGATCCACCAGCGAGGCTCTCTTGATGTTATGAGTCACATACAGCAACTCTGTAATCACTCTCACCAGACACAAGCTTCTGTCTTCATCCTGATGCCATGCCACTCTACTCCATTTTACAGGTATTAAAAATAGTTCACATTATACTATATTAAAATCTATACACTTAGGCAGAAATTACCTTTTTCCTTAAGCTGAATAAATTGAGATGAATAAACATATACAGGATGAGTTTTTATTCTCCATAGTTACTACAGAATAAATAGGGGAAATAAGCCAAATGCTTGTAGCACAGAATCAAGGTTCAACACCTAAGCTTTATTTAGTTTTTGTAAAATAGCTTTGTGTTAGGATTTACAATGAGTCTTCTGACTTTTGGAAGTCACACTGCTCCATTATGGTAACCTTTGTATCAAAACTAAAGGCTAATAATGTAATTGAACTATACTAGAGCATAAAGAAATGTAATTTCAATATACAGTGACTGAGGTTACTATTTCAAAAATTTTCATAGATTGTGGCAAGTAAACAAAACATTAAAACAGTGAAGCTGATATTGAAAAGTACTTCTTTAATAAAGTCATTTTATGCAGGTGGTATTTTTATTAAAATGTATCTGCTTTTTGTGAACGAATAGTCACAGCATTTGTTCTACTTCTGCTTGCATGTGAAATACAGAGGGAAGAAAATAGGACTTTAGGGGGAAAACACAACTAATTATTCCATTTTGGTTTTGACTGAGGTACCTTTCAGTGGTGAGTCATTTCAGATCTTTATTACTGGTCAGTTTATCCTCAAGTGGGGTGTTTTTTGTTGTTGTTTTTTTCTCCCTAGTCATGTTCACTGCCCTCTAAAAATGAGATTTCTTCAGTGTCCCCCAGACCTAACTGGAAATGAGAGCTATATTGATGAAGCAGATTTATTTTACTCTAATCCAGTTGGTTGGCTTAACAAGGAGTTTTATGACGACACGTTATTACCCAGTCACTTGATCTTCTTCAGTGTACTAGAACAGGTATGGTAACTGCAAGATGAAGCAAACTAGTTCTGAGATCATTAAAAATAAGTTAGAGGAGAGTTAATAGCTAACATTTCTCTAAAACTGTCCACAAGTTTTCAAAATAACAGCTTAAATTAAAATTGAACCCTGTAGTCTATAATGCCATTTCAGTGAAATATACATAACATGTAGAATGAATGAATGAATGCTGTATGAATTCTACACACCATGAAGTAATATTTGACAGAATCCTCTTCAAGCCATAGTAAAATGAATGTGCCATCTGTTCCCAGAACCATGTACTCTTAAGTAACCTACAGTGACAAGCAAAATGCCTGTAGTCAAGAGCACCATTTCCCCTCAAATATTTTATGAAGCCCATGTACTGAAAATAAGTGTCTGATAAATACCCATGCTGGATGAGATCAAACGGGACAGGTAGCTCTTCTTTTTAGCAGTCTTCCCTAAAGCAGAGGATAAAACTTTAAGAGTGCAATGGTATTGATAGTTTTCAGGAGACCCTGGAACACTGTTTTGAAGCTCCCAGTGACACTTCCTGACTGTGGAAACTAATGTATGTTCATTTACAGGAAATATCATCATTTCTAGCTTTAAGGGGCTATGAGAAAACAGCCACTGTCTTTCACACTCATGTACCTCAGGGACGAGTTGGAAGCCACATCTATGTCTACAGGAAGAAACCCCTGAAATGAATCATACTTGAAGATCAGTTTCTACACTGAAGACCTAATAAGATCAGTTTTGCACAGCAGTACTATGGCATAGAAGATCCTGTACTGCAGTGAGTATAGAGTCTAGAACTGGGTAAGTCAAATGGGGAAGTCTGATTAAGCAGCCCCTGGCTGTCTGAAAACAAACTTCTTCCTGAAGGCAACTTCATTAGCAGTATGGCTGGGTGGGAGTGATGTGTGCCCTTACAATACTAGAAGCATCAGGAAAAACAAAGTTGCCATGTAGCTGCTTCATAAGAAAGTAGACAAGACTGGACCATTTTTACAGAACTGTACAACTAATGCTAGGTTTGTTTTATAAATAAAGTATTTTACCCACAATGTCTCTTTATTTTTCTTACATAATATGCATTTCAAATGCTTAAAGTTGATTAGAATGCAGCACAGCAAATTCCTCACAATTTAACAAGCTCTTGACACCCCACACCCCCAAGACAAGAAGCAAGATTACAGAACACTAGCAAATACATTACCATAATGTAGACCTATTTTTTTTGAAGGATGAGATGAAATTAGTATATCAAACATTGGAGTCAATTATTTATACATTATGCATGACCTAAGCTTGAACTACACTAATGTAATGCACTTAAGCATATTTTTCATACACAAGTCATTGCATGTCTAGTGTCTGTAACAATACTGTTGACACCCAAACTCATCACTTCCGAAAAACAGTTAAAGCAACAGTTCAGAATATGCAAATTAGAAAGCTTGACCTCTGCCTTTTTAACAAAAATGTGTAAAAATCAAGTTATTTAGAGAAAAAGCTTGCATCTTGCTGCTTTGCTGAAAAACAATTACTTTCTGGAGAGGATATGAATTCTAATCTTACCATAAATTACTCAATATTTTGGATCAAAGGGTAATTGCCCCAATTCTATTTCAAGGTTTGCCATGTGTCTTCCATTAGTGCGACCGTGTTTATGCCATTTACCTTCTCTTTTATTTCGGTAGTGGTACTTCTGAGCTTGTTTTTCATGTCTGGAATTTTCAGTTTGTGTAAAAGGTGGTCTTTTAGGTCGACTGCAAGGAGTGGAAAAAAAAGAAAAAAAAAAAGCTTATTACCACTCATGAAAGTATGCCCAAAAGCATTGTGAAACACAATTACATTGCCAGGAACACCTTTCGACATGCTGAGGTTGACCAAAAAGAAAACAAAATTAGTCTTGTCTTCTGTAAGCAAAATGGTGCAGGGTGGTATTTAAGTCTGAAATATACCATTTTACTGATTAAAGATACGGTTTCTAAAAACCAAAAACGATCTGCAGCTGGTTGCCTGAAGTTCTTTTTAGTACAAAGCTGTTTGATTATCCCAATTGTAATGTTTGAGTGAGATTTACCTATGTTTTAGTTATTACATTCTGGTTTATAAAAATAATGAATACTTTACAGACCTTTAGGAAAGCATGCTTTGTGTGAACATACGTACTGCAAAAGTTTCTTCATGGAGTAAGTACAGTGAGAGGGGGCATTGGCCAAACACTTGCTCACTTGCTGCAGTTTTTGATGCTAACAGTCCCCTTACACTACATGCAACGTTATCACATAACCAGCATCTCTAGCATTCTGCTAAGCTAAGGGTATTTTCATCCTCCATATCATATAAGCCTTTGTATAATACTATCAATAAATTCATTTGAAATATTCATGCATTTGAAATATTCATGCTCAAACATTAAGCATTTAATTTGAAGTTAATTTTAATAACAAATTACTAAGAAGTACTTGAACTATAAGTAAGCACGTAAAATCTTGTGTTTGCCAAAACTACACGTTAAAATGACTGCTTGGTGGCTGGTAAGAGTATCATTCTCAAAGTTTAACTTTGAAAGTACTGCCTCACATAATATTTAGTAACCCCAAAGTATTCAAGCTTCCTGCTGCAATAAAACATATGAAATAATGATATAAGTCCAAAAGATAAATTTGACTGCAAAAATGGACTTTGGTCTAAATACTTAAGATGCTTTGTACTGAATACCAGCACAGGGAAAAGATCTGTCACAGCTACAAGGACAACTTACTTATAATGCACAAGAAGTTGATATATTGCATTTTTTTCTTAGCTGAATAAACATTAGCACAAACAACGATGTTGCCAGTTTTGTAATGGCAATATTGAAAGCCACATAAAATACACACATAAATGTTCCAGAAAGAACAAGTTCCATGCAACATATTAAGGCTCTTTCCTTCATTTTCTTTCAGCAAAGCCTAGGCAGTAGAAACAGTCCACAACATATATTGCTTCTTTGGGCCAGCCAGGCAGCACACCACAACTGCACTGTAGAAGCCCCAGGAATCATTAGATCCAGGAAAGTAACAGGAAGCAATTTATGCCAAGGACTTTCAGAAGCAAGACTGAGGAAAATGTACTCAGGGTGAGGATCTGAACTAAAGCCTGTCACTGGATTAGCTCTACTTTAGGCATACAAAGCTGCAAGAGAGAGTGGAATTCCTGAAAAGCCAGCAGGGAATATACCTGAGAGAACTGAACTTTGAGACTGCTGAAATAAAGCCCAAAAGCTTTCTCATTCAGAGAAGGACAAGGAAGTCCTTGTTAATGCTTTTTCTGACACAGTTAACTCATTGCATCAGACAGGCAATCATAGTTGTTTGGTCTAAGGTAATCCTACTGCAGTTAGTTTTCTAAAGAAAACTGAGCAGGGATCAGTACTGGGACCAGTCTCGTTCAACCTCTTTGTGGGTGACACAGACAGAAGTACTGAGTGCACCCTCAGCAAGCTTGTTGATGACACCAAGCTATGTGGTGCAGCAGACACACTGGAGGGCAGGAATGCCATTCAGAGGGAGCTGGACAGGCTGCAGAGGTGGGCACAAGGCAAACTCATGAGGTTCAACAAGACCAAGTGCAAGGTCCTGCATCTGGGTCAGGGCAATCCCAAGCACAAATACAGGCTGGGCAGTGACTGGCTGGAGAGCAGCCCTGAGGAGAGGGATTTGGGGGTGCTGGTGGACAAGAAGCTCAACATGAGCCAGCAGTGTGCACTTGCAGCCCAGAAAGCCAACCAGATGTTGGGCTGCATCAGAAGTGTGGCCACCTCGATGGAGGCGATTCTCCCCTTTGCTCTTGTGACCCCACCTGGAGTACTGCATCCAGTTCTGGAGCCTCTATTACAAGAGAGATGTGGACATGCTGGAGCATGTCCAGAGAAGGGCCATGAGGATGATCAGAGGGCTGCAGCACCTCTCCTACGAGGAGAGACTGAAAGAGTTGGGATTGTTCAGTTTGGAGAAGAGAAGGCTCCCAAGTGACCTTATTGTGGCCTTCCAGTATCTGAAGGGGGCCTACAGAAAAGCTGGGGAGGGACTTTTTAGGCTATCAGGTAGTGACAGGACTAGGGGGAATAGAGCAAAGCTAGAGGTGGCGAGATTCAGATTGGATATAAGGAGGAAGCTCTTCACCATGAGAGCAGTTAGACTCTGGAATGGGTTGCCCAGGGAGGTGGTTTGGGCAACATCCCTGGAGGTGTTTGCAGCCAGGCTGGATGAGGCTATGGGCAGCCTGATCTAGGGTAGGGTGTCCCTGGACATGGCAGGGTGTTTGGAACTAGATAATCTTTGTGGTCCCTTCCAACCCTGACTGATTCTATGATTCTGTTCTGCAGAAATGCCAAGATCATACTATGTACAGTGGATATGTAGTGTCATCCAAAGTAAATCACACTGAACTGGTAAGTAAGATACTACAGATCCACTTTGTAGAACAAAATCTAGTATTTTCATTGAGTCCTGAAGAAAACTTAGCATGTATACATAGACATATGCATACACACTAGAAGACCACCTATTAGAACAAGGATATTTGCTGTCTTTAAAAAGACTACTTCATTGTGTTAATAAGTTCAGGAAATACAGAAACAAACCTCGGTCCATATTGGGGTGAATTATCATAATGAAAGTAGTATCTGTAGATGTATTTGTCCAAATCTTCAAAAATATTTTCATTATTATTTTGGTATTCCTTCATATCTTCCAGGTAATCCTTGACATCATTAACAAAATCAGTGAAGAGCATCTGGTCATGTATAAATAACCCATTGTGGAAAAATTTATTGATGAAATTTTCTAGTTCTCTCCAGTGATGAAAGTTATGTACAACTTGCTGCAAATATTTTTTCATTAACCGATTAAATTCATCCACCTTGATAGGATCTGACACTCTGTTAAAGAGGCTAATGAATTCTTGATGAGCACATTCAAAAATACCAGAGCAGCCCTTTAGGACAAAGGGATGCTTTCTGTTACACAAAGGATCGCCCAGACATTTCTCTGAATCTGTATCTTTTTCAACCGTAAACGGACGTTTTCTTCCCTCTTTGAATTCTTTTGGCATATTAGGTCCCCTGTAATGTGCCTGCTTCGGGTTCTCATAAGAGTTATGTTCTCTGTAAAAAGTTCGTGCTTTCTTGTTTGCCTCCTGTCTTTTATCATTCGATGACTTCTCCTTTTCGTCAAAGATGTTTTTTGTGGTATCTTTGAACTGTCTGAATGTAGACTTTACAGAGTCAGAGAATTTTTTCAGGTTTTCTTTCACTGCTTCTTTAGCCTGCTTAATCTTTTCTTTATGGTGTCTTACAAACTCTTTTGTGGAATTTTTCATAGCATCAAAAGTTTCTTTAACTGACCCAAAAAAGGATTCTTTTGATTTCTTTTTAGCCTTACTCTGCCCTTTAGCACCTTTCTTTTGTCCCTTTTCATTAATTTCTTGTTTTTCAGATTGGTCTTTTGCTTCTACATACAGCCTCTCCCATAAGTCAGAGCGCTGTTGTTCAAAGTTTAGCTTTTTTTCTAGTTCTACTAGTCTTTCTCTCAAAGTTTCTATTTCTTGATTTTCTCTTAATGTATCATCATCATTAACACTATTGGGTGTTTGACGAGAGCTTAACTGTTCCAGTTCTTTTTTTAGAGCTTCTGTAACATGACGTTCTTTGTCCAGTTCTCTCCTTAGCATCTGTGCCTCTGCAAAGAGCGTCTCCTTCTGCCTAAGAAAGTTGTGGTTTCTTTGCTTTTCCTCTTCCAAATGCTCCCTTAGTTTCTGATTTTCCATTAGAATAGACTCGGTGCTAGTACCTTTATCTTCCAAATTTCTAATTTGTTGTCTTAGCTTTCTTAATTCTTCCTGAAGGGAGGCCAAAGCTTTTTCTTCTCTTTCTAGAGATTCCCTCAAGTGCTGATTTTCATCAGCAAGACTATTTTTTTGAGATTCGAAGGATTTCTTCTCTACCTCAGTAGAGGTCAAACACGTGGCAAGATTTCCCTTGAGTAACTAGTACAAACAAAAAGAAAATTAACAAAAAACAGCACAATTAATGTAGTTAACGATTTCAGCTAGGAAGATGAAAGATTAGGCCAGCCCTGTTTCAGTTGTCTTTACTCGTCATTTTGGCTCCAGTAATACATGCTGCAACAAGATGCAAAAATAGGACTGGTTTATCTCACATATGCACACTAACACTTTCTTGGCAACAAAGGTCGTGTGATAGACTCCCTCTTCCAACCAAAGGTCATCACCCCTCTTTTCTACTGGCATGACCAGCTGAAGGATAATAAACCGAGTACACAAATTGTAACATCTTAAAAGGAAAATGTATGTTCACTGTTGATTTATGTTCAGCAAATTGGGTTTGCACTTTACAAAGCCAATTACATCAGCTGAAGCAAAACATTCAACAGCTGAGGCTGAAATTCAGGAACTTATTTTGAATCAAATTTGCTGATGAACATAAAAGTTCATGTAACTATATCCTAACTATACCCCTGTCTCTTGGCATCCTTGACAAACTCTAGAACTAGATATATAGAATTACATATAAATGCTGCCAATCAGCAACATATAACTAAAAAGAGACATAACTCACTCCCTTGTCTCTCTGAATGATCTAACACTGAAAAGTACAGGTGAAATATTAAAAAAATTAACCACCATTGAAAATTCAGAAAGCAAATTCAGAAAACGTGCATACACAACTTGTAACAGATTTTTACCAGCATGTTGTACTTCAGTTGTTTTCATTAATTGCAAGCTGGCTTAATGTCATAGGGAAAGAGAGAATCTCTGTGTCCAGATAACTTCTCTACTACATACATAACTAATAGCATATTTAAACATATTGCAATTACAAGATTTGATCAAAACAAAAAATCCTTGTCAAGAATTTGGGGGAACGAAAAATTACAATTTCAGAAATAATTTACTAAAGAAGTAATGGATTTGGGTGATAAATTTATTTCACTGTATAAACTGCCACACAATGACAGTATAATGAAATGGCTTCCAGCTAAGCTCATACCTACCCCCATTTTATGATGCATTTTATCTCCTTGCTCTTGTTGGCACTGGTAAAGGTCATCTTTCATATCTTTCATTTCATGTGTCTTTGTCACCAGCTGCTGACGTTTCTGTATCTGTATCGTGCCTAAGAAAAAAAGAATAATCTTTCTTTTGATAGTCTGATTTACGTTACAGGAAAATATGAACCTAAACATCTTCATTGTCTCTGCAATTTCAAAATCAGTCTTACCTTGCAACTTCTGCCAAGTACTTACTATGAACTGTTCAGCTGCAACAAAATAAACATTATAAAACCAGACTGTTACATACTGATTCTGTTCCTTTCAACACACTATTTCTCAAACCCAAAAAATCACTGCAATGATAATACATGAAGGGATTTTGGAGCACATGGAGAAATATATTAGATACAAACCAACAAAAGTCATGCAGGAAAGGATAAGTGTGATTTTTGGGTAATTGTTAGCAATATGCAACTCAACCAGGATAAAAAAGGAGACTGTTATTCTGTCCACACATTGTCCATTTCAGCAGTACAAGCACTACTGTTAAAGTTACATAAGACACTGGAACACTATTTAAACTTTCATGCAGAAATGCTGTCACTACAGACTGGTAACAAAGCACCAAGCACTTTCAGGCCCTATCTTGTCATTCTTACTCAGTTAAGGCTGAAGAGGAAGCAAATAGCTCTCATTTGTCAGGTTAAATAAATAAATTAAATGAAAAAAATCTTCCCTGTATTAGTCAATTGTTTTTTCCATCAGGTAGAATTTCCTTACTGATACTTCCTGACCTGTACATGTTCTGTACATTCCAATACTGATGTACTTAATTTCTTTGCTTTTAAGGTTCTCTTGTATTTAAAGAAGAGGGTGATGTTTTATTAAATCAGAAGACACCCTGTAAATTGAAAAACTGACCAAAAAAGATGAGTAATTTCACAAAAAGTAACCCTTTCACACAATTAGCCTAGCATTAGAAGATTGCTGTGTTTCAAGCTGAATCACAAAATTGCAAATGTCCTCTAGGGAGACGAATTTCTCTTCAAGTTCGTGTTTTAAGAAAACCAAACCAACAAACACAAAACAAATACCAAAAAAGACGGAACAAACAAAACCAAAAGAAAACTCAGGAAGATGGAAAGCATAGCTTGGTATCTTTTCTTCTGTTAGAAAAATTAGTTATAACCAAAACCTGCACTTGAAGCAGCAAACAGTTGCCGTCTTTCTGCTGAGTATGCTGTAACTGTCATCAGTGATGCCAAATTTTATTTAGCACTACAGATTCAACAAACAAACAAGTCAAAGTAAATCCCTTAATAAAAGTATGGCCCAAGTGTACTTCTCATCCGTAGATCTCAAAGTTCTTCAAAAGTATGTTTTATCACTAAGCCAACTGAAAAGTCAAGTTGCCACCACAAAGCACTATCAAAGACTGGTGTAATCATTGTGCTCCCCTCTGCTTCTAGCATGCCAATACACATCAATCAGTTTCTATGCCAGCTAACACTAGTTACAGTATTTCACACAACTGTGTCAGTCATTCCTATAATCCTGTACACGTTAGACTGGATTTTTTTTTTTTCCTAATATAAATATGCACACATAAATGGATGTGTGTACATGTACGCATACACAATTGAAAAAGTAAATCTGAGTGCAAGAACAGCATCCACAAAACATCACTCATGACACTCACCTTCAGGTTTACCTATAAACAAAAGATGACCAGGGTCAAGTGAAAATTAGTTTACATCTCAAAATAGGCATCAAAATGTAGACCACTCAATTATTCAAAATTAAATCCACTCATATTCCCAGTCTGAAATTGAATCACCTCTTTTATGAAAGCATAACCTTCATATAAAACTAAAATTACTCAAGAAAAAATTACTACTAAAAATAAATGCCCCCTACTGTTTTTATCACAACACATGGATCTTACAAGATAAGGACTGCACAATGTAGATTTAGATCTGGAACATGTTCTACTGTTTTGTTAAATGTAGTTAACAATCTGTGTAATGCTTAACTTCAGGCAATGCACTGAAAAACTGCTGTTATTCTGGATTTCCTAGGCCACTATGGAATTTCAGGCAAGGACAACTGAAGTGTATTTTTCTCCAAAGGACAGAGAAAAATATTGATAAAATGAACCCCTGTAAAAAATGTGCCTTGCTCTTACATTTAACAGATGAGTACACATGTGACAAAGGGCTGAAATAATGTCAAAAATGAAGGGTACATACAAGAAATTTTTATCTGGAAGGGGAACCAAAAGTTAATTTCTTATTATTTTAGATTTTCAAGTAGTGTATATTAAATACTATTGCACTGCTGAAAGGAATCCCCATAAATTATCAACTGTGTTTTCTCGTTTTTAATTTTAGATTCTTAGCAAAGAAGAAAAAAATCAGTCACAATAAAATAGTTCTTTGTCTAAGATGTTGGTTCTACAAACTCACCATAGAAGTGCCCAAAGCCCATGCTGATTGCAATCACCAAAGCTAGTATGATGCACCTGTTAAGGCCACTACTGAACTGGCATTTGTGCTGCTCTTCTCTGGAAGGATCAGATTCCTGTTCAGGAGGTGACCCACTGTCACACTCCGAGCTTGAGATCAGCCTCTTCTTAGCCCGACGTTTTCTTACGGTGGGACCAGACTGATTGCTAGCTTCATCACTACTTGATTCAGCATTGCTAGCCTGAGATGAAAAAACTGAAAACCAACATAAAACAGTCTTTAAAATGTATTAATAGTTGCTTTGAATTTGAGTACCAAACCCCATCATATTTATGCAAAATATATTTGGCTTTTATCTTAAAAGACACTAGTAGTACAACAAAAATTCTCAGTAGTTGTAGTTTATGCTGGATATTATACAAAGAAACCTTGACCTCCAAAGTTAAATTTATTTAAAGGAAAAGATTATCAAGAAGTTACCATCAAACTGTACAGCACTTCCAGAAACTTTAGCACTCATTAGAAATTATTTCTTTCAGACAATTTGGACTCTCAAAGCATCCAGATGTACTATCTCTGCAAGTTCTTGTCAAGTAGAAAGATCAAGAATTCAGCTTTCTCTTACAGACGTTGAGACATTTAAAAATAAAAGAGCAACACAATGGCTTCTTAAGAGAAAGCCTCCTAACAGGAAGACCTAGTTCTACTATACTAATTTTTTTAAAGTCAACTTATTATTTTAATACAGCTGCCGACAAAATTACATTAAAGGTCCATTAATGTAGGTATAATTATCTAAAGCTTTGCATTGTGTATTTATATATATATGCAATTTTGTTTACATTTAATATCTACCATATACTAACCTATTAATATCCTTACCCCTCTTTTTCAAAAGCCTTTTTCACACAGGAAAATAATAATTCAGCTGCTTCTGTGTTCGTCCCTTCCTAATACTCTAAAATCCAAAACTCTTCTATTGCCCAACTAATGTTTTGGCAAGATTGACTTAACCAAGATTTGAGATAAAAACAATTCCTAAGAAAACCCAAACAAACAAACAAAAATCTTCTTTAGTATTTTTCTAAAATGGTATTTATGACACCATTTGTTGTTAATTTTCCTATGGGCCAGAATCCATATATTCTAACCAGGAAAATAACAATAGAGCTGTAATTCTTTGTTGCTATTAGAAATACAAATGCCTGCTGCATAAACTGTTAAGTAAATTTATATAATCCAGTACATAAGCGATGATTATTTAATCTCCCTCCTTTGAAAGCTTCACTTTCCAGTGCAAGGCGAGGAAAGCAGCAGCAGGGTGAAAAAGCTCTCAAATACCTATGTTCATATACCTAATTCACATGCCTGAAATAGATTAAATGTGATCAATGAAGCTTCCAGCACATGTCAAAGTGCTCCTGCTCTGTCACTAAATTCAATGCCTGCAATTACCCAGAGCTAATGGCCCTTCTAGAAATATGGTTGTTCATTCTTGTATCAGAGATCATCGCTCAAATGTAAACCCATAGTTACTGTCCTTGAAATACTTTACAACTGAAAATAATTTTTTGAGAGAAGCCATGCACACATTACTGAACAGATAAGAATGCCAAGCACTGCTAGCTGTCATCTATGGAAAGCACTACCAATTAAGATTCTTCACTTAAATTCAAACTTAACAGAAGAGATTACACCAGCCCCAGAAAAGTTTACCAATTAGTATCTGAGTATATGTCTAACATCTGACTCCATGGACAAGCAGTATGTCAGGTAATGAAAAATAACTTCTCTTATGAAAGAAACAAAAAAAAAAAAAAAAAAAAAAANCCTTAGTCAATTAGTCAAACCAGACTGATCAAAATATACATTGTAATAAAGACAAACAACCCAAACAGCTACTTGACATGCAGATTCTTAATTTATACAACTTGGCAGCAAAGGACATAATTTTAGAATCAGTCATTTAAGCAGATCCTGGACAGTAGAAAACAAACATTCACAAATTAATCAAGAGAGGCATTTTTACTAGAATGCAGAGATCAGACATTATAAAGGATTATATAGGATGTACTGAGTAAGACAGGTGTTACTGTTGCTTATTTGAGGGTCTTAGGGTTTCTTTCAACAACCAAAGCATTTAACTGATGTAGAATATAAAAGTGGCTAAGAAGCAAGCTGCTCCTAGTCAAATGGAAAATACTTTGATATAGACTGGACAGCAAAGACAAAGAAGAGAAATAGCAATTAGACAAAGTGAAGAGAAAAATCTCTAAGGCACCTAAGAGCCATTCGTAAGCACTTACTGGCAAGTAGTCAACAGCATGATACTTTGAGGCACGAATGACACTACTGCCTTACTGTTGCTCTAAGAATTCAGTACAAAGTGGTACTAACATTGACGAAAAGGAGTATAAATGAAACAGAGTGTGACCACAATAGCAGTCTAAAATTCCAGCTTCACTTCTGATTTTGAAGTGTCAGACCTACATCAGAAGCTAGATGAAGTAACAATGTCAGTTAAGGATGTAATTTTCCTTTGCAGCTTCTGCACAGACACAATTTGAGCCTAGATGCAGTTTATTTTAGAATGTGAGCTCTTCTGCTAGTTCACTTCATTCACACTATTAGAACATTTCTGTCTGCATGGCGAAGACAGTCTGAACAGAAATTGGTTTGTAAGTAGATGGTAGCAGAAAATCCTTGAAGGACATTCTAGTATCTACATTAAGAAAATCTAAAGCTCATCCTTTTGCAACACAACAGAAACCTCAACACTAAGTGGATGGCAAAGAGCAGTATGAAATTTTTGACTGCTAAACTTCATTTATTTTAAATGCCAAAGTACTCTACACATTTTCTGTAACACTTGGTCAATCAAATGCACAGATCATGCTGAAATCAGCTTAAGTGAGGAGGATTAAATTCTTCTTGCAAATCACAGATTTGGAATGAAACAAGAACCATTCAATTGAATGGTCAAGGATACATATCGAAATGCATTGCAGAGCTAACTGAAGCCCATTCCAAATTTACATGCAAGTTCAGCCTTTTACAAAACAGCAAATAAAAACCTGAAAGTTTTTACTCAAGTTCTTTCAGCATCTGTTTGGAATATCACTACTATAAGACCAAGTCAGATTGCTACTGATAATTTTTAATGTACACTCCATGCAAGCCATAAGCAATCAGCTTCACACAAGCTGATCAAATTTAATCACACCACCTTGAAAAGGAAGACTGCGAGACACATGCTCTTTCACCTCATTTCCCCATCCCCTTACACAATCAGGAATCTTCTTCAGCTTCTCCAGCAAACTGACTTTTGTGTACAAAAACATGGGAGGGGGAAAAAAAGGCATTTTTAGAAATCAGCTTTAAAACAAAAAAAGAAAGCCAACTAAATTAAAAAATAAATAATCCAGAAGACTAAAGAAGGCGACAGCTTTGTTATGAATCACAACTGATCACAATTAATGCCAAGCTGTCATTTTGTTTCCAGTGGATACCATACAGATACACGAGTGCTTAGGGATGCTTTATTCTACTTCTACAATGAAATGGTATTTTAAGAAAACTTCTGCTCCTGCAATAAACTTACTTTCAGACCTAAAACTCAGTAACACAAAAGTGTTATAGAGATAAAGAAAACAAAAAAGATTACACATAAGCAGCTAAACAGAATTTAAAGAGTAGAGAACTAGGAAAGAGTAACACAGCAGTACTTTTTACTTGGGTTTGCGGAGGAGGGGGGTATTTGCTTTTATTTGCCCTATTATTCATATCCTCTCTCCTGAATATCATGCATTGCCTATTTCTGCCAAGCATTGGGAGTATCTTAAACATATTTAAGATATTTAAAACAGCAAAAACTTTATGGGTGAGAATGCTTTCCAATGGAAGATTGCAGACTAATTTTTGGACAAAGTTTTAGAGCTAAAACAACTAGAGTTATCCTAGATACTGCAAATACTTGGACATGTACTCAATAAGACCAACTTTTTTTCCCCCTCCTTCTCACATAAAAGAAGGTTCTCCAAGCGAAGATTTTTTTTTTTTCCCCCAAGGTCATTTTACACACAGTTGCCTAGTACTTCACTGCTCTTACCAGTTTCTAGATGGGAAAATGCATACTGACTGCTGGAGGAGGAACCCATGTTAAAATCTGAAATTTGAGCATCTTCACTCTCAGCTGGAGCTTCTTCCTGACTTTGGGTTTCTTCTGGCTTTGGAGCTTCAAGTGTAACAATGTCAGAATCATCGCTGACAGTTCCCATGCAGGACACATCATCAAGGGTTCCTATTTTCTTTTCCTAGAACATAGACAACGTAAGAAGTTTTCAGATACATACAAAGTAATTAAAAACAAAATAAAAAAAACAAACAAGCAAAATATAAAACAACCAACCAAAACCCAAAAATAACCCCCCAAGAATTCTTACTGCTTCCAGAAAAAGGGAAAGAAATCACTACCTTAACGCCTTCAAAACATTGCTTGGCATTGTCAAACGGGGCTTACAGAAACTTCTGTGTAACAAAATTTACCTCTGGAACTGTCTGTGTCTCCTCAAAAGCAGACAGAGTATTATCTACCACTGGTATCTCTCCATCACTGTTGCACTGAGCTATATAAAAAGAGGGGGGGAAAAAAAACAAATAAACAAATGAAGAAGGTATTAAAACTAGTAACCGCAAATTATGCCATCTACCCCAATAATAAAATATGGATACTTGTGACAGATTTTTATTATCTACTTGTATTAGGGAATATTTTCTGAAACTACACCAAATGTCATTTTTAATATCATTCTAATGAACATCAGAATCCAATTTGTCATTCCATTATACTTTCTTCCAGCAACACCAGTACATGCTATTCAATAATGCATCTAAAATATAGCAGAACGTCTTTCATTTTGTTAATTTCATCTGTTTGAAGAAAATACACTTCTATGAAGTCAAAGACTGAATATTTTCTGTAACACTGATGAAGCAAAGTACTTCGAGAGAATATATGAAGTATACAAATCCCAGTAAAAGTATCAATTTTGTGGCAGTGCTACAATAGGTATCTGCTTTATGGAACTGCCCCTCTTTTAATATCCTACCTTGCAAATCAATTGGTTGCTCCTCTTCTTGCAAAGAAACATATTCCTCTGAAACAAACTCATGGCTATCATTTGTACTTCCATTTTCTGAAGTCACTGTCTCTATGTCAGAACCCTGGAATTGAAGAGTTTTAAAAGAATGTTACAGTAAAGCATAAGGAAAAGGCTACAAAAAAAAAAACCCAGAATATTAATAATAGAAGATTAAAATAACCTGTAAAACTAAGTAAGATTTTAAGCTAATAAAAGCAAGTGAAACACCAAATAATTAATTAAAGGGAAACAACTGTTTGCAACACTCATGACCACAATTTAAAGCAATACAGAGGAAGACAGCTCTAGGGGAAAAAAGGGGCAGCTTGGGCATCAATTAACAGCTATGCTAAGTATTTTCTGTTAGCATTATTAAACTTCCTTATTAAACAGAATTTGAGGAAAGAGAAGGTTTTCAAAATTGCTTTTGAATATGGGATCTACTTCTTGCACATGTCCATGTATCATATGTGAACATACACACCTTCTCTCATACTGGAACCCCAGGAGCATCACCAGGAACTCCTAACAGAGTACTAATAAATACTACTAGGGAAAAAAAGCGTACCTGTACTCCGCCCACATTCCTGTCAGCAAACTTGAATGGCTGTTTTAAAAGCACATCTCTGACACCAGAAAAACAAATATTTATACAATCTCTAAATTAGATTTCTGTCTTTAACCCAGAAAGGAGCCTTAGTTATTAGTCAGCTGCCAGTCAGCAACAACCTCAGAGCAAAACAGAAGCTGAAGATAAACAACAGTAAGAGCATGCAGGGCACTGAAGACAAGTAATATGGTTGACCACTAAATATTTAATCTTCACTTTGTAATTTTTGCTTAGAAGAATTAATGTGACATGTAAGATTATTAGGAAATTACAAGCATGCAAACTTAAATGAAAAATACTAAGTCACTCTGATCCATAAATAACTTAAACTGTTTTTGTAAACAGAGATAGTTATTTTTGCAACAGCAGGTGTGAAATTACAGCAGGAGCAATACTTCCAGATCAGTTTCCCCAGATGCCTCATTTCAGAACTCAAGCAAACATTCACACTTTTGTTTTTAAGAGGAGACTGTACTTCAGGAACATAAAATCTCTCAAAATGAGTTGGCACAAGACACATTCTAGAACCACATTACAGAGTTATGTTCCTTTCAACAAAAGCTTCAAAATTTAACTGCTTTCGTAATTTGACAAAGACACTGTAATTTTTCTTTTAACTACAGAACTAACACAATTTTAATCTCAACTGTTTGCCATGCAATTGTAAATAAGTTGTTAAGATCTCAGTGAAAACTCAGGGGGAAAAAAAAGAAATTACCTGAGGGCTTTGGATTGGTTTGATTTTATAGAGAAGCATGTAGATTTGTTACGTGACAATTGTTCTCTGGTTTGGTAGAACCATTACTTTAAGTTGTGAAGTTGGGGGGGGGGCAAGGCAACTTATTTTGCTCCGGTTCTACAACAAGGCAAACACCAGTAATACAGCTTAAAATAGATTAAAATTTGAGCTAAAATACCAAGAAACTGAACTAGCCAAGTACAAGACAGGCCATCCTTTTTAAAGCATTTGCAGTCTGCTGTGGTTGTCTGAAGTCTGTGGTTTGCTTAATCTGTTGCTAGACCTACATCACCCTTCCATTCCATCAGAGACTGAGAAAGGATATTGTCTCATTACTCTTTTTCCTACACTTCTACACAAAATTAGCAAGGCCCTTCTTAAAAGCAGCCCAACAATACGCAGCATCACTTCTCTGTTCAAAGCAGACATTGCAGTCAGCATGCAGAACTGTCTGCAACCACACTTCAGCCAGCTGCCGTTTACTGCCACTCTTAACTTGGTGCCTTTGTAAATAGCAAAAACAAATCAGAAACTGATTCTGCTGTGTCATCATTGATACAAGTTGCAGCAATACATGAGAAAGTAATGCTATAGTACTCCAAGTCTGCCTAATCCTCAGCTCTATGCCTTTTCTAAATATCCAAATCACCTCTCCAAAGCGTACAGCAATCTACATGTTACCTCCTTCTCAGATATCAAGTGTAAGAAGGATATCTAGCTACTCCATTCATTCTGCTCTCTTCATGCTTAGAGTCAAAGCTGTATCGACAGAAGAATGTCAATAATGGGAGTCTTAAACACCAGTGTATTCCCATCTCAAACATAATTTTACTACTTTTAAGCAGGGAAGAGTAACTGGAAGCAGAAAACCTCTGTACTACAGAAATCTGTTCTGCTTCAGATTTCCCTGCCTTCTCGTAACACTGTTAACTTATTTAGACTACATAATTCATTTCAGCTCCAGCATAAAATAACCATCCCAAATATGAAAATTAAGCCTGCAACTCACAGCTGAGTAACCCCATTGTTGTAGCCAACTCCTAAATGCTTTCGCTTTTGTTAGAAGTTTGCAATGAGCCTGTGCACTTCTGTATTGCACTTGGACTTGAGAACTGGAGCAAGTGAGTTTTCTGTTTCTTTTTGTGACAGGATTCCTAATTTATTACCCAACCTAAAACAAGGAGAAGCAGTTTTAACCATCTCTTGACTGTCACCTTGCTGCCAACAGAAATTAAACCACAGCCCAACATTTGCAAGCCACAAACCATATATCTTGTTTTTGAAACTAAACAGAGCTTTCAATACTTGACTACAATCACCAGCTTGCAATGACCTCTCTTTTTAGTCACTCAGATTTTAATTATCTTGTGTAAATAAGAGAGTGTTCAGTAAAGGAGAAACAGATTATCATTACCACAGTCTCTTCCTATTATATCCTATTCTCCTCCTAGGAATAAAATATGCACCTGAGTAAGGCTTTTGACTCTGTCCCACATGACATCCTGGTCACCAAACTGGAAAAACATGGACTTGATGGGTGGAGCACTGCTGGATGAAGAATTGGCTGGATGATCACACACAGAGTGGTGATCAAGGGCACAACATCCACCTGGAGACCAGTGACGTCCCTCAGGGGTCAGCACTGGGACCAGTGCTGTTTAACATCTTTGTCAGCAACATGGACAGAGGAATCGAGTGCACCCTCAGCAAGTTTGTAGATGACACCAAGCTGTGTGGCACAGTCGACTTGCTGGAGGGCAGGGATCCATCCAGAGGAACCTGGACAGGCTGGAGAGGTGGGTCCAGGCCAACCTCATGAAATTCAACAAGGCCAAGTGTAAGTTCCTGCACCTGGGTCAGCACAATCCCAAATACAACTCCAGGCTGGGTGGGCAATGGCTGAGGGCAGCCCTGAGGAAAAGGACCTGGGGGTCTGGGTTGATGAAAAGTTCAACATGAGCCTGTGGTGTGAGTGCAGCCCAGACAGCAACTGTATGCTGGGCTGTATCAAGAGCAGCATGGCCAGCAGGGCAAGGGAGGGGATTCTCCCCCTTTACTCTGCTCTCATCAGACCCCACCTGGAGTACTGTGTGCAGTTCTGGAGCCCTCAACACAAGAAGGACATGGAACTGTTGAAGCAAGTCCAGAGCAGTGCCACAAAGACGATCAGAGGGCTGGAGCACCTCTGCTATGAGGACAGGCTGAGAGAGTTGGGGCTCTTCAGCCTGGAGAAGAGAAGGCTTCCATGAGACCATGTAGTAGCCTTCAAATATCTGCAAAGGGCCTACAGGAGGGCTGGAGAGGGACCATTTACAAGGTCTTGTAATGACAGGACGAGGGGGAATGGGTTTAAACTGGCAAAGGGGAAATTTAAACTGGATGTTAGGAGGAAGTTCTTTCCAATGAGGGTGGTGAGACATTGGAATGGGTTGCCCAGAGAGGCTGTGGCTGCTCCCTCCCTGGAGGTGTTCAAGGCCAGGCTAGATGAGGCCTTGACTGACCTGTTCTAGCAGGAGGTGTCCCTGCCTATTGCAGGAGGTTGGAACTAGACTCTGAAGTCACTTCCAACCTAAACCATTCTATAATTCTGTATCTCAAGTATTGCTCACTGAAAAGATTTAGGGGTAAACAACAAGAAGATAGAGATGACATCTATATGGATGTCATTCCAGGAAACAGTTAATCCATTTCTCTGAGGATTCTGCCTCAATAAACCACTCAATTTACAGAGCAACACTAGACCCACATGTGAGCCAAGGTCTGAAGAGATAAAATCCTCAGGACTAAAGAAGAAAAGAATATTGGAGGTCTGCACTAATAGGTAGGACCTCTAAGGGAAGTAAGATAAAACATTAATCTTTAACTTCAAGTCACTACACATGAGCAAATTGTTAAAGACACCTTTACAATCAATACAGTCAGCGGCATCAAGACACCAAGTCATTGGATCAAATGAAAGTGCTGACTTCAGCATAAGAATTACTGCTCTCAATTCTATTGATTGTATTGATTTAATCTATATACTGCCATCTCAGAAACCAACATCAGATTCAGATGCCTGTCCTGTAGACACCTTGGCAACAACAAATCCCATCCCAACAGACCTTTGATTGCTTCACTTCTTTTGTCTCAAGCTTTATTCTACTATGAATTAAAAACTCCTTTTGTTTTCATAAAGCCATTATCACTTTATACAACCAGTCAAACATGAGAAGACAGGAAACACAAACGCACCAGTTAAACCAGGGCTACACAGACAAAATGGTGACTTTACAAACACCTATACCCCAAGACTTGATGAAAGAATGAGGAAAATCTAGCACTTCATACCAAATAAAAGCATGCATAATAAATGAAGCTATGGCAGAGATCAAAAGATGGTCAGAAATAACTGAAGCCATACAAAATTGAAAAAGCTCCATATATCAGTTGAATCAAGAGTTTTTTGTCTTGCATGCAGCTCTTTTCACTTACTGCCACACAATCTACTATCACAACTTCCTTACACAACAAATTGCTCTTCAGCAACAGTTTGCCTAGTGGAAAGAAACCATTCTCTTAGTTGCTACACTAGCTCAGCTCTCCACTGCCTTACGAATTCATCTTCCTCAACATACCAGCATCCAGGTTATTTCTACATATTTTGTGCTTTGCACACTCCTGCTTGAACAACAGGGCCAAGGAAATCCAGAATGCTAATGTGAATTGCAAAGAATTTGTGCTAAAAGCTACTGTGAGTCTCCTGAAAAGAAGACTCACTTCAAGAAGAAATTCACTTCAAAACTCAATTCTCACAGAAGAATCTTTTCCCACTTCAAAGCCTTTTAGACTGTTAGAGTTTTCAAGACCTTTCAAGTGCAAGTACAGCAAACTCTCACTAATCATCATTTTAAAGGTCAGAGAAGGCAACAGTTCTCACTCTTGATCTTACACCCAAAGAGAGCTGTGCCTTACTATGATAGAATCAGTCCGGACTGGAAGGAGCATCTAGTTCCAACCCCAATGCCATGTCCAGGCACACCCTACCCTAGATCAGGCTGCCCATAGCCTCATCCAGCCTGGCTGCAAAAACCTCCAGGGACATTGCCCAAACCACCTCCCTGGGCAACACATTCCAGAGTCTCACCACTCTCATGGCTCTCCTCATGGCCCTTCTCTAGACACACTCCAGCATGTCCACATCCTCTTGTAATAGAGGCTCCAGAACTGGATGCAGTACTCCAGGTGGGGTCACAAGAGCAAAGGGGAGAATCACCTCCCTCGAGGTGGCCACACTTCTGATGCAGCCCAACATCTGGTTGGCTTTCTGGGCTGCAAGTGCACACTACCAGCTCATGTTGAGCTTCTTGTCCACCAGCACCTCCAAGTCCCTCTCCTCAAGGCTGCTCTCCAGCCAGTCACTGCCCAGCCTGTATTTGTGCTTGGGATTGCCCTGACCCAGATGCAGGACCTTGCACTTGGTCTTGTTGAACCTCATGAGTTTGCCTTGTGCCCACCTCTGCAGCCTGTCCAGGTCCCTCTGGATGGCATTCCCTGCCCTCCAGTGTGTCTGCTGCACCACACAGCTTGGTGTCATCAACAAGCTTGCTGAGGGTGCACTCAATTCCTGTGTCCATGTTGCTGACAAAGATGTTAAACAGCACTGGTCCCAGGACTGATCCCTTCATTTCCCTATAAACTAAATAAAATGTTGGCATTTCTTTACTCACTGCAGCTTCTCCTAGGTTCCACTTGAGGAAAGAAACCTTAAGAAAACTTTGGCATCTTGGATATGGAATAATTACATATTCTTTATAAAATTAACATCTCCCAGGGATTTCCAACCACTCTTTGTTGATTTTTGAAGACCTCATGCCCTCTGAACGCTCTCTCTCTTTCCTTCTCTCCATGCAGAACAGCATACCACAGAAATCAGTGTTTAAAATTGTGCAAGTAAGACCGATAGGCTTATGAGCATGTTTATCTAAACTGCCTATGCATTCAGTAAGCAGAGCGAGACAATACAAGATCAGATGCAGCACATCTCACAAGTATCTTTATGCCAGTTCTCAATGTCCTGAGCTCAATCAGTGTCTTAACCTAGAGAAACACTACTCCAGGCAGGAACAAAAGGAATCGGTTACACAAACTTTAGCATTTGTATGAGCCCTGAAAATTCTGCCTCCTTCTACTACTCCAGTCACTGAGTATAAACTTGTCTCTATCCTAATTCTTTCCTAATAGGACAGACAGAATGTAAGAGCAGAGGGCTGCTCCTTAACAGCAGCTATTGAAGCTGGTACTTTAGTGGTGGAGAAGACTGGGAAAAATCATGGAATCATTCCCTTCTGCATGAGATATTTTTAATGCCTCCCAATTGTTTAGCTTGAGGTTTTGGTTGTGGGGTTTTTATATTCTTTTAGAGTTTTTTAAAATGGTTGATTGGTTTTTTTGGAGTGGGGTTTTGTTTCTTCATTGTTGTTGAGGGGGCACATTGTTGGCTTTGTTTGTTTTGTTGGGGGGGGGGAAGGGTCCTTGAGGGGGAGAGGAAAAAAAGATATATACTATCAGTAATGAACAAATTACGTTGGATGTCAATGTTTTCAGGGAATACTGAACAGAGAATAGTACCTCATTAAAATTCTAGCAATTCTTCAAAGTAAAACTGTTGTAGAAAGAATCCTATCCTTTCAAGTAAAAAAAAATTTGTATCAGCTATAGTTGTGCTGTTTTGGCCCTGGCTGGGTGCCAAATGCCCACCAACTCTGCTCTATCACTCCCCATCTAGGATGGAGAGGGGAAAATATAACAAAGGGCCTGTAATAAGATAGAAGCACTTGAATAATGCGAAGTACAAGTAAAGGCCATGCGTGGAAGCAAAAGCAAGCAGAGATGTTATTCTCTACTCCCCATCAGCACACAGTGGTCGGTCATCCCTGGGAAGCAGAGTTCTACACATAGCAGCTGCTCTGGAGGACAGATGCCATGGGTGAATATCCCCACTCTTCCTTCTTTGACTTAGTATATAGCACGGAATACCCCTTTGGTCAGTTTGGGTCAGTTGGCTTGGCTGAGTGCCCTCCCAAGATCTTGCCCACCCCTCAGTGTACTCTTGGGGTAGGGAAATGTTGGAAAAGCACAGCCTGGGACCAACAGCCAAAACACTGCTGCGTTATCAACACTCAGCTGCAGCACTGCAAAACATAGCACTAGAAAGATACTCTGAGGAGAATTAACTCCAGCTCAGCCAAACCAAATATATAGTAAAAGACTTCTTAAACAGTAGGTTTCTGTTGTCTTATTTCTAAATCCCTCTTCTAGATTTTCAGTTGATAAGCCAGCACCACACAAAACAAAAACTATAAAGTTGAAATAATATTTTACTGCATATGGCTAGTCTTAAACTGACAGAACTTTATTAACTTGAGATTGATCACCTCATGATTGATGACAGTCCATCCACATGATGAATCGCTGTCACTGGAATTTTCAGACATTTTCAAAGCACACTGCAAGTAAAAGTAGACTCTTTTAACAAGCAAGATACATTAATTTCACTGCTCTCTTGAATAAAGGAAACTGAAGAATCCAAATTACGTTACATAACATTATGCTAACTTATACCTGTAATTAAACAAATAAATAAAGGATAAAAGGTGAGTTTAGAAAGAAAATGTATTCATTTGTACATATTTCCTACATGTTTCTTACTTGGAGCAAAAGATGGCTTTGGTAGGTATCTATCTATTTTAGCCAGACAAAACATTCTTAAGATTAGCTCAAAACACCACACATACAAGGCTAGCCAACAAAACTAACGAAATTTAAAGCCCGTCTGTAGCATCATTGTTTAAGACATGTTTCAGTAGATTAAGAAATTTCTGAACCATTAGGTACACAGAAGCTACAGCTTACTTAAGAACACCACCATGGAGGTTTTTTTGAGAACACACAAATCGGGATATTCTGGAACTAATATTCTTCAACTACCAGGCAAAAAAAAAATTTCATGTTTCATTCACTTCTTTCAAGTACTCTCAAGTGCAGTGCTTCTAAAGAAAACTGAGAGAGTACCTGGAGACTACAAAACCATAAAAATCTTAAGTGACAAAATTTACTTGTAACAATACTGCCAGGTGACTTTGGTAGTTATTTTCAGATGATAGCTGTCTGGCTTCAGCTAGATTTATCTTGGGGAAAAAAAAAAAAAACCACAACCTTTCCCAGAATAGAACTGTTTCTAGTCAGTAATAATAATAAGCAAAAGAAATCGTGGTTCAATAAAGCTTCTATAAAACGGTAATTAACCAAACACTGAGAATTTCAGACATCTGCTTTATTTCCCATATCTAGCTACTTCCAGTAAGAATTCAGAAAGAGGTAGCTATCTAAGTTTATTTACGTTACCAATCTTTTCTTTACTTCCCATTTGTTAACACAGAAAATCAACCCAAACCTTGAATCGGAACATCTAAATATGCCAGGGTAGCTAAAAGTGTGCACAACAAAATACAAAACTTCCAATTCCATTTAAGCTTTCTAACAAAATACAGTAAACATTTGTTTTATATCTTAGTTAGTGAGTTTTTTTAACATATAATAATTGTCCCTGATCAGTTTCAACAAACATATTTGACATTTCCCTGTAAAAAAATTCAATGGTGACAATCACAACTACAGCTGATAAAGCAAAAATATTCATTTATACTCAAATGAGGTATCAAACTTACAGAGAAGCTGGATTGCCATTCATTATGCCCTCCTTTGATTATGGCTGTCACTTTCCTTTAGATGTTCTTCCTCCCTCACTAGCTCTTTTACTGGAATCTCAGCTACGGAACACCAGGGTTGCAGTCGGGTTGGGCGTGGGAGCCTTTTGGTTTGGATCTGTTGGTTTTTTTAACCCCTATTGTATTCAGTCATAAACATATACATATATATGTTTCTTTAAAATCATACGTCTTCAATCACCAAAATAACTGCCCAAATGGCAAAGACTGCATTCCAAAGCTTTCCAGAAATAACATCTATCGTTAAATTGTTTTGAACTGGACCAGGCATTCAGCAACAGCATTTCTGTCAGAGGAAAGTAATTACCATCACCAGAACTTGCCACCTATCAGAAACATCGCTAGCTTCATTGCAAAACTGGGAACAGATACAAAACAAAGTGGTGGGGGGGAGGGAAGAAGGGGGAAAAAAAAA
>VWZI01020014.1:474957-499161 GCA_013396835.1 Psilopogon haemacephalus
GAGGACGCACAGTCTCAGCTGGAGAGGGTCGAGGGCTGCAGAGCGGGCGTGCGAGACGCCCGGCGACGGGGCTTGTACATGAAGGACTCCCACGTCCTTCTCTACTGAGCTGCTTTTCATCAGGTCAGCCCCTACTATTTACTGGAGCAGGAGCTTATTCCTCCTTAGCTCTGGGAGTCCACATTTTCCTTTGCTGAGCTTTATTAGCTCTGAAGGCACATGCCCTATTACGTGTGACTAATGCTTGTACTAAAGAGAAAAAAAAGTAACGACAACAAAAAAAGCCCTATAGAAGAGCACACTATCCCACTCCCCACAAAAGCGTGGCGCACGGGAATCGGATGGCTGTAGCTTTTAGGTTGCAGCCCAAAAGCCGCGCACAACTGGAGGTTAAAACAGTTCCCTCCACCAACCGTACACCTAGACTAGACCACATCTCATCAATGAGCACAGTATAAACCAAGAATTCAAGGCTGGGAATGCACGAAGGGAAGGGACCCCAACAGACCAAAGAGATGTTCTATACCATGTGAAATCATGATCAGCATATAAAGCTGGGGATGGGGGGGAAAAGAATGAAGAGAGGAAGATTCAGAGTGATGATATTTGTCTTCCCAAGTAACCATTACACCTGCTTCCCTAGGTATGGCTGAACACAGACTGCTGATGGGAAGTGATGAATGAATTCCTTCTTTTGCTTTCCTAATTAAAGTGTCATTATCTCAACCTCAGCATTTCCTCACTTTTAACTCCTCAGTCTCTTTGGGGTTAAACTAGGACACATGGCAGTACAAACGCTAGCACATAACATATACAAACAATGCAATTCTATAAGTTATTTCACAATCCAAATCAACAGGTGCAGGACTTAATAGAATCATAAAGTCACAGAATCAGTCAGGGTTGGAAGGGACCCCAAGGATCATCTAGTTCCAAGCCCCCTGCCATGGGCAGGGACACCTCACACTACATCAGGCTGACCAGAGCCTCATCCAGTCTGGCATTAAACAACTCCAGGGATGGGGCTTCCACCACCTCCCTGGGCAACCCCTTCCAGGCTCTCACCACCCTCATGCTGAAGAACTTCCTAACATCCAGTCTGAATGTCCCTATTTCTAGCTTGGTTCCATTCCCCCCAGTCCTATCACCACCTGACAGCCTAAAAAATCCCTCCTCAGCTTTCTTGTAGCCCCCTTAAGATACTGAAAGGCCACAAGAATCACAGAATGGTTCAGGTTGGAAGAGACCTCAAAGATCATCCAGTTCCAACCCCCTGACCTAGGCAGGGACACCTCCCACTTGAACAGATTGCCCAAGGCCTCATCCAACCTGCCGTTGAACACCTTCAGGGAGGGAGCAGCCACAACCTCCCTGGGCAACCCATTCCAGTATCTCACCACCCTCACTGTAAAGAACTTCCTCCTAACATCTAGTTTAAATCTCCTCTCTGCCAGTTTAAACCCATTACCCCTCATCCCGTCATTACATGTATTCACCTGTATTTACCTTGTAAATAGTTCCCTCCCCCGCCTTTCTGTAGGCCCCTGTCAGATATTGGAAGGCTACTGTAAGGTCTCAAGGAAGCCTTCTCCAGGCTGAAGAGCCCCAAGTCTTGTAGTCTGTCCTCATAGCAGAGGTGCTCCAGCCCTCTTCAAAGCACAGTGTTACACTTCACAGCATTACACAACACTTAGAGCCTCACCAGGATGGTCTCTTTTTTGAGAAGCTTTAATCACACCAGATTCCTGAGATACTGGTTCACATCAACGGAGTACAAATTAAAATAGCAGCTCCATAAAAATACCATATTCTCCTATAAATAATAATGTTCTGGATTTAAAATATGCTTTACAGCCACACTGTAAGATAAATTGTAGCAAGACAGAAGAAGTAAGTCATATACACTAAGAGGATAATTTATCACAGGGTTAATTTACCACTACACTACAATACCATGTTACAGATTTATAATTCTTCCAATTACCTTGTTTGTTTAGCCTAAAGAAATATTTCAAAATTGTCTGAAAACATTCAACATACCTTAATGCTAAAAAGAATGTTCTGCACAACGTAAAACCTACCTCTGGGCTTTCAAGTGGAGGTTTTCCAGACTGGATGTCTGAATTAGAGTACCTAAATTCACTATTTCAGTTTCAGATATGCCAAACACTATGAACAATAGGAACAGAGGAAAACAAATAACCTGTATAACATAACTTTCAGTTTTGATGGAGAACAGAAAGATAGGAAGTTAACAAGTGTCTACTACATGGAGTTACTGAAGCTGTTTGAACACTCATTGCCCAGATTCAGTATGTATTTCCAGACAAATGTTGTTTTCATTTAGTAACACTAATTCAAGTATCAAAAGCATATTTTAAAATTCAATTCACCAATATTTCACAGAAAGCAAAAATATGAAAACTTGGTATCAAAACTATATCTAATATCATATATGCAATCTTTTACCAATTCTAGAGGGGTTGTGAGTGAAATAAACATGTCTAGCTAACAATATGTTGAAGAGAACTAAAACTCTTGATGCCCTCAAGAGGCATCCCTCTCAAAAAGTTTCTCTTTATTTTTTCTGTTAAGAATCTTGCATTGTTCCTTGAATTAGGTGTCGAATCTTCTCAGCATCTTTTTCTATTGCCTCATTTTTAGGATCAATCTTGAGAGCTGCTTCATAATCCTGGAGACCTGATACAGATATATTAATATGAATATCGTGCAACTAACTGGAAATAACTGCTCCCTAGTCATACACTTAACTTAATGATCTTGAGTTTTGCTGTTGAACAAGACAGAATCAAAATGACAACTTTTGTCAATAAATATATTTAAATTTTGTTTCTATTATTTTACGAAACATTAGTGGAAATACTCCATAAACATTTTCGTTTACTGAAACATGAAAATGGAGCCTCTGACTGCACACACACGTGCATATATATATATATATATATGTGTTTGTGTCTGCCTGAGAAGAGAGTGTTCCACAGAAGAGAAAAAAATGGAGTGACACAATGTACTAGATGAAAGTAAGAAAAAACAAAAACCATTACACATGAATACTAGAGCTTGGGGGGCGGGGGGGAAGCAAACAATGAATACAGGAAGTAAAATAAAGTCTTGCTTAATTGTCTTTTTTTAATAAGGCTTCCAAGTGCAAATGATGCTGTGAGGAGATGATAAAGGGATTCACAGGTAGGAAAATGTAACCAATGTGAAAAGCTTAGTATTTCAACATCAGCATTTTGAATAGTCTTTACTTTCTATTATGGACTTTTACTTGTACATTTGCCTTACAAAACTAAATTGATTCTTAAAGAACTCAGTAGCAGCACTGCTAATTCAGACATTTTCACAGTAAACCACACATACTTGAAACATTTTGCTCATGAATATGGGTTTCATACATCATTTTACATTAAGACAAGCTACTAGGCACTTCACAAGCAAATATTTTACAAAACTTTCAGGTTATTTTAAGTTAATTTGGAAATAACGTAAAAATAATCTCAAAATAAAACATTGGATCATGAACAAGAAGACCAGTATGCAATCCACTTTCATATCAGTTTGCACCCCACATTTGAATGCTTCCCCATGCAGATATCTCATCTCTGACCTCTCATTTGTTCCTCACTAACACCTTCCATGGCCACCAGGCTCTTATGGCCATTATGCACAGAAAGACTGATCCAGGAGACAAAATAGGAAATACAAAACTCACCACAGCCCTTCCCTTGATGGAAAAACTAAATTTGTAGTCTTTAAATCAGTTTTCTTAAAACTTTTGGATCTCCAGAGAAGTCTTATCTGTGGTAACTATGTGGAAGTAAACATCCCAGCAGCCTCCAAGGCCACAGTCACAGCTGCAGTGAATTTCTGCTGTGCAATCATAGCCTGCTTGGGCCTAACAGGAGACAATAGTGAGAGGGAAGAGAAAGATTTGACTATGCTGCCCACTTATACAGTGGTAGCAGGATTATGGGATTAAATAACAAAATTACTATTTCCTGGGATGGGACTTCCTCTCTCTGGTCTTCTTAAGGAAACCTGGGACCCCTCAAACTACCACAAAGTGTAACTGCAGCTAGTCATTAAATAAATAAATAAGGCTTAAAATTTAAAAAAAGCTTATAATAAAAGAGAGACAGACTGTATAAGCCTCCTCTAAAAATAAAGGTGTGAGCATTCTCATTTTGTTAAACAGAATTACTTGCACATCACTAAAAATCCATGTGTTTTAAAAAAATCAAGGTCGCACCTTCAGTATATAATTCCAGCTGACAAAATGCTGTTCCACGTCTCACGTATGCTTTCACTCGAGCACTGTTGTTATCAGGAACAGGTGGGGTCAGCAGTTCTAGTGCCTTTACAAGTGAAAATAAAAATACCCAAAATAGTTAGAGGTAGATCTTCCATAACTGTTTGGGGTTTTTTTCCTCATCTACATACTTGTCTCACCAAATTACTATTATTGCACAGTAACATAACTACTACTCAAATAAAAGTAGAGAATAGCTACTCAACTCTACAGCTTGCAAATCTGGTCATTAAGATTTTTATCTGCTGCCCCACTGTTCACTAAATACAGTTCTATTGCTATAGCTAAAAACTGACAAATACTGTGTTAAGTGCTTATTACAGTCAAATAACATATCCCATTTTCATGTATGATATTACATCCCATGTTACAAAAAAAAAAAAAAAAAGCAGCCCTAAAAAAAACATATCTTGTAGTAGTAGTTGCTGGAGGGAAAAAAAGTTTCAAGCCTCAAGTTCTTTTTAGTTGAAAAAACCAGTAATTCTGGGAAAACTTTCTCCAAATTATCCAGTGATTTGAGATCACTCCTCTCTCATTGCAGAAATAATGGAAGCTCAAGCATCAAGATGATACTGAACTCTTTTAAAAATGATAGTTGGGGGATTTGTAATGTATCATACTCATCACCAGCACATTTGTTTTTTAATTCCCACCAAATGAAAACACCACAAGTTAATGCAAAATGTATGTGTATTTCCTTTTTTTCTCAGTTCTCTTTTTTTTTAAAATGCATATATTGCTACAATATTTTACCTATAAAGAAACACGTACTTTGTCAACATATGACTGTTCATTTCAAATATGTGGAAGAATCGTTCATGGTTTATTCTTTAGTTATTTTGCTTTAAATTACTTAAAATTTATTAATCAATCACTATCTAATTTTAATATTTCACCATGCCTTCAATAAACCAATTTTTAATTTTTTGAATCGCACTATTAAATATTTTACAGATCTGCTTGAGAGAAGCATCTAGTAATATATCACGGTCATCTATTTAACCAACAATCTGAGAACTTTTATATTTATACCTTAGAGGAATCCTTAATAGCTTTATGCAAATTTCTCAGTTTAAGGTGGCAAGCAGCACGATTCAGATACAGTAGTGGAAGCTTATTGTTCAGCCGTATTGCGAGGTTATATGCGTTTACAGCTGCAAGGTAGTTTCCTGTTGCAAACATTTTGCTAAGTATAAAACAAAAAGTGAAATATGTTCTTTATACAAGAAGATAAATCAGAAAACACATCGTTAACAATTCATTTTTTAAAATTTGAAGTTTTAGCAACCTTTCATTGAAAATGGCCACTTATAGACTTTTCTGAGAACAACATAGACAAAGTTCAGTCAAACTCAATGTTGACGATATAGCATGAGATGCAGCAAAACTAGTCACTGCTTATAAGCACTGAAGAGCAGCAAGAGATGGACACATCTATGTACACACAGGACCAATTTTAAAGCTATGGATCTGATTCTGATCGCCTAATCAAAGCTTTCTGTCTCACACTGCTGTATAAACACACAAATATTTTTATCAAATTCCTGAAGTTTGCATTAGACTGATTTTGCACCTCTCAATAAAAAATACAAATTAAAGGATATCCAACTAGGTATAATATTGAACTGACTTAATTGTCCTCACAGAAGAGTAAGTATTATGGGTTCACAATGGTTTTGTCCACCATGCGTTTAAACAATAGCATCTCATGACTTTATCAGATTCAAACCCCATAAACTGTCAATATATTCTCTACTAGGTAGATATTCTAGGATAAATAGGAAATATATCTGGGATAAACAGAAAATATCAAAACTAAGCAAAGGACACACACTATATAGCTAATACTTAATTTTAAATATATCTTCAAATGGAATCTAACTTACTTTCCTTTGTCTTTTAACCAGTCTGGATTCTTCTCCTCTTCTTTTAAGCCTTCCAGCTCAGACAAATCAGCATTCACTATTCTTCGAGCTTCTGCTTGTTTATGCAGCCACTGTAAATATACACATGCAAGTATTATTTTTGAAGGAAAATTAGTCCAAAAAAGGACTTTGCTTTCTTCTCTTCACCCACTCCTATCAAAATAATTATGTTTGCCATATATGTGGGACAGAGAGAAACATCAGGTATGTTTCCCTAGATATATTTTATTACTATATGAGAACTAAGGTTGCTGCATCACTAATATGTTATTTTTTCTCATTTGCTTCAGAACCTTCTAAATGACTCTGTTTCCTTTCAATACAGCTCCAAAGAGTTAATTGTGAGCTTCTTCTTAAGAAGACAGAACTTAAAGAATCTTAAATATAACAGAAAAGACATTTCAAATTTTGTATTTCAATGAATTAAGTTAATATTGCTGTATTTTTTTTTTCACCCTTCCCAAAATAAAAGTTACACGGTTTATTATTTTCCACAATCACATGCTCAGTGAAAATATTTTTTATATTGATGGGTTTCTTTTTAATCTCAATTTAAATCAGACTGTCTTCCTTGGAAGATAAGAATATTGCACAGGGAGCATTTCTGTCAACTTACTGAATACACACTAAATAGTTCACCACCTTGGAAGACAGCAGAAGCATTATACTAAACCAGAGAGCCATCCTTACCTCTTCTTCTTCTGCAACGCGAGATTCTCGCAGAGGTGTAGGAAAAACTCGTGATGTAAAGTTGATTTTAATTGTAGCAGCACATCGAGGAGCTGGTAACTGTTCCTCCTTTAAATTTTCTGAAAACATACTACAGGAACCACGACCTGTGAAAAAAATTGGTAGTACTGGAAATGGTTTTCTACCAAAGAAATAGTAGACCTTAGAACTAAACCTCTGATACCCTGGGAAAGGTTTAGACTTGTTCTTTTAAAGGGAGCATTCAAAAAATGTTTGTTCTTGCTGTATCATGCCATCTAGTTACTAGCTACTTTATCTGTCACAAATTAACAACTCCACATAGACCACTATCGCTGCTAACATTCTCTGACCAACCAACTGCCAAGAGCTAAAACTAATCTTATTGAAACAAACAAAAAAATAAACAAGCAACCCCCCAAACAACAACAATAAATTAAGTATTTCCTATTGGTTTAGTTGCCTGAATTGGCCCTTCGTGGGGTCAAGCATGGGAAGCGGGAGTGAAAGGAGATTTCATCTTTCTATGAAATTCAACAGTCAGGTTCTGCATTATGCTGGCAGAAAGGCTTTCTGCTTTAGTTTTATAAAGCTTAGACCAAAACCTGCCTTTGCATTTTCAAACTTAAACAAGAGCTGGGAATTCACATGCTCAAAAAACTGTATGAAAATAAAGACGCTAAAATAATTGTAAGCTAAAAGAATTAGCTCAGTATGGTGAAGACATATAAATGATGAATCAGAAATATCTAGAAATTAGGTTTAAACCACACTTTAAATAATTACAGCATACTCTTTAATAATACAACCTTTAGTAGGTTTGAGTCTGGTCTTAGAAGTTCCCTCATTAGGTACCCTGGATTTGTTAATTTTTCCCTTTTCCTTCTCATTAAACTGTTGTACTTCTTGATGTAATTCCCCTTCTTTCTGGACTCTGTTCTGATGTTCAGCTTCTTTTTGCTGTTTTTTCCATAACTCCAACTCCTTAGTGACCTCCTGCCGCTCCTTTTCTTTCAGATCTTCAATTCTTGTTCTTTCTGCTTCTTCTAGCTGTTTAACACAAATAAAGTGACTGGACTTTCCACTTACATAAAAATTCCAAAGAACATTTCTGAAAGCATACGAAACCCACAGATGGACAAAAAGATACACACATACACACAGGCAGTGAACAGGAGGTGTGATATAAACCAAAACAATGAATAAACAAGTTTTGGGGTTTTTTTAAATCAGTATTTTTGACAGTGCTAAACAACTAAACATTTGCTCTGACACACAAGCCACAAAAGATTAGTTTTGCCACATTAATGCAATCTCTTTTCACATGCCAAAACTCTGATCCTATTGCCAGATATTTTCATTAGTATTACTAATGAAAAATGTCAACTTCTAAGCATTCTTTTTGTATCTTTATCATATCTGGGAATAGGTATGCTTTCAGTACAAAGAAATATCAAAGTTCTCACCACTGTAATAAAAAAATGTACTTTTTATACTTTTGAAGTTATCTTTAACCAAGCTGCTGTAACTGCTTACATGTGTATATATTGTAGAGCTCCTTTTAAGCTTACCTTCATTGTGGCCTCCAAAGCATATCTTTTGTGTTCCTGTTTTTTAACTTTTTTTGCTTCTGTCTCCTCTTTTGCCTTCTTGTGGGCTTTTAGAACAGCATCCTGTCTTAGATATTGCAGTTTTTCCTTGCTAGCTTAAAAAAAAAAAAAAAAAAAGCAATTTACACTTGAGCATTTACTAAGTATCACGTTCATAAAACTGGATTCTTTAGGAGTTGCTTACACACAAAAAAAAAGCAAGTTTTAGAGGAAATGGGGTTTTTTTGCACACTAAAGCCAGCAGCTTTTGTCTGTTTTCATGTACTTTCTATTTTTTACAAGGACCAAAAAAGTTCAGCTTAGCAGATATCTTAGCAGCAGGTGTTTCACACTGCTTATAATTCTTTGCAAAGTTCTGGCACAGTTTGAGTTTCTTACCTGCACTCTACTTTCTCAGCACAGAACTTACCATTTGCTAGAGTTAGGGAATCCCATATGGCCACTTCTTTTTTATACAGAGTGAAGAAAATGTTTTCATTTCCAATCTTTGCGGTGCTATTTGTGTCATCAATAGGAGCATATAAAAAAGCTTCAAATAAAAAAGGAGGGACGCTTACCTATAAAAATATAATTTTAAATAAAATCTCACATACTGAAAATACTTAGTATGTGCATACAGTACAACTTAAGAAACATATGCTATTGACAAAGTAAATTTGCCAAGTATGGAGTACAGAGGTTATATAAGACCAGATGAACGAGATTGAAAAGAAGTTGGTTCTTCAGCATGCACAATAAGCCACAGGCATTAAATTTAGAATTGTTATTCATAATATAAGCAAATGTGTATAATTCAAGCCACTTACGAAAGAAAACGTATCTGGCACCTGTTGAGTAGGAAGAACGTTAGTATGGAGAACAATAGTAAAGCCATAATCACTAGTGTTAAAGGTATTTAACAGCCTGGGAGGCTGTTACAGAGGGAGAGTATAGATTAAGTATTAGAACAGACTATAAACTCGACAGCCTTGCCTTGGTGTATCAAGCATGTGCATTTTGACAGAGCTATGAAGCGACGCTAAGGCACAGGCCCGGGGGCACAACACAGCTCAAGGCGGCACTGCCAGCCCACCACAGAAAGTTTGTGTCGCCCCACCTTCAGGTACTGGTCAGTGCAGAAGATGTTGGCGGGACTGACTCTAAGACCACGCAAGGGCAGCGAGAGGTAAACGGCGGAGCCGGTTTGCCGCCAGCTGTACTCCTGTAACCACAGCGGCATCGCTGCGCCTGTTGCTACGGCCGCTCCGCCGCCGTTGCCAGGAAGCAGTCTCCCGCACACTTCCGGCCCCTCCCTCCTGCCCCCGGAAGGCGCCGCACGTCCCCGCCTTGGCCAATGGCGTCTGTACAGGGCGGGGCCGACCCCGAGGAGTACTGCAGGAGGAGTGTGCTAGCTCGGTGCCCCGTGCGGCGCTGATGGAGCGGCATTGCCGGGACACCTCGGTTCCCCGCGACGTGCCAGGGTAGGCGTAAGAGCGACGGTGTGGCGGTGCCTCGGGCGCCCCAGGAACAGGAGCCGACGCATCCGGCTAACAACAGGCAGCCGCGGTCCTACTGAGCCTGCCGCCGACTCTCTTCGCTGCAGAACCGAACGCGCACCCAGGGCTACCCTGCCTGCTCTGCCGCCCGTGGCGGGCGAGAAAGGTAGACTGCGGAACCCCAGCGGACGGCGGAGCGCTGCAGGAGACAGTGAGGGTGTAACAGCTGTTCCTGGGGCTCACAGTGAACAGCACAGGAAGTTAAGCACAGAATTACAGAATTGTTTTGGTTGGGAGAGAGCTGTACGGTCATCGAAACAACCGTTAACGCAGCACTGCCAGGTCACCACTACACTGCCACTCAGCACCAGACCTACACAGCTTTTCAGTATCTCCAGGGATGGGAACTACACCATTTAACTGGGCAGCCTGTTCCAGGGCTTGACAACCCTTTTAGTGGAGAAATTTTTCATAATACCCAACTTAATCCTACCTGGGCATTACTTGAGGCCATCTCCTTCTGTCCAGTCAGTTTGTTGCTTTGGAGAACAGACTGACCCTCCACCTCACTACAATCTCTTTTCAGGTAGTCGTAGAGAGCAAACATAGTACCTTTTGACTTTCTAAAACTTAAGGAGATTAGTCGACAGAACTCCTAATGCAGATGCTGCCCCACTGACTTCTAAGATACAGTGAACCTAAGTGAACTGCTCTGGTTTTCATCACTCATACCTAAAGACAATAGGATGTGATGCAACTTTTATTAGCCAAATACATTTCCATAAAGAAACCACTATTATTCTGAGAATTTCTTGTAAAAAAAAAATACTTAAAATTAAGGATTGTTTTATTAATACACTGAAACTTCCAGATGTCCTCTGAAAATGATTAGGTCATACTAAGCAGTCCCACACTATTTCCTCACAGGAAATATTCCTCAATAGTCTATTTTGTAGATTTAGTCAAAATTCAAAAGAGGTAATTTGCAGACTGTTATTCAACCTTCCTCAAACAAACAGTAATACTATCTGCCAAAATAAAGTCTAGTATATAGAAAGCAACTGCTTCTAGGGATTACGGGCTGAAGACAGGCCCAGCATATTTTTGTAAACTTTCAGGTATGTGTTAAGTTTCTCAAAAGTATACAATTGCTTATGACTATTTGGGGGAAAAAAAAAATCAGAACAAAGAGGTCTAGTTTTCCCCCTTTTATTTAAAATCTGAGTTTAGCATTACACACAGTAGCTAAGATTTCTGCTGTGTATCACTAAAACTTTAATCAACTAACTGCATTCCAAAGCAATGTTCAAATAGTAGAAGTGTCTTTTAAGTAATGCATATATACATATAAAAAATATGGTAGCACAGAGGGTTAAAAGCAATAAATAAATCCACTGCAACCAATATGGTTTCTGGGTTATTGTCCAATCTTACCCATATTAATATCATCTAAATGAATGCTTGCACAGACTGAAATCTGACAATTTAATTAAATTCTTTGTTCGGAGAGCATTCGAAAGTATAAGAGAAAAGTAATTTAAGTAAATTCAAAACTCTTTAGGTGGGCACATGTGACTTTTTTTCTTTTTTTTTTTTAACCTTTCATGATATATGTTTTCAGACTTACGGTAGGATCTGCACCACAGCATAGGAGCTTTGTTGTCAGCTGCAGCAGCAGCAGCACATGAGACTTCTGTGGTTTACAGTTCTGAACCTAGACTTAAACCATGATGTCTTCATAGACAGCCTGCTAACAGTCTAGGAAACTGTAAGAGAAAATAAGTAATAAAAGCTGAGGAAAGATTCTCCCTGGACAAACAAAAATCCTCTTGTTTCTTTTAAATCTGCTTCACGTGACCTTTTAGTTATCTTAGTTGACTGTATTGTAAGACAAGCTTCAAGCAAGTGCAGACAAGGAAGAAATGAGGAAGTTCTAAATATCCCTCCTGTGCTGTTGAGTTTTTTTTAATAGACCTTTCTCCACTCTAAGACATGTTCTTTTTTTTTCCTAGAAAGACTCTTAGCTTACTTACATTTCTTTTTACACAGCTTTATCTTCCTTGCTGACCTCTAAAGCTTTCCTACTTCTATTATATTGAAAACTGAGAGGCCAAAATCCTACTTGTCTGGTTCCTAAGTAATGGAAGAGCTGGGGATTGGAGAGGATAGCATTTTGTTTTAAAGTAAGGTGTTCCAGTAGCAGCATTGACTAGAATGATTATATTGCAATAGTAACTCAAAATCTCCTACCACTCCAGAATGCAGCTGTAGTCATCCAGAACACTCCTTCGGTTTTGGAGAGTTCATTCACAGATAATAGAATTCTTAGATCTGTTGAATACTGGTCTTCTGTTTTGGTCAGTCAGGTGTGATTTTTCGTTTAATCACAGAGAATATACTGAAATGAAGCAGCTTATTATTTATTCCTGCCAGAAAGAACACATTACATATACACACACTTTACAAGACAGGACATAGTTATGGTTACCTATGTTTGGTGTTCAAGTTATACAAAAGCGCTCCAATAAATTAACAAAAAAGCTTATTTATTTAAAAGCTTGATCTCCATTGCAGAGCTTTCTGTTTCACTTGCAGAAGACACAGCAAAGGTCGCTAACACACTTCTAGATCAAAATAGCAGATTTAGCTGCTAAAGGATACAAAAAGGACTGAGCAAGTACTTTGTCTGCAGAACCACCTATTGACATATACATCCCTTGTTGCTAGTTCCCTTGGACTGAGCTCTTCTTAGGACCTTTTGGCAAAATAAATCAAACCTGTTCTGTTCAGGATTTTTCTGCTATTGACATAAATTTGCCAGTCAAAAGTGCAAGAAACTTTATAGGGAAAGGAAATTTTTAGAAAATCCTGGAAAACTTTATTCTTAAATTCTCATCTCCTGTGCTACAAAAGATGGAGATTTATATTCCAGTCAAATCTTATTAATATTACTATACTCTAGACCATTCAGCTGCCAATACATACATCTATTCCAGAGGTCATTTCACGGGTAATGGCTTCAGAGGCTTTACTATATGGGGAAAACAAAAATAAATTCTTTATACAGTAACTATTTTCTTATCTTTAATTTAATAAACAACTTTTTTTTTTTTCTCCCATCCTTCCTAAATTATCTCTCATGCCTCTATAATTTTCAAGAAGAACAGGAATATGTTATGAAATGTTCTTTATTCCAAAAAACTGTTTTGCACACACAGCTTAAGACCACTCATATCAGTTGCTTTTAAAAATTACTGTTAAGGTACTGATTTGGTATGTGTTCTGGTATGTCAGCAAACACAAATAGCTTAGTAATAATTTTATAAATTTAAAAAAAAAAAAAAATTCGATCTTTGCATAATCTCTTCCCAAGTACAAAAAGCTCTAAAAGATCTATTCAGTGAAATGGTGCCTGAGCCTTCCCTCCTGTCCTCTTAAGAAAGAAATGGGTCTTACTGTGCAAGACCTCATCTTCCTTGAAGTTACTTGAGCTTACTGCCCTTACAGAACAGCGGACCCCTTCAAGAGCCACAAAGTACATTGTCTGATGAACACAACCTCACACTGCTTCTTGTATGATTATGCCTAATTAAAATGCATTCTCACAAGCAAAACATTAACTCTTCTAATGTTGGCATCTTTATAAAATCAACGAGCGACTTCCCCACAAAAATTATCTTTATTTTAAAAGAAACTGAAACCAGATAACAGAAAGCAACAGCGACATAGAGTGCTAGACAAAATATACCATATATATTTTCCAATAATGCTTGAATCAGATTCTGATTTCTGTTCTTCTAAATGGTAAAACATCACATCATTGTTAACAAAAAAAATTTAAATGTCAACAATTTTAATCAGCTTATATTTTGCACTGTTTGGATGGCAGCAGATTGGTAACTTGCCTTTTTTCGATTAATCCTTAACATTGAATGAAGAATGCAGAAAAAAAAAAAAAAGCCCCTAAGGAACAGTGAGTGTCTGGTACAAAGCCAATGTACAAAAGCTTGGTGGACAGACTGTCTTTTAAGTGAAAAAATCCTCAACATGTGCATATTATTTCACATTTAAGAAAAAAGTATCAAGAAAGTAAAACAAAAATATTTTTAAATCATTAAAAAGAAGAAACATATTAAAAGCATCCCTTCCTAAATTATATGGAAGTTCAAATTTAGACCATCCTTTAGAACATGAGTACACATCTCTCATGACCCCAGTCCTTAGTTGTCCCTGGTACAGCAACTCCTGAATTACAGCGCACAAACCTCCAAGTAGAAAGGTGGAGTTGGATCAAAAATTACTTTGAGATAGTTTGTTCTGATGTGAAAAGGACAACTAAAAATGTATGGCAAACAATACAAAAATAGGTATCCCCTATGACAGTGTAATAAGCCATTCTGGAATCAGGAAATTAAAGGTGACATTGAAAACTTCAAGCTATAGGCAGCATCTCTAAGGGACTGAACACCATCCAGAATTAATTACCTCAGAACTGATGACACACAACACTAGGGGACTAAAGGGACCCTTTATTTCCATATAAAGCATAAGCCATCAAGAAATCAGGGAAGGACAATGCAAAGTGAATGTGCATAACTCAAGATGTAGTGTAGGAGTTATATTGCCTTAAAAGTTCTAAGTACACTTAATTTTCCAATTTTAAGGAAGAGTCTATTCTAATATAGAAAGCTTCAGACAAAACTTAGCAATTGCAGAACAGCTTTAAAATACATCAGTTCTACATCCTCCTGAATATACCTAATCACATCCAATAGATAGAAAAATCACACATTTTAGAAACCAAGTGCTAGAACAGAATTTTCACACCCATAGGCTTATTACTAAATGTTGACCCATTTGTCATTGGATAATATTAATCAATTCATACTAACAGTTATGGCAAAAAGATGGCAATGCACTTAAGTGCTGCAGGTTCTGAAAGGTAGTCAGTTTTAGTTACCATGAAACGCTACCATTTATCATACCTCATTCTATGCAAGATACCATGCCAGCTACCAATCCATAAACAATGTTTCACATACTTCATAGAGTAGCTTAAAACACATCGTGATATGAAATAATTTGTATTACATAGTAATTTAATCCCTGGCCACAGGGTTAATGTTGGACAAAGTCTGGAAACCTTTTTTCCAATTTGAATTACATACATTAACTTTGCCACACACCACAGCACTAATGCATGTATTACTTCAGACATGCTCTAAGTTAAAATCAAAACAAAAGTTGTTGCAAAAATACATGTCACCAATGTGGAACACATTCAAGATAGTATAAAAAGTACTGAATTGATATCCCAAAACAGGTATATTTAAGCAGTACATAAGGAAAGATTAGTTTTAATATGAAACAGTCATTTAAGTCACATACAACATGATAAGAAGCATTACTTCCTTTAAAAAAAAATGTTACACCAATACTTTTACTGCCAAGCAATGTTTACTTATCAAATGAAAGGGACCTATTTAAAGCAAATGTGTTACTGGATTAAGTTGGAATAAAGACAAACGTTAAAAAAGGTGCTATCTTGGAACACTGCTGATTTTGTAAAAATCACAAACCATAAAAAAACATTTCACTTGCAAATACCACAGGCACTGAACTGCAAACACTTTGAAGGACTTCCTGTGTGCATGCAGTTCCATTGACTTCATTAATTCTCATGTGCTTGAGGTTATGCCTGAAAAGAGTGATGACAAAACTGGTTCTTAGATTAAAAACTTGAGGTCAAAGTATATTCTTTGATTAGACACTAAAATTATAATTTTGTCTTAAATAGAACAAGCTTTATTACTTTTCTCTAACCTCTTTCATCAGAAGATCTCAAATAATAATAAAGTCTGTAAACACTCTCAGAAAGTGTTAGCTTGACCTTCTGAAAGAAGAGATACAGGCCTGAACAGTTAATCTGCTTGTCTCAAGTTATAAGGGATCAGTCAAAAAGCCAGAAACAGGATTTTTTATATTTACCCTCTAGCCTATATGCAGCACTGTCATTCACCCTGACACCAATGAAACGAGTATTTTAAAGACCAAATTGCCTATTTCTCATTTAAAACTAGTCTCTGGAAAAGAAAAAAAAAACCAAAAGCAAATACCAAACAAAGAACAAAACCCTGACCAACAAAAAAAAATCCACTAAGTATTAAGGACAGTTCAGTTCACTTTATACCTATTTATTTCATTCTAACAGGAAAAAAAAGGGGAAATAAATAAAGAAAAAAAGGGTACATTTTGAGCGACATAGCCTGCATTTCTGATCATGACAATGAGCTATTTTTAAAGGACATGCGTTTCCTACAGAAATGATAAGGTTTGTAAGATTTACAATATCTTTGCAGTGTTTTTGGTGTGCAGCACCAGTACAGTCTAAATCACAAGTGATGATAAAGCACATGATAGTTCAATACCAACTGTTTCATGTAGAGTATTACAAAAAACCCTCACCTATTCTAATNATTGTTGTTTTTCCTGTGCATACTTGAACTACTACTAGCCAATACATGCAAAGAAAAACAAAGTATAACTCTGTCTAGATAAAATGTCCAGGTATGCCAAGCACATATCAGCAGAACAAGTGTAATAGCCAGATGACTTCTGGAAATCATAATCACTCATCTCTCTATGATCAGTGTAATAACAAGTTCGGTTTTGTTATTTTTTCTTTATTATTATCTAATTGTCATTTGCCAATGCCTTAAATATGTAGGTTAATAAATGCAGAAAATTTACTGGGTTACAAACACAACATAGTGCCAGTTTAAAAAAAAAAACTGAAATTGTTAGAACGAGATTTACAAAAACACAATTTAAGGCCTTATAAAATGACACTACCTTATAAAATGATACAGTGAATTTTAAGTTTGTAAATTCTAACGTCTTGCCAGTTATACAGAACTTGCCTAACTTCACGTAGGGTTGAGGAAGAGATTAAGAAATATAGAGCAATTTTAAATACAATGTTGGCTCCAAAATGTTAGAACAATAATTGGACATCTGAGAACAAAGGGCCCTAACATCTCACAACAGAAAAGAGGTGTAGGAGCGGGGAAGGGTATTGTGAACAGCACACTTGAGTAACAGTATCATCACTGGAACTTTTGCTCAGCTTTCAATTAACAGAATTCTTTATGTCATTTACATTGCTGCAGTTCTGAACCAGCTTTGCTACCTTCACAGTGCAAACTGTTGCAAAGATTATATTGATTCCCAGAGGAACAAATCTGTCTAAATGAGGTTTGGTTTAATTTTTACTTTAGATACCAGAAGCAAATTCTAACAGTCAGTCAGTCATTAGGAAAACTACTGAAAAATAAATCTAACAGAGGTTGTTGTCATTTCCCTATTTGTTTCTAAATATCACACATTTAATGAAGGTTACAAGATTAAGTTTTGTCTCTACACTAAATAAAGTAAATAGTGATGAAAACAGAAGGCTTGGATCTGCCTTTTTAAAAATTTTTCTCTTTTAAATGTCTCCATACAGGAAATCCTCAGGATATTAATTGCCATTCACACTTTAGACATTTTATTACTTTTTTTAAATGAGAGGCAAGACAAAAAGGCAATACTGCACCTCTTCAGTATAAAAGTATATAAAATTTTTCACTTTTAAAACACAAGGACAGTTATGTAGATCTGCACAGCATCTTCCAGGAAAATGCCTCAGTAAAGCCCATTTAAAGTCAAACACAATGGTGAACTTCCTTTCACTCATTAGCACAGATTACCATAGAAACTATCTCTTTATATAAATTACTGTATTCTATATAGGCTCCTACATCACTCATCATCAGAGACCTAAACAATTTATCCCTTTAAGGAACGTGACTAGTTCCTGTAATACTTGCTAATTGTTTAAAAGCTAAAAGTTTTCAGCACAGTGGCAAGTGTTACAAGCTGCGTTTGTTACTACAGTGACATCTTTTATGATGCTAAAGCAACACTTCTCTCTACAGAAACATTCAGTTTCAGTTGCATATGCAACTTATCACACTAAGACTGAACTCTTCAAGGCTAGATGTTTCTCCACAGTAAATAAAGCAAAGGAGAGGTTATTTTTGAGACCAAGAATAAGATCAAATGATCCAAATTAAAAGATAATTCAAAGCATCACACATGAAGCTGTAGTGCCATTCACACTTGTCAGTACGGTATCAAATCTCGCAAAGAAATTAAACCTGTAATTACTTGCTTCTGTTGTGAAAGCTGTACTTCTGATTTTTTTTTTCCATCCTAGACTTTCTCAGTGCAAGACTGGATGAAGAAGTGGTGGGAATTCAGTTCTAACATTGCTGGCCAAATTATCTTGCAATTCTGAGTCTGGGCTGAGGACACCCTATTGCCTTGAGCAATGACAAGTAGACTCTGCAGCTCAGAACAATCGACCAGGCTGTAGCTGAAAGCCCCAGAAGCTGGGCAGGACTTTCCCTGCGCTAGTTCATTCACAAGTTTCAGAGAGCACTGAGGCAAGAGAATAGAATAGAAGCATCAATGAGATGGGATGAGAGAGGTGCATGACTGCACAACCATGGCAGACTGAGAGACTGCATCCTAATATATGTGCTTAAAATAAATAAGTTAAGTTTATCTACATGGTGTTAGTTTTGGTACTCTCTAGATTTAAAGCTCTGGACTTCATAAACTTGATGTGTTCTTCTTCCAATCTAATCAGACTTTGTGACTATTTCCAAATACTGCAAAGACTTAGCAAGAGTCTTTACCCAGTGTTTGCTGAGAAGTCAAAAGCGATCATTGTTTTTCAAGTAAATATGTAACAGGAGGTTTCATTGTTTTACTAAGCATGAAAACATTGATTTTTTAAATAGTGTTAATGCTTTACTTCAAAACCAGGAAAAAGCACATTAAAAATTCTCTTTATTTACTCTATCATTTAAAAATATTAGTACTGCACATTCCTCCATGTCATCTCCTCGACAGTCAAAGAAACGATAAGCAAAAATATGAGTAGTGGACATTAGCTTCAAAAAAACATAATGAGCATTTGCAAATATAGTACCATTAAAACAGAGCATTAAATGCTAGTGTTAGCTACCATAATAACACTAGCAAATTAGGGGCTATTCATACAGGCATATTTTTGCCTTCCATAAAATTGGCAATGCACATCTTACTTCCTATCAGTCACCAATTATGTTTTACAGTGTTATCAGAAACAAAAAGTATCCCATCTTGTAAAACATTTGCACACATAAAACTAGAGTACAAAAGCTGAGATGGAAGCTTATGAATGAAAACAGATTAGGGGAACAAAAAAAAAAAAAAAAAAAAAGAAAGAAAAAAAAAAAAAGAGATGACAACAATCAGATGACAACAACAACTGATTGTCTGCAGAAAATTAAGTACCCAGTTGTGACCAAATCTTCATAGCAAGTATTTCAACTACTACCCCCAGTTCACAATGTTAGCCATCCGTATTCAAAGCAGGTGGTCCTGCAGTCTCTCTTGTACGCATTAACTGGACATCTTTGTCAGCCATGCAAGTATCACAGCCCCATACTGCTGATGCTTCTGCTGTAAGAAGGCCATAAGCTGACTCAGTCATGCCTGTACAGATCCGATGAAACCATTTTTGACAAGAGGCTTCACACAGGATGGCATCCTGGTCATCATTAACTTCATGTGTACAAATTCCACACGGATAGACGGGTTCAGAGGACGAGTGACCATGGCGACTGGGATGAAGGGGTGCTTTGCTGCTCTTTTCAGAGTTGCATCCTTCAGCAGTACCTCGAGGCTGGCGGGACTTATTCTGAGTCCCATTGGAATGGCCAGCATTAGTGTTATCAGCACTATTAGAATGGCTATTATCCTGATTTACCACATTATTTCGAGTAACATTTTTTAGGTCACTATTACCTTGACTCACAATGTCCTCTGTCCTGTGATGATGCTGATGAGCAGCAGTGTTCTGGCTGGATGCTTTGCTTGCACCTTGACTAAAGTCTTGCTTTTGTGCTGATGATTTTGTCTGGTTGTACGTGTTTGGTGGAAGAATAAAAGAATGGTTTGACTCTAGCTGTGAATTTGGGAAATTTGGATTGCTTCCAGGACCAAAGTTAGATGGCACATCAGGGTGAGGTATCTGACCAGAATGGGCAAAGTTCTCACCAAGATTTGGTCTGAAATGCTGACCAGGCATATTGATGTTTTGATTTATCTGACCACTACTATAAGGTGGTTGATTCCCAAAACCTGGGTTATCATGTGGACCAAAGCTGAAAGAGTGGGGTCGACTAAAACCCATTCCCACAGGGTTTTGAGGAAGGGGATGTGGTTGATTTCTGAGGGAGTAAGAACCACCATATGGCGAGGACACTCTGGGCAGCATGTGAGGTGGCATTCTGAAAGTGTTATAGCCTCCAAAGCCAGGATAACCAGGATTACTAAAATATGGATTTCCTGAAGGAAGTGGTTTATAAGACACCGTATTATAGTTGTCATCAAATGGATTTGCAGCTACAAGGTGGTCAGAGCTTGGATTCGGCGGTGGAGCATATTCAGATGGAGGAGGAAATGATGATCCCTAAAAATATTTTAAATACATTTAAATTAGTTTTTGTATTTCCCTGCAAGACATACCAACCACAAAGGTCCTTCCTGGATTAGCAGCACTAATGATAAAGGAACTGTTTAGCTGTTGTGTAAAGCTCACCCACTGCACCCGGCCAGGCTGTCTGAAATTTCAGTAAAGAGGCAAGAGGAGTTTGGGCTCCAGATGACATGGTGCTTTATAGTAATCTCAGTGTTTTACAAAAAGTACAGTTGCAGAATGTTTCTGAAAATACTATTTCATATGTGACTTTTATTTCTTAACCTTTTACACAAGAAGAGTCACAATACACAATGCCATGTGTCAGTTAAACACATGCAAAAAATATTTCCAAATGAGCAGATCTGTAGCATTTCCTTAGTTTCCTTTTGGGTCCTTCTTACTGCATATACATCTCTTAAGACATCCCACTTCTATGAGGATACACAAACTTATGTTATTGTAACCTGAAAAAAAGTATATATGAGTCTTTATATAGAAATAGTCTGTACCAGAGGTGTCACTTATGAGTACTCAGATTCAGTGACTGTAGACAGTCTACAAATCATGGTCAGTAGGTATAAAATATAAGAATTTCTGGTTACAGAGCATAATCAAGTGTCTAACGGAGCCCAGAGGCTGTCTAAATGTCAGAGTGGCTATACAATTCAATGTAATTCTAGACTAGCCTGTAGGGAACTTTTAGCTGGTTCACCCTCACACTAACTGTGCTCACAGAATACATTTCCTTCTAAATACCAATAAACTAAGACTGAATGTTTGGGTTTTGGTGGGGTTGTTTTTTTTTTTTTTTTCACCTAAAAAAAAAAATTCTGCTATGCTGCAAATTTTGAGCCTGGCAAGAAAAGAGAGGAAGCTCATCTGCATGCCCTCTACAGTTATCCAGAGCACAAGGAAAGCTCCACCAAGACAAAGACCTGAAACCCTTAAATTAATGCAATATTTCTCTGAGCAGGTTTCACCCTGACTATTTTAAAACAAAACAAAAATTAAGAAAACAGACCCACATCTCAGTGGAATCTGGATAGACTTAACAGAAAGTGATTATTTGGCCTACATAAATAAAATTACTCTCACTGGGCAGTACCATATTAATAGATACTCTTACTCAAAGCTGAATGAACACACAAAGGAAAATTTTGCTCTACAGATAACTAATTGCTTTAGATGTTTTGTATTCAAGCTTCCTTTTCTGGAAACAGAAACTGTATAGAAATGCCAAATTGCAGAGATTCACTGGAAAAGAGCCGAGCCTGCCTCACAGCTTTTGCCTGAAAATCACTTGGGTAACGTGCCAAGAGTTTGGTCAAAGCATAAACAAACTGTACTGATCCATCAGACCACAAACCTAAACATACAGGAATAAAAGTAAGCAGAAAAATAGTTTCACGGCAACTGCTCGTGCTGTACAGATTTCTACCAACGGCTGCAAAGTCATTAAAAGAAACTCTGTCTCAGAATCAAATCCATATGGTAAAATACAAGTTGTTACAGTCTCACTGTGCTCCTTTCTTTATAGGTCTTTGGCAACCTACAGAGATTAAAATAACTTCAGTGAGAAAACTAGTATTATGATGAATTCAACTGCACAATACAACTGAAATATTTTGCATGTAACTGCCGTTTGTGACATTCTGAGCAATGTGAGAGAGTCCCAGCATCAAAAAACACCTGAGTGCACTATTTATTAAGAAATCAAAAGAACCAAAGGGAACTTACCTGTGTATTTCCTTTGCGCTTTTTCTTATCAGGGCTTCCAAGTTGTACTCCTGGTCCTCCTAACCCATCCAATCCACTGTCACCACCTACAAAATTGCAATCAGTGCAATACTGCATTAGTTTTCTTAGAGGCTGCATTCTAAGTATCTTGCCATCATAGCAACAGATACTTGTCACAAATACTGAACTTGCAAACATCAGTTCCTTACATTGCAAGTCTGGAACAAGCAAACATCCAGGGCTAAAAGTTACCCTACCTCATATATCCTAAAAAAAAAAAAAAATTACTTACAATTAAAACTCGTACTCAGAATGCAAGTCAAATTTTATTAAGATGCAAGCATACAGCTGAATACATGAGTTTGTCTTTATTACCAAAGTCAATCTGAAGATAACTGTAAATTATCAATAGTATTATGCAAAGAAGCATATGTGGCATTACATTGTGCTACATTAGACAAGTATTCCCAAAAGATAGCTAAACCAGCTTTAGGACTATTCAATAAAGTAATACAAAACTTCTTCCCACAGGGAAGAAACAAACTACTGTATACTGACTGAAAGATTCATCAGTTATTTCAAACACTCCTGATCAATGGTGAACTGACAAATTGCAGTACTAGCACTTACTTCATACCCTCCTCCTTTTTTGAGGTTTCAGAAAAGTCTCCAGTCCCAGATAAAGTAAGAATCTGTTCTTTCTCTGATTCCTCTTGGCTTTGGGCTGTCACTGTTGAATTTCGGTTTTCATTTTACATAAGGAAAATACGCAGACAATCCAAATCAACATCTATCAAATTTTAAGTCTGAATTTCAAAGGCTAGAGTGTGAAGTTACAGTAGTCACGCAGAGTGTGCTATGAAGCACTGCCACTGCATTAACTGGAGATACTAAATAACTACTATGCAAAGTTATAGATAAATTACCCCTCTGGGATATCATTGTTTAAAATCATAAACATATAAATATTAGAATTCCAGTAACAGGTTCCACTGATTTCTACATGAATTACTTACACAGGTGCAACAGTTCACATGCTTAGGTTTGCAGAAAAACCTGAAAAGGTTCAAAGCTTTTGCATTTTCAGTTCTCAATATGGGAGACCAATGATTTGATAGTTCTATGAATTTATATTTTCCTGGTGGATTATATAAGGATTTACTTTATACATGAAAGAAAACTAAACATTAGTCCCAAGATATATATATATATATATATAAAGGAAAGAAAGAAAAAAGTGAGTAAGGGTTATTTTCTTACAGCCAACATAAACTTTCCAGAAAGTCACTTTTGGTACCTACCACATAGACTTTTATCAAAAGGTGCACTGAAAATTTTGGAATGTTGCACTAAGACTGCAAAAAATAATTTCATTGTCTGAGACTAATTTTTCAAAATCTGCAGTTGACTGGGACATGATATATGTTATGGATCTAGATGTAAATACATATCTGATCACTATTACATTTTATCCTGTATTAAATAAGGCATCTCAGCCATCTACATTTGGAAAAAGGAGAAGTGATAAGTTTTATATTCTTTTTCACTTCATAGGTACACAAGATAGACATTTTCAGTATCAGTGAAGAGAAGTGAAAGTGGTAGTTTTGTTTACATACTATGACTTTGTATGTAATTTATGTCATATTTATCATAATGCAGATACACCACAGAGTATTTTCATACTCGCTGACAAATATCTTTCTAGGTTTTTACAGGACAGATGCCAGAGTCTTTTTAAAACAGTGCTTTATCTCAGTAAGAACATTTCCCAAGAAACACAAATAGCAAAACAGACCTTTCATTGGAGACAGAAAACTAAAAAAAAAAAAAAAAAAAAAAA
>VWZI01020014.1:500509-542497 GCA_013396835.1 Psilopogon haemacephalus
GGCGCCGAGCCTCGCCGGGCAGGGGCCCCGCGGGCTGCGGGAACCCGCCTTGCTCGGCGCCCGCCGCCGGGGCTGGCAGGCCCCGCGGCCCCGCACAGCGCCCCCGCCGGCCACCAGCGCCGCTTAACGCACCGTGCCCCGACCGCTGTTGCCCACCGGCTCCTAGGTCCCCAGTGGCAACAGCGGCAGCAGTAGCTCCGGTGGCAGGGCGCTTCGCGGCGCTCTCCGTTCTTTCGCCATCAGCACGGCGGGGCGCGGCCCTTCCCTCGGGGGCTGCTGGCCCTCAGCCGCTCCCCCTTCCCGCGGCACCGCGCTTTCACTCGGAACAAAGACTCCGCTCCGGGGCGGGCTGCGCTGGGCCGCGGTGAGGCGCCGGGCGAGGAGTTGGCCTAGGGGCAGACCCCGGAGAGGGCTCGGGCCGGTCCCGTCGCGCGCGGCCGCTGGAGGACAGTGGGGCCGGCGCTCAGCGCGCGCGAACGAGAGAACCGTTAGTGCGCGTGAGGGTGGAAGCCGGGGCGCGAGGCGTCGCAACCCTGCGGGGGAGGCAAAGGCAGGAGGCAGCCCTGGGGCCGGCCCTCGCTCCTTGGCCGTGGGCGCACCGAAGAGCCATTGAGCTTAAGAGCTTGGAATAGACCTTTGAAATAAATCCAACCACTCGCCTAGAGCTTGCAATGCTACCACTGCTCTTAAGGTACTACCACTAAACCATGTCCCTGAGCACCACAGCCGCTTGTCTTTCAAATACTTCTGGGGTGGTGACTCCATCGCTTCCCTGAGCAGCTTTTTCCAATGCTTAATAACCCTTTCTGTGAAGAAAAAATTCGTAGTACCCAGCCTGAACCTCCCCCGGCAGAAATTAAGCCTGTTTCCTCTTGTTCCAGCACTTATTGCATGTGAGAAGAGACCAACCCCAACTTTACTCCAAATTCCTTTGAGGCAGCTGTAGATGGCAATGAGGTCTTCCCTCAGACTCCTCCTGGCTAAACAGTCTTTGTCCCTCAGCCGTTCCTCACAAGACTTATGTTCAAGGCCCTTGACCAGCTTGGTTGCTCTTCTTTGAACGTGGTCCAGCAGTTCAACATCCTTCTTGCAGTGAGGGGCCCAAAACTCAACACAGTATTTGAGGTGTGGCCTCACCAGAGCTGAGCAAAGTAAGAACAACCACATCCCTGCAGGACAGACTGCTCCAAATACTTTTATCAGGATGCCATTTGCCACCTTGGCCTCCTGAGCACACTGCTGGCTTGTGTTGAGCCAACTGTCGATCAGCACCCTCAGGTACTTTTCAACCAAGCAGTTCTCCAGCCACTCTTCCCCAAGCCTGTAATGTTACAGGGCACTGTTGTGGCTCAAGTGCAGCACTCCACACTTGACCTTGTTGAATTTCATACTATTGGCCACAGCCCATGTATGCAGCCTGTCTTGATATCTGTTGTGCAGAGCCTTCCTGCCCTCCAGCAGATTGACACATACGCCTCATTTGGTGTCATCTGCAAACTTGCTGAGAGTGCACTTGACCTCCTCATCCAAATGATTGATAAAAATTATGAACAGAACCAGTCCCACTACTAAGCCCTAGGGAACACAACTTGTAACTGCCAGCTGAATTTAACTGCATCCACCACAACTTTTTCAGCCCAGCTATTCAGTGAGGTTTTTCACCCCGCAAAGTGTGCATCTATCCATGCTGTGAGCAGGCAGTTTCTGCAGGAGGATGCTGAAGGAAACTACCCTATGGGTGATTGTTTCTGCGGCCTCAGTCAGGGCTGTGCTGATGGGTTTTTAATGGCTTCACCTCTGTAACACGTGCTTATGCATTCTTCACATCTCCAGCCTGCAGTTCTAGTGTCTCCTAGTCCACACAGGTGGTATTGATCTGAGCCTGAAGCACCTTGCTCCAGAGCATCACTGTCAGGTGTTTCCGCACTGGCTGAAGGGTCCTCATTGGGTCCAGAATGGGCCACAAATTATGGGAGGGCTGAAACCGCTCTGCTGCGAGGACAGACTGAGAGAGCTGGGGTTCTTCAGCCTGGAGAAGGCTCTGAGAAGACTTTATTGCATCACTTTCAATACCTATAGACCTATATGGAAGATGGGGACTGATTTTTTCACACCACCTGTTGTGACAGAACAAGGAGTGGTGGTTTTAAACTAAAGGAGGGAAGACTTAGTCAAGATGTAAGGAAGATTTTTTTTTATAATGAGAGTGGTGGTGAAACACTGCCACAGGTTGCCTAGAGAGGTGGTAGATGCTCCATCCCTGGAAACATTCCAGGTCAGGTTGGACTGGGCTCTGAGCAACCTGATCTAGTTGAAGTTATCTCAGCTCACAGCAAGGGGTTGGACTAGATAATCTTTAAAGGTCCCTTCCAACACAAAGCATTCTATGATTCAAGGAGGTGCTCCCTCAATGTAGATATCACCCATGATTGTGGGACTGTGGCCTGAAGGTTGTACAGAGAAGACAAACCCACTGGCCCCAGTTGATGGCATTCACAGTGACAATAAACGTTTCTGAAGCCTTGAGAGCCACAAGATGATAGGTAAATCACTGCCACTGTCACCACAGTTTTGTGGAAATGTACATTCTGCCAGTTTTCCATCTTCTAAAAGGTTTGTGTTTCAGATACATTATATACAGAGTCCTCATCTTTCATCAAAACTGTTGATCAACTGTATTAAAAATAATTGCATTTCAAATAGGAATTTATTCTCCTTTAACTGGGATAAAAATGCCCTGCTGTACAGTATGGGTTTTGCTTGCATACCTGATTTCACAGTGCCTAGCAGTACTAGTGCTTTACATACCTTGGTAGATGAATAGTTGGTATTTTTTCCAGCATTTGGAACATATTATCTAGAGAATTATTTTTTTAAAGTTTGTGTAAAGGTTAATGTATCAGTATTACTACATTGTGGCTTTTATATTTTGCATGCTTAACTAAATAAAAGAGAGAAAGCAATTCAGTTTTTAATGTCAATTTCTGTCCTTCCCTAGGTATTTTTTATACCTATCCACAGTCTCCTACTCTGCAGCAATCCCAGAATGCATATACTTCAACATATAGCATATTGCCAGTATTCTCATGGGATCTGCTGGTTAATTTTGTCTAATCCTGATGAAGAGAAGCATACCCTGTTATCAGCAAGGTGGGTGTGAGCTAGTCTCTGTTTGAAGGAAGATGTGTCTTATCTGTGAAGAGATTTGCATTTTTTCTGATGGAGCTCACTGTAGACCTAGATGATTCTCTCAGGACTGTGTGAACTTTTATGCAGGGCTGCCTTGTAATAGCACATAGACTGTAATTATGGATGCACAGATTGATGTCACTGAGTCCATAAAGGTTCCTAGGGGGAGACTGTCTGCATCACAAATGTGAGCAGGGAATTCAGATTTAACCCAATGCTCTAATTGATAAAAAAATAATGTCTGTTTTGCCGCTCATCCTCATTCAGCTATAACTTGTACTTGAGTCTTTAGTAAGTGGCCTTGGAGAATCTTATTAGACAAACTACAGTTTTAAACCTATGTTGGGAAAGAATCATGCAGTGTCTGATGGGAGTTAGTTAACTTGCTTAGGTGCCTACAGTAGCATCTCACATGTTTCCCAAAAAGTGTATGAAGTTTCTCATTATCATGTACCATTCACCATCACCTGATAGCCTTACTGCTCATGAGTTTGCCTTAAAATTAGTCCAACATTTCTTCCTCTCAAAGCTTAGCATTAATTAAGAAAGGTTAGGGGTATCTAGTAGCAAGTTACCAAGTTGAAGTTATAAAGGAGAGACAGACTCTTTATTGAAGTGCATAAAAGAAAAATGAAAATTCAGTGGTCACAATTTGAAATCATAGAATCGTAAAATCAGTCAGGGTTGGAAGGGACCCCAAGGATCATCTAGTTCCAACCCCCCCCTGCCATGGGCAAGGACACCTGACTCTAGCTCAGGCTGGACAGAGCCTCATCCAGCCTGCCCTTAAACATCTCCAGGGATGTGGCCCCAACCACCTCCCTGGGCAACCCATTCCAAAGTCTCACCACTCTCATGGTGAAGAACTTCCTCCTGTTCTGAATCTCCCTACCTCCAGCTTTGCTCCATTTCCCCTAGTCCTGTCACTACCTGATAGCCTAAAAAGTCCCTCCCCAGATTTTCTGTAGGCCCCCTTCAGATACTGGAAGGCTACCATAAGGTCACCTCAGAGCCTCCTCTTCTCCAGACTGAGTAGCCCCAACTCTTTCAGTCTGTCCTCATAGCAGAGGTGCTCCAGCCCTCTGATCATCTTCATTGCCCTTCTCTGGACACATGTCCACATCTCTCTTGTAATAGGGGCTCCAAAACTGGATGCAGTACTCCAGGTGGGTTCTCACCAGAGTGGAGTAGAGGAGGAGAATCACCTCCCTCAACCTCCTGGCCACACTTCTCCTGATGCAGCCCAGCATCTGGTTGGCTTTCTGGGCTGCAAGTGCACACTACCAGCTCATGTTGAGCTTCTTGTCCACCAGTACCCCCAGGTCCCTCTCCTCAGGGCTGCTCTCCAGCCAGTCACTGCCCAACCTGTATTTGTGCTTGGGATTGCCCTGACCCAGATGCAGGACCTTGCACTTGGCCTTGTTGAACCTCATGAGTTTTTCTTGTGCCCACCTATGCAGCCTGTCTAGGTCCCTCTGGATGCCATCCTTGCCCTCCAGTGTGTCTGCTGCACCACACAGCTTGGTGTGGTCAGCAGATGTGCTGAGGGTGCACTCAATACCTTTGTCCATGTCACCCACAAAGATGTTGAACAAGACTGGTCCCAGAACTGATCCCTGAGGGACTTCATTTGTCACCAGCCTCCACTTAGACATGAACCCATTCACAGTCACTGTTTGGGTGCAGCCATCAAGCCAGTTCTTTATCCATCTGGTAGTCCACCCATCAAACCCATGTTTCACCAGCTTGGAGACCAGAATGTGGTGTGGGACAGTGTCAAAGGCTTTGCTCAGGTCCAGATAAATTACATCAGTTACTCATCCCTATGTGACCTGTTCATAGAAGGCCACCAGGTTTGTCAGGCAGGATCTGCCCTTGGTGAAGCCATGATGATTGGACCCAATCACCTCTTCACTATTTTCCTGTCTCAGTAGTGCCTCCAGGAAGATCTGCTCCATGGTCTTACTGAAATGAGATTTGATGTAGCTATGAGCAGGGAGAGAATTGTTTTGAGGCTAAGTAAGAACTTGGACAAGAAACCAAAGAAACTGTAGAATCTCCACCCTGGGAGGTTTCCAAGACCCAACTGGGCAAAACCCAGAATAACCTGGCCCTACTTCAGCATTAATCTTCCTTTGTGCAGGAGGTCTGATTCAAAGTCAGGACCACCCAAGGTCCCTTCAATGTGTAGTGGTTCTGTCATTCTGAAATAATTTTCTTCCTTTTAAGCATAGCCAGGTACAGAGAAAGCCCTTGCTCCCTACCAGAGCACTCAGCAGTGAACAAACGTGTTTACATTTAATACTTTATAACTCACACTGACTGTTGAAAAAGGTGGCTTGGGTTTGATAATGGCCTTCAGTCATTTGTGGCACATCATACCTAAAAATGTTATTAGCACAGAATAGCTGCGTAGGACATTACATTTTTTGAGTTTTCTAGCTCCAAGTGCTACAGTCATAAATGTTTACAGTTTTTGAAACATGGTAGCAGCGGCTGGCATAAAGGAACCTTGGGGTGCAGCACAGCTCCCTTTCAAAGAACCAGTTTCTCTTTTGAGTCACTGCATGGTCCTGGCATAACTTTTAGGTGCCTTTCCTTCTGAATGCAGTTTTTAAAAGAGCCTCCTAAAAGAGCCTTTATGGACTACCAGTAGGTAAAGGGATTTGTACTGGTTGTTGTCATAGCATATGAGCATTCAACACTGCACTATATTATCACGAGAGAAATCAATGAGATGTGGATCTGCAACAGACCATTAACGCTTAAAGGGTTTCTACTGCATCTTTCCATGTGTATCTACTGCTTACCTTGGGAGCAGAGTAGCACAGAAGCCCATTTTGACAACATCCAAATGTATACAAGTATGCTAAAGGGAAAAATATAAACACCTCAAAGAAATTTACTGACATTAAAGGAATTTCAAAAAGGAAAAACTGAAAGATTTGTTCTATTTGGTTTCATGGGGGGCCAAGATTTCATCCCAGAGGAATAAAATTAGGAAAGAGAACAGCTAGCATGGCATTACAAGGAAAACAAATTGAGAAGATGGCTGAACTGTGTAACTACCACTTCCAGTACTAGGGGAAAATAAGTTTTCCTCTCATGAAAGCCATGTGTGTTCTAAAAAAATAACAAATACAGCTCTAACCTCTCAAATTGTTGTGATTTATCAGCTCATCACAGAAGATTTCCCACACAGGGAGGCAGAAATGAGTCTCTGTACAGTGGACCTAGACCTGGGTGTCCAGCAGGCTGCTGCAGAAGAATCATAGAATGGAATGGTTTAGGTTGAAAAGGACCTCAAACATCATCTAGTTCCACCCCCCTTCCATAGACAGGGACACCTTCCACTATAAGAGGTTCCTCAAGGCCTCATCCAACACCTCCAGGGAGGAAGCATCCACAACCTCCCTGGGCAACCCGTTCCACCACCCTTACTGTAAAGAACTTCCTCCTAACATCCAGTTTAAATCTCCCCTCTGCCAGTTTAAACCCATTACCCTTTGTCCTGTCATTACAAGACCTTGTAAATAGTCCCTCTCCAGCCCTCCTGTAGGCCCTCTTCAGATATTGGAAAGCTACTACATGGTCTTCTGGAAGCCCCGAGTCTTGTCACCTGTCCTCATAGCAGAGATGCTCCAGCCCTCTCATCATCTTTGTGGCCCTCCTCTGGACTCGCTCCAACATTTCCACGTCTTTCTTGTGTTGGGGGCTACAGAAATGTACACAGTACTCTAGATGGGGTCTGATGAGAGCAGAGTAAAGGGAGAGAATCCCCTCTCTTGCCCTGCTGGTCACACTTCTCTTGATGCAGCCCAGCACACGGTTGCTGTCTGGGCTGCATGTGCACACTGCCAGCTCATATTGAGTTTTTTATCAACCCAGACCCCCAGTTCCTTTTCCTCAGGGCTGCTCTCAGCCATTCCCCACCCAGCCTGTAGTTGTGCTTGGGATTGCACCAATCCAAGGTGCAGGACCTTACACTTGGCCTTGTTGAATTTCATGAGGTTGGCCTGGGCCCAGCCTGTCCAGGTCCCTCTGGATGCCATCCCTGCCCTCTAGGAAGTCAGCTGTGCCACACAGCTTGGTGTCATCTGCAGACTTGCTGAGGGTGCACTCGATTCCTCTGTCCATATCACTGACAAAGATGTTAAACAGCACTGGTCCCAGCACTGACCCCTGAGGGACGCCACTTGTCACTGGCTTTATGTCTAGCCTGTGTGGGCAGTGTCAAGGTATGGCCCATGCATGGCAAGACCTGGCAGCACTTGTGCTGGTTTTCTGGCTTGCAGACACAGAAGCCAAGCAGCCAGTAGTCTCTCTCCCACCTGGACAGAAAATGGTGAGGTGGAGAAAAGGGGCACATTTAAGGAAATTTGGATTGTGATGGTCTTATCTCCTAACAGTCTTCCAGCATCAGTACATTTGGGGAAAATTATTTTTTCAAAAGGCCCTTTTACTTAAAGGGTTAGATGTACAAACTCATACACGTTTCACAACTTCTGTGATAAAAAAGGCTGAAGGGAATTTCTGTCAGGCCTGAGACAGCACTACATATCTGTTCTGGTTATACTAGGGTTACACCTCTTGCTCTAGACTCATTTGTTCACCTCCTCCACATTCCTCTTTTTCAGGGTAGTAAAACTAAACATGTGCATATTTTTAAGTTATGTGAAAATGTGCTTTTTATGCCTTTTTAGTCTAGCTGGTTATGCAGCTGGTATTGCTCTGGAAAAATGTGTTAACCAGGTCCCTTCTGGGCCTATCAGATGTAGAGCATCTGCCAATCTCAGAGATCGTAACTGTAACCAAAACAGTTTTAGTGCAAGTCACTGAAGCTATTTTAGTGAAAATTGCTCTCCTACTGGCGAGTGCTACATCTGTTATGGTGATATAAACCAGGACTCACAAGTCCACATCTGTTTCATTTCTGCTTTTAATTAACAAAAATTAAGACTGTCTAAACTTTTGTATTCACCACTCATCCACATAATACAAACTAAAACCCAAAATCTAATTAATTGTCTGTTCATGTTTCAACTTCAATCAGAAATTAATACAAATCGTTTTATGAATTTGTCCATGAAAGGATGCAAGATCTTTTTCTGTAGTCCATTGTGTTTACTTTCTTCCATATGATAGATCACTTTAAATCAAGTAAAAAGCTTAAGAATGATCATGCCTTTGTCTAATTACATAGCAAATCATTGGCTGATGAAACTAATTTTTCTAAGCTCTTCAAGGCAAGTTACTATTGGACCAATCAAAAAATGTCTCAGGAATATGTTCAAATGATACAACAGTATCATATCTATACTGGAACAACATTTTGAAAGTCCAGAGCAAGTTCTTAACACTGAAACTTAGCAACTGACTTCTTATTTCTGAGTGCAGCTCTTCAATTTACAGTTAAAATACAGCCATGCTCAACTATTTCAGCAAAAAAAAAAAACCTTGGATACACTCAGATAACTCCTGCCAACACCACATATGACTTGTATAACCTACAATTCACCAGCAATTTTAAACTATAAAATTTTATAGCCAATATATAAGAATTAATAAGTATAATACCTAAGCATTTAAAATACAAAGACATTGATTATCTGGGAACTAAAGTTTTATTATTGTATTTATTTATATATCAAAGGACAAATGTTTGACAGTAAATTCACTATATATATATGTGTGTGTGTGTGTGTGCATTAAAAACCCCTCATTTGATCTTCAAGTAACCAAGAAACGTAAGATTTCTTTCCTATTTACCTCTGGAATAGGTAAAAGGGAAAGTTTGCCACGTTAACATTATCAATATAATAATTCTTTTTAAGCGACTAGTACAGGTTTAAGAAGCCTTTGTGGGCTGTCTGCAAAATGGGCTATGACCTACTCAAAGAAGGGTGATGGTGTCACCTGTTGGGCAATGAGTAGTGAAATGGAGACACTCTGTGGGGAAATGCTAGAAATGCAATTTCTTGTGCTTCCTGGATTGTTTTAATCCTTGACATTTTCCTGTATATCACAATTTGATGAAAAGAGAGGCAAGTGTTTTATTCTTGCACTTAGTTCTCTCAAGAGCCCTTTCTAGTTTACTGCAAAGGCCACGCTAATCTTTGCAATAATTGATTATAAATCTGCTCCTGAATCATAGAATCATAGAATTGACAGGGCTGGAAGGGACCCCAATGATCATCTAGCTCCAGCTCTGCCATGGGCAGGGACACCTCAAAGCAGATCAGGCTGCTAAGAGCCTCATCCAGCCTGGCCTTAAAAACTTTGAGGATTGGGACTTCTACCACATCCCTGGGCAACCTGTTCCAGTGTCTCACCACCCTCACGGTGAACAACCTCTTCCTAACATCCAACCTGAATCTACCAACTTCCCGTTTTGCTCCATAATGCCTAGTTCCATCACTACCTGACATCCTAAACCCTAAATCCAGACTCTTGTCAATGACTTTGCTGTGAGTCAAAGTTATAAAGTTTCTTTATATGCTCTAAAAACCTGGGGAAGCCTTGTCCCAGGCTGTCCTATGCATCAATGCATATGTAAGGAAGTAATTATATTTAGACAAAGGCTTTTCTGGAATTTGCATTGCAGAATTGCCAAAGTTAAATCTTTGATATAAGACCAAAGCAGAGTCTCTTGCAGAAAAAGCTCTCCAGGCTTAGCACAGTTGTGTGGTTATTCTCTCATCTCAGCCCTGTGCCTCATTAAGAGCCACAGACAGGCAAGCGTATCTGTCTGCTTGCACTAGTTGTTGAGCTATTGAACATTGATGGGAATCCTCAGATTTCAAGCACTAGGTCTGCTTGACCTGTCAAAGAGAAGTACATATGGTGATACCACTACGTGCAACTCCTAGCCCCTTCACAGTTGCTCTAATCCTAGTTACACTTGGGTAAATAGCAGCTTATTAGTGTAGATAAAAAGCCCATAAACAAATGGATTTATTCCGTGCATTTGTGATTGTCTTCAGTTAAATCAATGTGTATCATTAGGGAGACAAAATACATAGCTAAAAAACTCCAGGTCAGATTTACTGCCAGCTGTTTATTATGTTACTTTACTAGTTTCTCTTAGAGGACTCTGTATTCTGGGCTTGGGGGGTACCTCTGATGTCTCTAGGAAGGAAAAGGATAGTCAAGAATGGGAACCTCTGACGTCTCCAGGAAGGACACGGATAGTCAAGAATGGGAATAGATTTTAGCAAGAATATGTTTGTCAAGAGGAGCAATTAATTTTACAGCTACCTCAGTCAAATTACATCTCTTGCCTTTTTCCTCCATTCAGCTCAATAGCTGAGTTTTTCAACTACAGTTTTGTTTCCTTGAAATTAAGAGCAGGATGCTCAGAGCCAGCTCTATACTAAACAGCCAATGAGACCAAAACCTTACTACAAAAATACCATTAATGTTTATAATAGTGTGGCTTTGGTAGCAGAGGTGCTGCAGGAGTGGTCTCTGAGAGTATAGATGTGGAATGACAATCTTTCCCAAACCAGGTCTGCTTAACCTGTGATAGTAATTGGTAAGTGATCTCCCTGGCTTTATCCTGACCCATGAGCTTTTCAATTTTATTTTCTCCTCATTCCCTTGAGGAAGGAGAATGAGAGAGTAGCTTGGTGAGCATCTGGCAGCCCGCCAAGATGTAATGTTACAGACCTTACGGTATTGGAGTTAGTTACCAAAGCATTTCCACAATTAGTAACCAACAAGGAACTGTAGTAAGTAGACAATCAAGGGCTGGCTATATGACTGTGTGTACTATGTAATTTTTTGGTTGGTTGTGGGTTTTTTGGCAACTATAACTTAGTCTTAATTTCTAAGGAAAATATTTACTGGAATGCAGTAACAAAGCCTCTATTTGGAACAAGTAACTGCATCTGAGAGAGGAGGTCTGCTGGGAAGAGGGAACCAACTGGTCTCTGATTTTGTGGGTTTGAAAACTATGAAAGGAAAATGCAGCTAAAGCATCAAAACAAAACAAAAAAAACCTAACCAACCAAACAAAAAAAATCATAAACCTACCTGGAAAATGCAAAAAAAGGCACCACTATGAAATCTCAGAACTCTGCCATCCTTTAAGGAGATAACAAATCCAACTTAGTTACCTGTTTTGTTTAGTATGCAACAAAAGTAGGGAAGAACATAGGAGCAGATAAATACCTCTAAGTACATTGTGACCCAGTTACATAGATGCTGTGCTCACCCATTACATCTGAGAGCAGCTTCCCTATTCCCCAGGCTAAAATTCGCATGAAACCCAGGATTTCAAGAAAATAATGTGGAACTAATTATTTAAAATATATGCACTATCTGTCCCCAGACACCAAACAGGATTAAATTTCTGGACATGTATTATACCTAGTGGGTATGATTCAAAATCTGACATTTACAGACAAACATTTCAGGGTGCTCTGCATCTGTTCCTATGGGAATCCTGTCATTTGGTTATCTGCCACTGCAGTGCCAGGCTTTAAGTTTTGTCCCAGCTGAACTACAGAACCACATCATCACAAACTCTTAAAGCCTTGTTGAACACTAAACCAAGGTGTGGAGTGCTTCTATTAGAAGGCTGTTTCCAGTCAGCCCAGCTACAAATGGCAATCTTGTCACTCAGGCTGAGACTTCTAAATCATAGGATATCATAAGCCAGCACACTTTGCCAGGGTGCTTTGTCCCATCTCTAAAACCAGTGCTCAAAAGATAATTTTGGTGATCCAGGTTCATATAAACTTTTAAACCTTTACAACGGCAGAAGTGGACTCTTGGATATTGACTGTGACTGTAGGCTCTGCTCCTGTCCAGCACCAATCCTGAGATCATGATTGCAGATTAAGTATAAAGGGGAGATACCACCATCAAATATTAGAAATAAGATATGGCATAAGTTAATCCTAGTGATAACAAATGTTTATGCAAAACAGAACACTCAATTTGTAAATATTAAGTGAAATATGTAATTGTTGAAAGCAGATTTTTTTTTTTTTTCATATATAACAAATTTTAAAGTCTGGCTTTAGGTGTGAACAAGATTCCAAATCTGCAGTAACCAGAGCTACAAATTTGGTGAAGAAATTGGCTGGTTTAGACCTTGAGATAGTCAGTTCATTCAGCATGTGGTGCTCTGCATGCTATTAGCAGCCAAATGCAGGCACAGCCTCTGCTTCTTAATAGAGGTGCCAATTTTACCTGCTGAGCAGAAAGATGAGGACGGGAAAAGCAATCAGCCCATAAAGATCTACTGCTCACCTGTGGTAGTGGAAGGGATGTGTCACATAGTGCGATCCTCACGTGTGCCAAAACTGCAAGCAGTCTTTTCCTGCTTGCCAGGGGCTGAGCAACCTGCAGAGCATGGCAGAAAAGCATTCTTCATGTTCCAAGGTGTTGGTCCTTTTATCCAATAAACAGATAAGCACTGATAAACTTGGGTCTGAAAAGCTAAACAAAGGAACGGCAAATGTTTTTCTTTCAGCTAAATGTGGCCATTCAGTGTAGGTAGCCCACAGCTCACCTGTTTGAAGCTCATTCAGGTAGCACAGCATCAGGTCACAAAACAGGGCTGTTAAAAACCTTTCTTTTACAATAACAACTCGTTGAAAGATGGGGCTTTACTTATTCAGGTATTGCTGTTGAGAATGAGGATTCTGAACTTGAAAATGTACCTGTACTAACCAACAGCAACATAAAAATCAGGAGCTGTTGCTGGTTCCTATTCTCACCCAGAGGAAAAACAGCACCTCTGGTGGGCTACACTGATAGAGCTTTCGTATCACCGGATAGTCTAAAACTGCCTCCCTAATTCAAGAGTTGTTATATTTTAAAATATAATAAATAAACCAAGTTTAAAAGGATTTTTTTTTCCCATAGAAATAATCTTTAAATACTTCCTTATTTTTCCAGAATTGGTCTAATTTTCTCACTTACCCTTGAATAACAGTATTTCAGTGTTCCTATATTTGAACATAAGGAATAAAGAATTTTGGATTAGTTTGTCATCATGGGTAGTGCTTTAATACTCCCAGGGTTAAGTGTCATATAAGCTACCCCAGCTAGGCAGAACTATTGGAGTCTGCAGGTAAGAACAGCTGTGATTAAAAAAGACTCATAATGAGGCATTTTGATTTCCATTGTCTTCTGAAAACTCAAAAGGAAGAAAGACACCATCGTTCTAGTCTGGGATATAGGCAGCCCAACTTATCAGTGTGAGACACTGCCAGAGCAGAAAGGCTCTGTCTTTTAGGGGTGCCCATTAGTGACCAGGCACATAACTCTCAGAGAGAGTCAAAATAAGATGTAAAATTAATTTTATCTGGAGGCAATCATTTCCTTGACATAGAAAAAAAGTTAGTGAACTTTTGTTCTATTCCCAATGTTGTGGTGTCAGATCTTTTAAAATAGCAGTAAAATAACTTTTTTTTTTAACCATTAAGTACATTAACTGCTAGTGAAGAATTCCAGTCATTTAGGGAACGACATAGATGAAAAACAAAGTCAAACCCACTGAAGTATCTCAAGAGTTCAGATTCAAATGTTTTGGTTTTGTTCTCCCTAGAGACCCAGTAAATAATAGCAGTAATTACTGTGCAAAGTGTAAGATTTACATGGGCACCAGTAATCTAAATCCAGCTCCATACCTAACTTTCTAAACCACCTGGCCAATTTTTCAGTTACTTTCAAGTGACAATTGGTGATCAACCTGCTTGCAATAGAAACCTTTTAATCCATATGGAACATCACTTCCTTGTTAATATAACTTGACTGACTTCCGTCTAGAATGTCACCCTAAGTAAAAATAGCAGTTGGCCTTTTGACCAACAGCAGCTGCATTCTCACAGACTTGTCATACATAGAGATACCAGGTTCAACAGTTAGCAAGTGTGAAAATGCTAGGAAAAACTCAGTAGTGCAGCTTTGTCGGCAGCTTGGCAGACTTGAGAGAACAATGGTGCAGACAACCACATTTTCCACACCCAATGAAAATAAAAAACAGATTGTGCATGGGTGTTTGATAGTAGTGGGAACAGACAAGGGTTTTAAGTGTGAAGTAATTCCAGGTATGTAAATTATGTTTGGTGAAGTTCTACAGATTTCAGTGGTAAGGTGCATGCTGTTTACTCTCTACCTGTCTTTATGACTTAAGTGCCTGCACCTTCTTAGCTGCTCAGCCTAAAATAAGGCAATGTATTTATACCTTGAGCCACTCAGAAGCACTGAAAATAAAACATTTAACAAGTAGCACTTTTACTAAGGAAAACTTTTATTTCAACTGTGCAATCAATCAGTATTTAGACAGCAGTTTCATAAACATTTGGCATTTAAACTTCTATTACTTTTTGGCATGACCTTGGGGTAGTATATAAACAACCCCGGAGGGGAAAAATGAACACTAGGTAACATTTACTAGAATGCTAGAAAAAACAAATCCACATTATTAAACAAAATAGTTTTAAAAAGACATTAAAAAGTTACATTCAAATCAGGGCAAACATTAGCTTCCCTCATGCAATGGAATTCACAGAGCTGATCCCCTGAGACAAATATAAAATTAATACAATTCAGCTCCATCCTCCATTAGCCAGTCAGCCATTGCTGCCCTTGGAAGAAAATGGCACATGGAGTGAAAGGATCCAGAACACCACAATATGAGATACATACCTGGCTCCTACACTGGCGATTTATTCACAACTTAAAAAAAACCAAAACAAAACAAAACAAAAAAACCCAGAAGCCAAACAATCAAAAAGCAACATTTGTATAAGTCAGTTTTTCCTACGCAGTCTTCACTGAAAACACACCAGGCAGATGCAATGTGGGTATATGCAGCTAGCAAAAGCTGAGAACTTCCAGAAGCACAGCTCACAATGAAACCAGAGGGCCCAAAACAGCAAAACCTCAAGCATGTTTTCACATCCCTTTTAAGTCAATCAGGACCAGTCTCACTGTAAATCTAGAGTAGTTTCAAAGAAATAAGATTATGCACATCTAAGCCAATGTGAATTTGTCTTCTTTTCATACAGGTCTCTGTTGACAGAAAGCCATTTGGTTTTGAACTTGTATTGAAGAATAGTATTTTCTGAAAAATCGGTTCCAAAGTAGATAGTCAAATAAATAATCTATTTTAAACTTCTGTTATTAGAGAAAGGTGCTCAATATTTCCTTCAGACAGTCAAACTCCTCCACTTTAGAAATTGCAGAGCTGAAGCTGCAGCAACTAGTAACAACTCTTCAGGCCATGGATGACCTTTTTAGCAATTAGTAGGTGTAATTCTGCTTTCAATCTTACCAGAATAACATCAGTAAATTGATTTGTGTGAAATACCAGGAGTTACACCTGTGCAGCTCTCTTTTTAGATAGTGTGAATGAGATTTCTGGCTAAACAGAGTGCCCTACAAAGCCTGCTAACATTCTCTGCATTAGGATATTTGTATTTCCTTGCAGGAGCTTCATTCTGCAATGAATAAAATGAACAAGAGCTCCTGGGTTAGAGCTTACAAGTTTTCTCAGAGTAACTATGGTAACTATGCTTGTGTATGCTCAGGTTGTGGCAAATGCTAAGTCATTCAAGTTGACTTAGTTTGCAATGAAAATGAGGTAAACTGACTCGAAATTCTCTGCATTTTCTACAGGCTCAGACTGGATGCATGGAGGCTCTGAGAGGTCCTCCATGGTAACTTGTTATCTGACAAAACTCCATTTGCAGTGGGAGTTTCAACCATATGAGAACGCTGATCTTTAAAACCAATGATGAGGTGAAGATTTAAAAAGCAAACAAACACAAAAGCAAGCTGATTTTGTCTGTCCAGACCATGCAAACTAAAGTAAAAATTATTTAGCCCAGAAATGCATAAATACTCAACTAATACAGGAAATTATTTTTCAAGTTTTTCTTTAAAAATCTTAACTATTAACATTCCTGATAGTCCTAGATAACTTCTGAAAAATAAGAACACTTTTATTTGTTACATATGAAGAAAGTACACAAGTGTAACTACGGGAAAATTGAGAGTTCTGTTCTAGATACAGTTCCTGCAGAACAGACATTGCTGTTGCAACTGAAGGGTGGAGTTTTAACTTGGAAACTCAACTGGCATGGTAAGTCACTTTCAATATTTCCTCTGTAAACTTTGATGTTCTTCAAGTGATATCCACTGTAACATTTTTGCCTTTCTTTTTAAAGTACCAGCATTGCATATACACTCATTGCACCAGCTGTGGCTCCCTAGTCCTTAATACACTTAAACAGAATCAATTCACATAGTGTAACACAAATTCCACATTTATCTTCATCTTCCAGAACATGCTTAATAAAATCTATAATTAAAAAAAAAGTTTGTTTTTTCGTTGTGTGGGGTTTTTTCTCTCCAGAACCCGCTTTCTACAGACACCAAAAAAAAAAGTACTGCAAAACCTGAAACCATTCTGCCTGCTGTGTTCTGCCATTCTTTTCTAGGCAAATGGAATGAACATGTTAATGTATGAAAACCTGATTTCCTTAGGCAGCCACAGGTATAAACTTTTAAGAAAATTAATATCTGTAATATGATATCTATAATCATGGGTGTTGGCTTCAACGATATGAAGTATTTAAACTTTGGGCCCGATTTTGCACTGTTAGATCACAAAGGATTGATTCTGTTGTTGAGTTCAATAAAGAAGGTATCATTTTCTACACAATTTTTCTGGAGATTCCTTTGCTTACTCTGGTGGAGTTTTCAGTCGTAAGACAAATTTTCTCTTTCAAAATCTTGTGACAACAGGACATGAATTCTGAGCACACATTTTTAGTTCAGTAGTAATCATGACTGTGACAAGTAAGAGGAAATGTATGAATGTAGCCTGGGTTCTGGAGATACATGTTAGATTTGGTTAACACAAAAATAAAGAAAAGGACAGAATAATTAATGCCTAACTAAACTTGCCTTTATGCTGAGGTAACCTTAAATATCTTTGGTTTTCTTTATTTGCTGATAAAAAGTACCTTTAAAAAAAAAATTATAAATAGTGTTCTGGATGCACTTCTCTCTAACTCACTGAATATTTTCAGCTCTTTGGCTATCAAAGTTAGAGCTTCTATATTAGACTGACAAATTACAGATGAAGTCTGTTTCTCTCACATTATCCATCGGTTAAACTACAGAGTGGGTCTCTGGAGAAAAAGTTTAGGATTTAATGTATTTACCTATAATGAAGATCATTAAATGGTATCTGATTATCAGTACTTACAGCAAAAAAGTCTTTGGAGAAGCAAACAGTTACCATCTGCATATCACCTCTTTCTGAATGAAACTAACAGAAGAGGCTACTCTGAAAGATTAAATGTGAAACTTGACACTACAGTTACACATTCTTAATCTAGGTTTGATTAATTCACACTTTACCTAACTAGAAACAGTATTCTTCTGTACACTAAACATTCTGCCTGACAGACCAAAAATAAATCTTTGGTGAAAAGGTTTACTTTTTCTTCAGCAAGTAGAAGAAAAAAAAACTGTTAAAAATATTTTTTAATACTGTATTGTTGATCAGCTACATGCTGGAGAAAAATAAAAATACACTTGGAAGTCTTTGGAAATATCTGCTGGTATAATTATAACTTTGTTTAAAGGCTCTTATAACAATAAGGTAGTTAAAATTGTAGAAGCATACAACTCATCTATGCAATCAGCTACTACAATCAAGAAGCCCTATTGGTTTTATTAGCAACTATTCATACAGTAAAATTTATTCAGCTCTTCAAACCTATACCTTTTAATTAGTTCAATTATTTTTGGACAATGTGTGGCGTTCTTCTACAGAAAAGTCTTTGGTACAAGATTATTTTTAAAGCATTTGAATCAACACCATTGTGAAATGGTGAATGTGTACTGCCTCGTTCAGAACTAGCAAACAGTTACAAGGTCAAGAACTACAGCACCTAGAGGCCAATTCATCAACACAAACCAGACAGAACAGAAGGGCTTATATGACTTTTGACCACCTTTTGATACATGAGGAACAATACAAAAATCAGCCTGGCCTACCTTAAGGGTGACATCTTGGCCCCAGTAAAGTCCACAGGAGTCTGACAGACTAAGATAGAGCTCCTGTGGTTGCTTTCTCACAACATTAAGTTTTAAACTTTTCTTTTTTTTTTTCTTTTTTTTTAAGTAGAAACATATGCCTGATTTTTTTTTTTTAAGTAAAAAAATATGCCTTATTTTTTTTTCCTTTTTTTTTTTTTTTTTTTTTTTAAGTAAAACAGAGAAAGAGGAGTGGAGAAGAGGTCTGGATATAGATATAGGCAAGTTTATAACATTGGATAATTCCAACTTCTTCCCCCTCTCTCCCTCTCTCTTATTAAAAAACAAAACACGATACCCTGTCAGTTTGCTCCACATTTCCATGAGGCAGCTCAAAAGTAACAAACTGTTCCCTGAGTACAGGAAAAAACAACAACAACAAACCCCTAAAAACACTAGAATAACTTTTAAAGGAGGTAGTATAAAACAGGAATTGCATGGGTTCAAGGCAGTAACAGTACTCGCCTCAGACTCTTCAACTAAAGCTCTGGCTTTTTTATTTCTCATGGCAGCCTAATCAGAGTTTTAAACTGGCATGTGGGTGGAGTCACTCCCTGAGCTTCCTGGCTAACAGCACAAAAGGCAAAGGCAAGGAGCAGGGTTACATCCTGACAACAGCTCTGAGACATACTATGATGCTAACAGTGCTTATCAGCACTGAATCAAGAGGTAGAAATAAACTATAAACTCATGATACAGTTTACTTAAAACGTCCAAGAGGCATTTAAGGCATCTTTTTATATTCCAAAGCAAATTTATGAATACCAAAAAGGCATAAGGCAAACCTGTAATTTAATAATATATCATGCAAGGCACCATTGCTAAGAAGCACTGTGATATTGGAATGCTCAGCATTATTACCTATTCCATGACATTGGGGCAGAGCCGGGCTGAGGGAGCTGCACGCTTTTTCCTTTTGCCATGGTTTTTAGCACTGACTGTGAATAAAGGGACAACATTTGTCACTATGACGAACCCAACGTGTCCCAGAGCCCTAAGGATAGTTATAGACATCCTGCCAGCAGTTTTCTGGGAAAAAGGCACTGTCCTAGGTGCACTGGGGTTAATGAGAATCAAGAGGTAGAAAATATTTCATGTGGCTGTATACGTGGAGGCATCAACTCCAGTTTTCCCAGGTTCTAACATCCTCTATGTGAAACACTTTATACTCTAAGGTTTCTTTCTTTTTAAAGACAGAGCTTCAGTCAAACAATCTTGTTCACCTACCTATACAACTCCCTGGTCACAGAGCACACGCATGTGCACACACACATACACACATTCTACACATAACTGGGAAAAAAAAAAAAAATTAAAATAAGCCCAAAACTACTAGGAAGTTTTGGTTCCAAAGCTGAGACCAACTAGAACACAAATGAGGTAAAGCAGTCATCATTTGGAGTTCACCTCTCGGCAAACTGAGGTAGATAGTCAGCAAAAGGGCCAACAGCCTTCCCTTTGCTCCAGTGACATATTTTTAACTTCTCTTTAGTCAGAAATCTTCACTGTCCTTTCACATTTGTTGACCACTGAACATTCAAAATGAGTGAGTTTTTAAAAACAAAATGAACAAACCCCCAAACATTCAACAGAACTATGGGATCACCTGCTAGATTAGTCAGGTGTTCCACAATAAAACTTTGGCTCCCTGTTCATTGTCCTTCGAACAGACATACACAGCCAGAACATGAGGCGTGGCCCTAGGGATGTCAGTTTTGCACCACTGAGTGTATCTGAAGAGGCGAGGTAGGAGTCTGGTCAGTAGCAAATAGCAGAGAAGACTCTGTGCAGTTACTTCCGACGGGGCTCATCACATTCGTACCCGAGTCACTGCTTACAAAAGGTCCGGTCATAGGAGGGGTGCCACTTGTCACAGAGGAAAGGTGTATCTCATCATTAGACTCGTGAGAAAATCTTCCAGAGTCCCCAGTCTCGTGGCTTCCTTCACTGTTGGCTGAATGCTCTGTATCAGCGACAATACTGAACGACACCTGGAAATTAGACTGCTGGCCAAGAGAGCTAGGGGAGTCGTCCTCACTCATCAGTACAGTAGTGCCTGGCTGATACAGACACACTGCCTGAGCAAATCTTCTCTGAGGCTACATAAAAGGCAAAAAGAAAAAGGTTGTTCAGCCTCAGAAAAGCTGAGCCATAATTTGAATTTTTACTGCATTTGCCATCTCCTATTCTGCCAGAGTGACTCTAACAGTATTTGCTTGGAACAATCTGAGCTTTCCTACAGGAGGTTAAAAAGAATCAATCTCAAGTCTTGCTCATACTTTTCCACAATAGATGAAATAATCCCTTTTAGCTAAGCATGGCTAATCAAGAATGATTTCACTGGAGAGACCTGAATGGCATTTTAAAAACATACTCAGCAGAGCTCCATCCCATCCCTTCATGCATATTCTTTTAAGCATTTCTCCTTGGATGGCAGAAAATACTTTTCTTAGAGACATCAAAAACATGCAAGCTGCTTCTGGAAGTATTTTGGAATACGAATATATAATATGGATATCCTCAAATGTACAAGAGCACTATACATGTTACAACCTAATAAACATTAGTGAGGTACCTCAAAAGTGTGCAGGATTTGGTTTAAAACTTCATTTTTTCTCATCCAAATAGCAAATGTGTCCAGCACAACAAATTCAGAAGCCAGACATTTCTACTCAGATTCTCAGTTTCTTCAGTACTATGGGTAAATGAATTTCTCTTTTTTGGTTTCTCATTAGCAAAGTTTTAGCTGCAGAGTAGGAGGGGATTCTCTGTATTTTTAACATTATTTATAAATATATATTTATATTTGTATATATTGTATATATATTGTATATATTTGTATTTATAGTTATACAAAGACTCTGCAGATATGCTAGAGATGATATACATATAGATTTAGTAGATAGAAATCTTTCTGCTCACAAATAACAGGGCCCATGCAAGAAGCCATCAGTTAACTGTAAAGAATTGCAATGTCTGACAACTTGGGACAGGAAAGGAAACTTCCATAAGACTTTACTAGAAGGTAGAAAACCATCAGCCTTAACACAACAGAAACTATCCACCTAAAGCTCAGACCACTAACTATGTTTTTCCTTTAATAAAAAGCTGTGTATCACTGTAATGAACATCTCTGCCCATTATGCCAATTACCTCCTCAGTCTTCAACTTCTTAGTATCTTGGAAGAACAGCCACCTCTTCTTGCAGTTAGCTTTTGTGACAGGCCCATAGCTGTTAATAATCAGATCAGAACCTCCCTATAATAGAGAGAGAAACAGACGTTTATTTTAACAAATTACTTCTCTAAGATATTTAAAAATATTTTTCTACTCCTACCTATTTGGTCTATACTGAAAAGGAAGACAAATGAAGTCTTAATGCTCAGTCACATTTTTGTGGTCTGATATTTATCTACTGCTCAAGACAAGTCAAGACCAGATCCACTAAATCTGGCAAGCTCACAGATGAGAACCAACAGCTATAATGCTGAAAAATATTCCAGCCACTGCACTTGCTTTACTACTTTCAATGTGACCATTCATAGACACTGTGTCTGTGCCTGTACTGGGGTCTGTTTCCACCCCCCCACTCTCACTGTACATCCTCAAGCAGCAGCTCAATCCATGTTTGTAGTGTGTACAGAACCAGCCTTAAATCAGTATGTCTGCAAGAGAAAGTAAGGCCAGTGTGGTTTTGTCACACTAGACTCCTGGGCTGTAAGACACATTCTCTGACACACCCTGCAACCTGGATTCATTTATAATTTGACCAAAGATGAGTTTATGAAAGGTAACATTGTCTTACCAGTAAATAGAAAGAAAAATAGCATTTTCTTTAATACCTGCTTAGTGTCATTCTTGACTAGACCATGCACAGGCACTTACAGAACTAGTGCTGACAAGGACTCTCACCTACTTCCTTAGACTAGGAGAGGCCACTCAGCAGCCCTAAGTCTAGTAAATCTTTATCCTTTGATGCTGTGCCAGAGCCAAACTCTGCAGTCCACAGAGCACAGTGTATGACAAGTGCACTGAATCAGATCTCTAGCTGAACTTTAAGGTAAGTCTTGAAAATTTGATCCTGGATTGCTAAAATTGTGCTTGGCACATTAAAAAAAAATCAAAACTGTGAATTCATAATGTACTTATTTTACTGTTGATAGGGACTCTGAGGTCATAGCAATGAACTCCAAACAAAAAGATTTCTGGTTTGGAAGTGAATAAAACTCACAGTACCTTAGCATCGATGAAGCTGTTTCCCACTATCACTGGCAATAAGGATTCTTCATTCTCTGCAATTCCTTCAATACTCTTCTCCACCTCATTAGCACTGGTTAATGAGATGCTGTTTCGTGACAGCTGGTCAGTGCTTCGCTGAACAGGTTTAGGAGCAGATGCTTTCCTACACAGTGTTAAGCAGGAAGAAAATTGACCCACAGGAAGAAAATATAAAAAATCCAGGATAAACGTCAAAGCTATTATTAAACAAGTAATATTAATATATTCTTGGCATTTACACTTTCTTATATGCTACTCACTCCTAACTCTCCTAGAATTTAAATGTTATTGCTTGTGGTAAAAGTAACAGCTGCTTCCAGTTAATAATCATATGCAGTAGGCTACAAGGTTATGTGCAGACAGGAATTGTCACAATTAGTAATATTACTTAGAGGAAGTAGCCACTAACAATATTAAGCCTTTTATACTGTGCTACAAAGACAGTTTCCCAAGCCATATTTTTTCCTTCTTGTATTCTGAAAAGCCCTTTTTACTAAAATATACATTTGTTATTTTAAGTAGCATGTATTTGTTCTAATCTGAAAGTTATGGGCAGAGTCACTGGGCCAGTTTATACCCCATAGCAGATAATAACAAGACAGATGGAGTCTTGCACCACTGCAAAGAAACTGCATCACTGTATCATGGAACTGCTTTATGTCAGAGTTACTATTGTAACTCTCAAGTTGCTCAGAGTTAAAACCCTGCAAACCAGATCTGGGCAGGCTGAAGGGTTAAGCAGAAGGAGCAGATAACGTAAAGCAGCATGCTTATCTGACTCAAAGGGGATTTTTATTTGGAAACATGCCTCATACTTGGTTGCCAAAGCACCACTGACTCACTCTGTGACTTCTTCCTTCTTTTCACTGGAGAAGGGGCTCAGGTAGAGTAGGGAGAGACAACAAAATGCTTTTTTTCCACTGCTGGTGGGAACAGGTGAAGAGACAGAGTACTTCAGAGAACTCTTGGAGAAGGCAGCTTGTCCCAAGAATCAGGGCATTCAGAGAAAGCTCAGTCTTTGAGAACAAAAACATACCTGGCTTTACTGCGATAAATTAAGATCAGGATGCAGACAAGGATGCAAGTCAAGGCTATGCAAACCCCAACAACAATGCCAGTCATTGATTTCTGGTCCAGATGGTAATAGTCAGCATAAGCTATAGCAAAGAATAAGATAGAAAGGCTCAGTAAATAAGAAGACATACCCCCTGCTCTCTGCCAGGAAAGTAACAGGGTTAGAGTCACAGCCACAGAGACAAATGCTTCCCTTTAATGAGATTTCCAGACCCCTGTCATACATTTTTTGACACTTTTGCAAATACTAGTAGGCCAAACAAAGGAGTGCATGCAGTCCTGAGGTGGGAGGGAAAGAAGGGACTACCCCACACCACAGCCTCTTTGGTAACCTATAACAGAATAAAGCAGCTTTCTCCAACCTCTTTCTGACAGGGTGCTACTACACAAAAAAGGGGAAAGGCTTGAGTGAGACAACTTCACCTAAAACTTAGGTTTATGCTTTGACATCAATATGTCTATTAACCTAATTCTGAGGCTATGACTTGATGTGCTTATTCAGGCCTAACATTCCAGAAGTGGAGAAAATATAAGCAAGAAAAATCCCTGTGTTTTAATCTCAACTCAACATGTAGCAACAAGGAAAGGTTACAAGGTTCATATACCTGAATAATTACTGGCTCTTGTCTCCCCCAATAGTTTAAAAATATGTAATAAGTCATCAAAGACAACGTGTCCTTCTGTTCTTATGTGGAGAAAGTACTGATGTTACCTTAATTTCCACAAGGTAACACACAGTTTCCCTGAGTTGCTGTAGATGGGCATTTTTTGGTGAAAATATATTCTGACAGGTTCATTTAGGTTTCTGGAATACCAAGCATCAGCAGATTTCAAAACAGATTTGAGATGCTGTCCTATCTTTGCTGGGCTATCTGGTTCTACGTGACCCAGTGATGAAAAAAATTTCAAGATGAAACAAAAGGACTTAAAGGAAACACCTTAGAAGAGTGGCTGCAAAGTTCATATTGGTGCAAAACTGAAATCAGTTATGCATTCGCATATCAAAGGCAGACTTCCAACTTCTGAGCACAAAAATTAAACCACTTCTGAGATGAACTGAGAAAAAAAAAACCCAAAATGGTTTCATATATATAAAAAGTTTATGCTGCTGGGACTGCCTCACCTAACAGAACAGTTTACTCAGGAAGCAGTTACAAACTGAAACAGAGAACTTTTTCCTGGTCCTTGTGACAGCAGTAATCTAAGCATTGCTACTGACTTGTGGAATCTCCTGAATCCAAGCGTTTAGGTCTCTGATTAGACTCTGATGTCTCCTTTGGCAAGACAGCAAGTTCTACTGCATTTGAAAAAGGTCCTTCTCCCACTTCATTGGAGGCTGCTATTTTGACCAAGTAGACATTTCCCGCTACAAGGTTTTCCAGTAAAGCCATTGTCATTGCTCCTATGAAAAGATTTGACAAACAAGTTTCAGTTAGACAGAATCTGTGGAAACAGACATCAGGACCTACACTTTCTTTCCAACATCACTGATAACTCTCATGTGTTTCATACTGGTTACAGAATGAATGCTGTGGTTACCTTCTTGTCTTTTCTCACCAAACTGCTTGAACACAGCACACTGTGAAGTGTCAATACAGCTCAAAACCAAAAGTATTGGCTATGATACACAGCATACTAATCCTAAACCTAGTGCTAGCTGCACTTCAGTGTGATGGCATTTATGTTATGAACATATCTGTGAGGAGAAGGTCCAAGCTTTAAACAGACTCTGAAGCACAGGAAGTAGGATGTTAGGTCTCTCTCATATACTAATCTATGGGCCTCTCCTAGATCCACTGTACCGTTAATGTGAATAAAAAATTGTCACAACAAAATAATTCAGCTTTGGTCTATCAAATTTCGATCTACTTGGTAAAATGAACAGGACACATTTGGAAGAGTACATTCTACCACATTTTAAAAATAAAATTAAACCTTATTCAGACCTGTGTAGGCTTCCTTGATTACTGTGCATCTAAGCTGTGCTACTAAAAATATTACAGAAAATGTCTCTCTCACATACTAAGGATTCATTTCCTAAAGTCCCTGAAGGCAGGAAAAACAGATTAAGAATATAAACAGGATTCGCTTGTATTGTCCCTAGACAGGCAGAACTCCTATCAAAGCCAGAGAGAGCCTGAACAGGGACTGCAGCCTTCTGCTTAAAATTACAATTCCTTTCTCAAATGCTTGTGTTTTTTCCTCCCATGGAAATATATTACTTTTCTTTCCCTAAATAGTAGCAGTTACAAGACCGAATCTATCCCTTGTTCTCTTTCACATTCTCACACTTAACTCTAAATTTCAGCCTTTCAAACCTGTTTCAGAAGCCAGAATTTATAGTATTGTGAGAGCAAATAAAATACAAGGTTGTTTTGTTGACAGAAAAGATTATACATTCGGCAAAAGGAAAGCTACTTCAAAAGCTATTTCAGCTCCTCCATAAAAAGCACCCGTTAGCTGAAAGCATTTGAAGTAAAACGTGAGGTATCTGTAACCAAAGGAGCTGCAATATTTAGCACCAGCAAGGGCAAAAAGTCACGTTTCAATATTACAGGCTCTTTCCCACCACCTCCTTTCAAATCTGCTGCACTGCGAAAGCAAGCAAGAACTCTGCCCTGATTTACTGCACTCCAAGTGTGTAAAGGCTGTAACTTCTGATCCATTTGAAGAGAACTAGAGAAAAGGGGGCAGGCAGCTGGAAGATAACTTGCATCACAAATCAGCTGCAAACTGCAGTGACAGTTTCTAATTTTGCCATGCCTGACAAGCTCAGACAAATTAGAGGGTTTTAAGTTGGTGGATTGGTAAAAATGTTTATGCATAAACTAAAGCCATGACAGGACTTTTACAGGTGGCAGGGCTTGCTTGTGCTTTTTTATTTGGTTTGGTGGGATTTCTAATGTTGTTTTTATTTGGAAGAGTGTCTTTGGAGGTATGGAAACAGGGTGGTGTTAAGATTTCACAAATTTTCTGCAGAACTAGTTTAGTGCCAAAACAAAACAATGCTATTTATTACATAGGGCTGGCTGACCAGAATGAAGGCAAATGATCAAATTCTGCTTCCACCTCAATTTACCTACAGAAGGACTGTGATTAGAATAGCTATTAGAATAGAATAAGCCAGGTTGGAAGAGACCTCCAAGATCGTCCAGTCCAACCTATCACCCAGCCCTGTCCAATGGCACTAAGTGCTCCATCCAGGCTTTTCTTGAACACCTCCAGGGATGGTGACTCCACCACCTCCCTGGCAAATCACTCTCACTGTGAAGAACTTCCTCCTCTTAGCCAGCCTATACCTCCCCTGGCACAGCTTGAGACTGTGTCCCCTCATTCTGTTGCTGGTTGCCTGGGAGAAGAGACCAACACCACCTGGGTACAACCTCCCTTCAGGTAGTTGTAGACAGCAATGAGGTCACCCCTGAGCCTCCTCTTCTCCAGGCTAAACAACCCCAGCTCCCTCAGCCTCTCCTCGCAGGGTTGTGCTCCAGGCCCCTCACCAGCTTTGTTGCCCTTCTCTGGACACATTCCAGTACCTCAACATCTCTCTTGAATTGAGTGGACCAGACCTGGACACAGTACTCAAGATGTGGCCTGACCAGTGCCAAGTACAGGGGAAGAATAACCTCCCTTGTCCTGCTGGCCACACTGTTCCTGATACAGGACAGGATGCCATTGGCTCCCCTGGCCACCTGGGCACACTGCTGGCTCATGTTCATCTACCAGCACCCCCAGGTCCCTCTCTGCCTGGCTGCTCTCCAGCCACTCTGTCCCCAGCCTGTAGCGCTGCCTGGAGTTGTGGCCAAAGGGTAGAATCCTGCACTTAGCCTTGTTAAATCTCATCCCATTTGCCTCTGCCCACCCATCCAGCCTGTCAAGGTCCCTCTGCAGGGCCCTCCTACCCACCAACAGATCAACACCTGCTCCTAACTTGGCATCATCTGCAAACTTACTGATGATGGACTCAAGCTCCTCATCCAGGTCATCAATAAAAATACTGAATAGGATGGGGCCCAGCAGTTATCCCTGGGGGACACCACTAGTGACTGGTTGCCAACTGGATGTGGCACCATTCACCACCACTCTCTGGGCCTGGCACTCCAGCCAGTTCTTGACCCATTTCAGAGTGGATCTGTCCAAGCCACGAGCTGCCAGCTTGGTCAGGAGCTTGTTGTGGCAGATGATGTCAAAGGCTTTGCTAAAGTCCAGGTAGGCTACATCCACAACCTTCCCTGAATTCCCCAGGCAGTCACTTGATCATAAAAGGCAATCAGGTTGGTCAGGCAGGACCTGCTCTTCCTAAACCCGTGCTGGCTGGGCCTGAGCCCTTGGCCATCCTATAAGTGCTATGTAATTGCACTCAAGATGACCTCTTCCATAACCTTGCCTGGCACTGAGGTCAGGCTGACAGGCCTGGAATTTCCTGGTTCCTTCTTCCAGCCCTTCTTATGGATGGGCATCACATTGGCCAGCTTCCAGTCTTCAGGGACCCCTCCAGAGAGCCAGGACTGTTGACAGATGATAGAGAGCAGCTTGGCCAGCTCATCTGCCAGGTCTCTCAGAACCCTAGGATGGTCCCACACTGTGACAGTCATGGGACTGTCGCAGTATTTGCCAAATCTTACTTCTGCACACTAGTTTTCTTGCACAGACTTTAATCTGTACTTTGACAAACAGCATTGCAGATTGGCCTAATATGTCAAGTTGCCTAAATTCCATACCACACCTCAAATTCTAATGTGTCTGTCAAAATACAAAATCGATGACTCCAGCATTGATTAACAAAATAATAGACTGAGATTTATAGCTCTCTGTTTGCTCATTCCCTCCAGCACTTTCAGTATGGAAACCTGGTTTAGTGTTGACCTTTCAGGGCTTGGTCAAGGGTTGGACTGGATGAGGTCTCTTGAAACTGAATGTGTTCAGTTTACTGCTATTGCCATCCTCTCATGAAAAGTATCTAAATTAAAATACTTTTTGAAATGCTGTTCAGTTTCACAGCCTGGCTAAGCTGAGTACATTCCAGAAAGCAATTCAGTCACTTTGCTATGTAGAACAAATACAGTGTAATCACCACCAGAATGACAAAGTTTATTCTTCAGATACCAGGTCTCTGTGAATTGAGATCTACTGGCTTTTTTACTGAGTAAAGATTAATATTAAATTGTCCTTTAATATATCAAGTTCACATCTCTGTTTCTTTCAACAATTTAATAGAATAACTTTATATCACTGTTTCTTTGAACAATTTTAGTAGTGAACAACCATGGGCTCAATCTTCCCACTCAGACCTCGCTGATATTTCAGAGAGTAGTTATTTTTCACAGATTTTACTTAAGAGTCATAGGCATTTTAGTGCTACTCTTCACAACTGACCATTCTGTTTAAGGCCAGCCCAACAAACCCCATTCTGCTCCAGCAAAGCCAAAGCAGCACTGCCACCTTTCAAAAGGGCTACCAGTCCTTCATCCTGTCTTCAGAAGCATCACAAAGGTCAGCTGCCATCTTCAAACTACAACAGCTCATTCTCTCTGATGGCAAAATGAATTGTCACCTGTGAGTGCATCCTCATTCATTAAGTTTCACTAATTGTCTCCACAGAAAATTGGAAGCTTTTACTCTGCTGCCAACTAAGCTTTCAGCCATGAAACAATACAGAATAAGAAAATAGTAACACTTCCTGGGCAATGCTCTTAAATAAGCTACTCAAGCAGATGACTTTGTAACACTGAGCTTCCCTCTTTGGTTTAGTAGTTATTAGATTATCTATTCTGAACTGCCCCTGTCTCTTTAAGAACACCGACTGAACAGCAAATGCCTTTTCTTTGTTTCTGGCTACAGTAGAAATCTGTTCTTGTTGCAGCTCTTCAAATTGTAAGATTATTCTGTAAAGTGCCTATAAAAACTGAGACCGTATCTGTACGTAATCTAATCACAGATGTGACTGAAGATCATACCACCATACCTGAGCCACTGTTAGATTAGCTAGCTAGGGCTCAGCAGCCAAATAGATCCAGAGAGTTAAATTGAGTTTGCAGAGCAATTTATTGGGAGTAGTGTAAAATTCATTAAGCAAACTGAGCTAACTGGATTGGCAGTGATCAAAAGAACATATAAACCGAAACAACCACATTTATAAATTTGTTTCTGGAGAGCAAGGCATTTCAGAGACTTCATATCTGAGAGAGTGTATTTACGAAATGAAACTATCACAATCATGGTTATAACAAAACAAAGATGGATGTAATTGGATTTATGAGACACTTCACAAGCACACACACACTGAGCTTCAAAGCAACACAGCCCCTCTCCACTCAACTTCTGACTATTAGTTGGGTATCACAACCATGGAATAATTCTAAACTAATTATAACTTTTATGTGAACGTTTATATGACTTTCTCTTATTGTAGTCCAAGGGAGATGAAAGTAACAAAGCATCTTATAAGTATCATCATTGTCCAGTTCATAGGTTTATGTTTTCAGTTTACCTTCTCTGTGCAGCACTTGCCATTCCCCAGCAATCCAAGACTTCCTGGATGCATACAGGATAGTATATCGTGTAACAACTGTTTCAGGACCATCAGGTGGCTTCCAGGAAACCAAAGCAGTATCATCCTCTATCAAAGTCACCTTCACTCCTACTGGAGGGCCAGATGGTGCTACGAAAACAGTAACACAATGCTATTAGGATAACCTAATTTACATGCAATTAAGTTGTTCAGAAGCTTGTACAGGCCTAAGGGCTACTGCTACATCACAGGTGAAAAACACATACTGGTCCTCAAGTGAGACTTTCCTGTTAACTCTGATCTAGTCAGTAGTTTAGATTTGGTAAAACCAAACTTTGTGGATTTCCTTTTACTACAGAAATAAGTGGTTGCTGACAGCCCCCCACATCATTGCGCTGTGAATAGGTACATCCCAGGCATTGCCATGCTGATAACACAAAAATGAAGTTTTTGATTTTCACTGACCAAGCTGGCAGAAAAGCAAACCAGCAGTGAAGGCAGTAGTTTCTAAACCTTCTGGGGTTTAAAATATGTTTTCATAATGCCTATGAATCAGCCATGCTTCTTCAATACACATTTTAAGTTTTTGTTCAAGTTATTTTCATTAAGTGGTTGCTAATGGTCTATGCATCTTTTACATAAAAATTGCTGCTGATTTTTGGTAGATTTTGAGAAAGAATTTCACAGTTCCAAACCAAGGACTTTCCTGACAGCATTTGTCTATCTCTGGAAAAAAGCAATATCTGTATTTCAGATGAAAGCATTTATCTCTTGTTATGACCGCTCAAAATTAATAAGCAATTTTTCAGGCCATTTGGTTTACAGATCTTTCTTTCTAGGACCATGTGGTGTTTTCCTAGTGCCTTACCTTCTGGAAGGGTAGTATGGTAGACTACTGGACTCCATGGACTAGAGAGCTGGTCTACGTGCAGCCGAACTGCAAATTCATACATGGTTTTTGGCTCAAGACCTTGAACTAACATGTGAGTCTCTGACCTGTAACAGAGAAAGGAATAACATAAATTTAACAGCAGCAGTTGACTTGCAAGATTCCAAACTCAAATGATATCTCTTAGTCACTGTGAGCAGATTCTCCATATTCAAGGCAAACCAGTCCAAGTCCAGACATGTGGTCCATCTGCACTGCCTACCTGAAAATGCAGTTGTGCTAACCCTGAACCTTCCTGGACCATATTGTGTCTGCTGCTCAAGTTTTTATAAAGGTTCTTAGGACATCTGATGCATAAGCAAAACCAAGGATATTATTGCCCAGATCACCAGAAGGTATCACCAGCTCAACACTTCCCACTTTTCTTCACTGGACACTATGCCTCAAGCTGCAGTAAAACTTGAGCTACAACCACCATCACACCTGAGAAGGCATCTGCTTTTGGCTCCATCAGCTACTCCTGCATCTGCCTTTCTGTTCACAGGACAGACACAGGCTATGTGTGCAACTTCCATTTATGGCCTCTGCCACCTCATGCTGAGGGGATGTCTGTAGAATACAAATGTTCCATACTCATCTTGCAGTTGTTTTTTGTAATTTATTAATTGTAAAATTGATTATATCAATTATAACATTGCAGTTTACTATTTGATCACAAAGTTAATTGTAGACATTCTGCTTTATTTTGGCTCTTGGGGTGAGGGAAAATCTTTCATATATGCCTGAATTAATTTTGGTGGATCATATTGAGGCCAAGAAAAATCTCAATTTAAAATGGTGTTACAATACAGATACTAATTTATTAAATCTCCTTGAGTAGTTTCATCTTCTGTACTGCAAAGGCAGTCACCAATATTTGCAACAGTCTCATCCCATCACTGCTATGCTCCACATTGCATTCTAAGAATATTACATGGTGATTATACTGTGTCTAATCATGAAGTCAGAAGTTATACAGCAGGGAATGTGTTCTTTGAAGAGAAATCCATCAATATTAGAATGGAAACTACCCTTTAAGACAGCATATTTCTTATTTAGGAAGCTTGAGTAAATCCAAGTATCTAGGGAGCTACATACCTATGGGTTCCCTGAACATCACCATGGCCTGCAGCATAGGCAGTCACAATGAAGCAGTCTTCTGCTCCCATACCACCTGGGCAGAGAACACTAAGCCTAGACAGAATTTCTTCCCTTTTCTGCCCTTCTGTAGCCCAGGAATTTCTTCTCTCAAAGCAAGTTGTAGTTTATATTCAGCTTTCTCCTGAAAGAGTTGCCACACACTAAGCAATGTGACATTCCCACAGTAACGTGCTAAAACCCTCAAAATTCAAAGTTGTTTTCAGTCTTAAAACCCTAAATCCTATCTTTGCCAAGACAAAGGTATTCAATTTTGCTTTGTTGAAGATAACCTTAAAATTAAATTAATCTTAGGCAGCTAATAATCCATTAAAAATTCAAGAGCTCATCCAGGAATCTATCACATGGATCACAGGTAGAGTATTAAGCTGTCCTGTGAACACATTGTTAACTAACCGAAGAAACAAGCTAAGCAGCCACTGGGCAATTCACACAATCCTCTAGAGGAGATAAAAGTTGTAGTAAAAAACTATTTGGGGAGGGCAGGAAGAGTAAAAACTGAGTGGGATGGAACTGGGAATGGGAAACTAAGACTCGTTAGTGGGTCTGCTCTTACGTTTGAAGGTAGAGAACCAGAGAAGCATTCTGCAGCCCCACTGGGTTGCAGCGGATTGTGTAGTTAATGACTTGTGCAGACGTGAAGGCAGGCTTGCCCCAGTGAAGGTAGATAGAAGATGAAGTGTTAGCTTTGGCATAGAGGTGGTGAGGAGGTGGTGGTGGTGGCACCATGCGATCTCGGACAGCTGTTTAAAACAAAAGAAGAGGTGTGAATTATTTAGAGAACTCTATATAGATGCTACTAACACTAAGAGACAGGTCTGAACCCACAGGCTTAGAATCAAATCTGCTCCTACCCAACCCTACCAGGAATCTGGTTCAAGCTATTAAAGATTCCTCCTAATCCAATACATGCCACATATTATTTCTGTAGTCCCAGTTGTCAGAAACAAAGTCAAAACTATAAACACAGACAAGGAATAGAGATAAAACTCTCCTGTCATACATATAGTACATCACTAGATAGATAATGTAGACAATCCAACATGAGAGGAAAATGTGCGTGGTAGCTATCTTGTTTCCTCAACTGCAGGTCATGAACACAAAAGACTGCCTCATTGCATATGTCTAGGACAGCATTTGGCACAGATATGATCTTTCTGGTTCTTTGTTTTACACCAAATTGATTATTTATAAGTTAAAAAGACAGAGCTGCTGAAATCTTGAAACAGCTCAGCTCTTCATAAATTCTTCATGCACCCACAACACTTACAGACACATCCTGGAGTGCTGACTGTTTGGTCAGCCTGATAACCTTCTTCCATACTATTATATGCCAGCAGCCTTACATGATACTTTCTTCTAGGATCTGCACCAAGAGAAAGGAATAATTAGACTCAAGTATAAAAATCGACTTCTGCAGCTAGTGAGATAACTCGATTCTCCTGCAAACCTGGTTCAAAATCTGTCCCCTCACTCAGCAGACTGATACCTCAGTCTTGCCTCTGGTACCCTCAAAGAGAAATTAGGTGGGAGCAGAACAATTATCACATTTCTGTCTGTAACAATATGACACCTTCATAGCTACTGAGCTAGATTTAATAGTATGATTCAGCATAATGAAAGTGCTTTCAGTCTATAATAAAAATTTGTTAAACAGCATGAGGCCTAGGAAAAAACAACATTTACTTCTGGATAAGCAGGCTGTAACGAGGCAGGGCAATCAAAGCAAAGGCAGGCAGGCAGACAGGATGCAGCACACAAAGTGGAAATGTTTTGGTTCCAGGTTCCCAGAGAAGATACACTGTGAAACAACAGTGGTTGTTAATAACATGAGTAACTTCCTCTTCCATGTGCTTTCTTGAAAGCTGGTTCTGGCATTCTTCTCTAAGACCCTCTTGTCACAGTTTCTAGCTTGAAGGGTCTTCCCACTCCCCTTTCTCTGGCCATGTTTCTGAGTACCCATATTGCAGTTTGACGCTTCTCTAGTTCTCTTAATGATACACTGGCCTTGATCCAAGTGAAAAATTACTACAGAGAACTGAGTTAGAAAGGGGTCTTGGGCTTTCTGTAGGTGGAGATGGTGTGGGGTACCCATAGGTGGCTAGGGGTACAAATTACCAGGATGGCTGAACTGTTTCCCTGACACCTACTCCCTTGTGATGATATTTGCAACAGATCCCCTCCACACAATGATGATTTGCATGGTGGTAGCATTTGCTGCATTTGGGTTCAGCTAAACTTCACCTCAGTACTGATGTAGGTATTAGGACATTCTCCTGTTGTCATGAACCTATTTCTTTCTATTAAGGTTTGCAGAGATTCGGATATTATATAACTGTGCTGGTCTTATTTGTTTCTTTTATTCCCTGCCCTAGAATACCATAATATTATCCCTCTCAACGTAAGCTCTCCTCTTACCCATTTTAGATGAGATTTGACGCGGCTTTTCTCATAGCGTAAGCAGAGACACAAATCCCTCAACACCTCCTCACCACAACAGGACTTTTGTTTACATCAGACCGTTAGCTCCCTCTGCAGGCTCTGCACCACCAAAACAACCTTAACAATTTCATGTTTCCGCAAAAACGGCACAGTAATGCATTTGGTTAAATCCTTTCATATGGATTTTGAAACAGAGAATCATTTTGTCCTGTGGCTACCAACCTCACTTTTGAACGAGACATCACTAGGTAAAGTTTACAGCTCTATGTATGTTCATCTTTAAAAGACTGTTTTACCAAGATCTAAATACAGGTGTAAAAGAAATGAGGCTCTGAAATGTGGATCAAAGTTATTTCCTTGATGTGTATAACACTACTGGTAGAATAGGGAAGAGAACCCCATTCCCATTTCTCAAATAGACTTTAACACCACAAGTAGACAACATAAATGTCAAAATATCAATAACTGGGGGGTTAAAAACTAAATTCTCATTTGCTCTGAAGGTTTTTCTCACTTTACAGTATCACTTTAACAAGTGATATCAGTTGTTCCTTGACAACAAATTACAATCACAGGAAAGGAGGAGACAGATACAACCACACAGAATAATCTAAAGCATGTGATAAAGGAAAATTTGGTGGAAAACTCAGAAAGGTTGGAAGATATTATATGTAAAGCACTGCAATCTCTTTAAACTTTGCAACAAACAAAAGACATATGGAAAAAACACTGAGCTCAATCAACAAGATAGCTGCACTTCATAAGTTCCAAGTGATTGGAATACACCATAGTCATGCTTCGGTGGCTTTCTGAGGTGAATCACAGCACACATCTCAGCAAAGCAGAACTAAAGCGCTTTCCAGGCTTCTTCACACGCTTATGTGTATAGGAATACACATATACATAGACAATAATTTACATGTATTTAGTGCTTAACTGAAATACTCAAATATTTCATATTCAAATATTCAAAGCCAAAATTTTTAAAAGACCATCAAGACATCTTTAAGATGTCTTTAGGTTTATGCTTTGGAGGTTGCTATTGATTCTCACTCATTCTTAGGGGAAAAGGGAGGGGGAAAAAAAAAAAAAAAAAAAGTGACTTTGGGTACTATTTAGCAGACCCTTCAACCAGTTCCACATAACCAGGCAGCATCCAGCCAGAGGAGTGTCACAGTTCATCTTTTTCCTTACAAGTTCCTGCAGAAGAGACCCCTGCTGCATTTCCGCAGGACAGGGGATGACAGACATGACAATCTATCACCCTGCTGAGCACCTTCAAAAACTCTGTGTCCTTTGAAAGTGGTCACCCAGAACTGATCACCTTCACTGTGAAATGAAGAATAGCTAAGGTCTAGTGCCCTGCTGAGCTGAATGAGGAGCCCATGAAGTCTGGTTATCCCCACTGCTTTTTTCCTTATTCTTTTTTATTTCTTTTTAAACCCGAATTCCTCATTAACACTTGACTAGGGAGGAGAGGAGTAATAATGGGATGTGGAAGAAGGGCAAAAGTGTAACTCCTACACAAAAAATTCACATCTTTGAGAAAAAGACATTTTTTAAAATCACAAGTGTCTGTAACACTATACACTTAGAAAAAGCACAATGTTGAATATCATTCTACGCTTGTATAATGCAAAGAATTATCTTTATACAGAAGAGCCTGTTTAAAAAGAGTTTCTCAACTAGTCTCTACCATCTAAATAAACCCAAGGTTAGTTCCAGTTCAGTAGCAAAACCAGTTCAATCCCAAAATTATGTCAGAATTTTGAAGCTGTCACACATTACTGTTTCTGTGGCTGAAAAACCATCTTTAACTGAAACAGCAACTGAGGAGGGCTGCATTATGTGCTGGCACAGAAAAAAACTTTATAGTAATCTAAAAGGAAGGACATAAAACATTTTTAAAGACAGTATACTGAGCAGCAAAACAAATTGATGGGAAACTTGCTTCACAGATGACCTGCCTAATAGCAGTGAAGACCAATTCAAAGTACCTGCTGAGATGCTTTTCCATGCTGACCACAGCTTCACCATATGCAAAACAAGATAACCAATAGCCAAAGACCTGCCTCCAGTCCCAACAGATACTTGCATGTTATTTGTTTTATGAAGTGGTAGAGGATTTTAAAATCTGAAGTAGCCTCTGTTTACAATAAAGAACTATTTGTGTTGTTTTACAGGCTTATGATCTGTTTTACTCCTCAGTGGCAATCTCAGTGCAAACTCGACATAAACACTTTCATCTAGCAGTTCATCAGTCTGATCAAACATTCAAAGCCAGACAAATCCTTAGAGAGAAAACAAACTTCAGGATCTTTCTTATCTTTCCCAGCATGGGCATCCTGTACAGTTTACACACAAATCATTCATAAAAGATTAGGGATAGCGTGGCCACCTGGGGCCCTGGCAGACTTAAATTTAGTGCACATCATCCATGTATCTATACAGCAATCTGAGGCTTAGTAAACAGACAAATATTGAGGCCACCCTCAGAACAGAACCAGAATTACCACATCTTTCCAAAGAAGATCACTGCTACTCAGAAACAAATTAGGAGCAGCAATTTACTCAACCCATTCAACACAAATTCAATTTGAGTATAACAAAAAGAAGAAAATATCATATCAAGATTACAACTCTGCTTTTGAAAAAGTTCTCTGAAAGTAACACCCAGTTGCTGCCATTAATTCCTTTGCAATTGCCAGCATTTGTGTAGTGGTCGAATACTCCCAGATCGAAGTTGAACAGGAGCAATTTTATAGACTATTTACCAACTAGTTGAATTCTTTAATTTGTTTCTGCTGACTATTTTTTGGTTTGCTTTGGTTTTATTAGTGATGTTGACATTAGGTTATTGTAAAATAAAGTGTCACAGCACCTACAGCTTGTTAACGGGTGTTTTTATTGCTATTACATCAGCTGGTGGAAAGGATGCAAAAACTACACAGTTTGTAGAAATCAAGAGGCCAGTGTGTCCCTGGAGTACACAGAGACTATCTTAAAAGACGTTACAGGCTGGATGTGACAAGCTGGGTACAGCTTTATGCAGTACAATGGGCCTGCCTCACACATCTTTTTTTATACAGTCAAACCCTGTCAGCATTAAAAATACAAGGCAGAACCTTTGCCTCTATAAAATAAAAAACACAAGGCAGATCTTGTTATCTCTATAAAATAAAGACTAGGAAAAAAGCTAACTATGCCTTATATTGATTAATTTCCAATTATCAAAATAAGACAGTGTCCCAAAAATCACTAGTTTACAATTTATGTAGGATCAGCATAATTTTCCTGTGGCAGTTTGTGTAGGTAGGTCATTGCTCCCCGATGATAGTCCTCTGGAATCCCATATCCTGTCATTCACTCTCCCATAAACAACAGCAACCACCCCTGCAGTCAACCCTGACAGGTCTTTCAGCAGCGAGGCACACGGGGGAGCCTTCTCTTTGATTTGCAAGTCTATGAATAAGTTCTGCACTTTATTGTACAGAGATGGGAAAGCTAAATACTACTAGCATGGAATAAAAAACAAGAGCAAAAACCATACCAGTAAGATGAACTATCATTTAAGATGACATCACTTGATTGTTATTTGGGAAAAAAATTAAATATTACAGTAGCTGAAGAGTCAAGTAAAAGTCTGGATGACAATGACTTGCATATTTTACTGTCTTACTACATCTCTGAGATATAACCTTAGAGATGATGTTCAGCTTCTCAGAAAGCAGATAGGCAGTTCATAGCAGTTAGTGGTGTTGCTGCTGTAAAAACAGAAAAATACTGCAGTATACTGTGATGTTCCAACCCTGGTTTTGTGACAACTCATTTAATTCCCCAGCATGGAGGGAGAACAACGGCTGCTTATCTCTGAACACACGAAAATGCACAAAACTCCAAAAACAGTGTGGAAAATTGAGACTTGAGATCTATTAGCAGTTCTGTCACTCCATAGTTCATTGGGATGTGGGCATTTTATTACACCTGCTCAAAGATATTAATTATTCCTTACTGCTGCCATCAGACCTGCTTCTGTATAAATTTTCCACTTCTCTTTCAGTAAGGTGAGAAGTTGCTAATACAAAGCAGCTGTCGGTCAGAAATTCAGATGTTTCCATTTTATTCAGATATTTCCATTTTATTCCCCAAAACTTAGGATTTTAGTATGTTCAGATAATAGATATTTGTTAAACATGAATTAAACATCCTGAGCCCAGTTTTCAAAGATAGAAAACACAAATCTAGAAAATACACATACAACAGATACAACTACAGAGTTGGCATCTTCTTGTGCCAGAACAGGTTTTAATGCATGTTGCTGTATTTCCATGTAATTCCACTGAGTTACTCTCTCAAACTGAGCTCTTCGGTTCTTCTGAGACATTTAGACAAATACACAAAAAACACATAAAACACTCTGGCATTGTTCCACAACAGAATAAATGGTGCTTCTGTTGACCCCTACTGGCCTCTGAAATGTATCCACTGAAACCCCAGATTTTGCTAGGATATCTGCCGCAGCAGCTACCACTACTGGGAAGAAAAAAAAATGTTCCTCTGTTTTGAAAATATTTCCCTAAAAGGTGACCTGGGGAGAGGAAGGATCACCTCTCCTACCAAGGCGGGTTTGGTCCATCTGGTAGAGTTATACCTCATTACTGCCAGATGGTGTCCTCATGCACTTCCAAAGAACACAGCTGGAATAACTGGAGGCATCAAAGACTTAATGCCTGTATTAGCAGCCAAACAACTAAACCCAAAAACGTGCTTCTAATCACTTTGCAGCTGGTGAAGTACTTTTTAATGAAACTACCTCGTTCTTGGATTGCACAGACTGAACTTTTAGGAAAAGATACCAACAACAATAAAGCCACTTTCATATTCACAATGGAACAAAAAATTCAATTCTCAATACTTCTATTACATAATTAAAACTTTCTAAGCTTAAAGCAGCACAACACTAAAAACACAAGCAACAAAAAGTCCTAATCCATATATATTTCCCTCCTCCCTTCTCAAAACAATACACAGGAATGCAAATGCCCTGATAACATTTTATCTTCAGGTCAGTTTTCTACAAAAGACCCAACTGCATTTATCCCAGTCAGATTATGATTTGCCTTCATACAAATTTTCTATTCCAGGTAAATTTAGAGCATTAAATTCAAGTGTAAAACTTGTGACAGCAGTTTCCAAGACCACACTGTACACAAGACACACTGTGGATAACACTTCGTTCAGATGAAGCTTATATTGAATACAAAGTGCAGACTCCTAAACCAAATGTTACACAACTATGTTTGCAGATATCAACATAACCAAAATTTTGGCATTCTGGCAAATACTTTAAGGAAAAGGTCTGTTTACAGGTTACTTAGCAACAAGTTTTACAAGAGAATGTAATATTGTAACCCCCTAAAAGCCCTGTCCTTGTCTCTTTCAGCTGCTGCATGTTTGTGAAGCTCTGAAGGCCTTGAGAGGAGGCAGAGCAGAGCAGACAAGCCAGGGACAGATAAAATAAAGCAAGCATCTGATGTCAGATCAAGAAAGAACCTTTTCCCCCTGCCCCCACCCCTCCAGAACACAAAGTCCACCTCCAACAGTCTTTTATTCAGTCCTGAGAAGAAGAGACAGCACTTGAGAATGTGGATTTCAGATTTTTTCAAGTCTTCTTTAGGGAAAATAAAAGATAAGGAAGTCCAAAGAAAACGGACATTTTACTATCATTTACTGTTGACTCATCATCTGGATACTGAATGTATTTTCATACCTTTTTTTAACATCCCCATTCTTCACTTTAAAATGAAGTAATTGCTAAAAATAAAAGGATTGGGGACATTTCTAAAAGATCGTGCAGAGTTTCTGGAAGAAAAAAAAGCCAAATTACCAAAAAAGTTCAGTGTCTTGAGTTGAGTTCAGAAACCTAGGTTCTAGAAACCTAGAAATAACTTCTCAAGCTGCATCTAATACAGAGATTTAAACAGTTGAGGAAGGAGATAAGAAAAACAGTTCCACTTTATTCTCACTTACATAATAAATTTAAATAATATTTTTTTTCTTTAACTTGAAGTTATCAAAACTACACTCAGGAAGTTGAAATAATGATTGTTAGAAAAGGACAAAACTTCTGTGGCCAAATGTCCATTTTAAATTTAGTCCTTTGTGCTGCTGGATTTTTTTGTGTAACCTACAGGTCCATTGTTGAGTAGTGGTCTGTCTGGATAGCTCATTGGTCTGCTCTGCCAGGGTGACTACACTGCCCTCAAGCCCATCCCTTCAACACAATAAACTCCTGATAATTATTCAAAGAAGAGGCCAGCAGCATGGGCTGCTCTGACATCGGGTCACAGCCTTTGACATCAAATCTGGGGCTAGCCAAAGTCTGCTCCAAGCAACAGAGGTCCAGGGGAATTATTATGGGGGAAGGGTGGGAAAGGAAGAGCACTGAGAAATACTATCCTTAAAAATGTACTTTTGAAGCTAAGTAATGTAAATACAGCAGAAACTTATTAGGAAAATAAGCAAATACATTTCAAATGTGCTAGAGGAAAGGGACAGAGAAAAACGCATCACACCAAACAGTCACATAAAGAAGGAAGGTAGAAGGATGATACAGATTCAGGTCTGTTCCTCTCAAAAGCAAGTATTCTCTTCCATATTTTCGGTACTAGATTTTATTTATCTTTTCCAAAAATTGCCCTTTTACCTTGCTCAAGTACATAACATTAAGCAAATAAATGCAGTTCAGTGATCCTGTTCTATCACGGTTTTTAAAACCTTGTGGAGGCTCTCAGTATGCAATTTCTAGGCATTATTACTAGCTTCAGATAATAATTCACTACTTCTGTTTTTAAAGAAGTTGGAATTTCAACTGATCACACATTTTAAGAAACAACTTTTGAATATCAGATTAAAATAGCCTGAAAAGTTACAACTTCCCAATATTTTATAACTCAATTTAGAGGTAACTTTAAACAAGTTAGAAGGAACAAAGACTGTCTGTGATACTCATGTTTTCCTTTGCAAACCAAATAACTTAAGTAGAAACTAAGCAATTTGTTCTTTGTACAACACTATAAAAGTTTATTTTGGTAGAAACTATAACATATGACACATGTGAATTGATCCAGCTAAATGGTCTGGCTTTCCACGGCTTTGGATGGCTCTCGCTTATTTGTCTAAATCTGAAAAGGGTCTGTATCCCTTTTGTAGCTTTGAGCTATCCCCTTAGAGGGCCCCAGGACAAACACCATCTCACACTCCTTTGCAGTAAAAACATCACCTCTCTTACTGCCCACCATCAGCAATAGCAGCTTTATCTAAAAAAAAAAAAAAAAAA